>CM075738.1:62506170-62556385 GCA_037974335.1 Prionace glauca
GGCAAAGAGTTCCACAGATTCCGCACTCTCTGGCTGAAGAAATTCCTCCTCATCTCTGTTTTAAAGGATCGTCCCTTTAGCCTGAGGTTGTGCCCTGTGGTTCTAGTTTTTCCTGATGTGGGTATGCCGGCGTTGGACTGGCGTAAACACAGTGAAAAGTCTGACAACACCAGGTTTTAGTCCAACCTGTTTCTCTAAACTCTCTAAAGTCTCTAAACTGTCTGTGCTTTATATGCTCTGTCTGTCTGAGGCCAGAACTCTCCATTCACCTGACGAAGAGGCAGTCCCCTCGAAAGCTTGTGAGTATATTATCAAATAAATCGGTTGGACTAAAACCTGGTGTTGTCAGACTTTTTACTCTAGTTTTTCCTACTAGTGGAAACATCCTCTCCACGTCCACTCTATCCAGGCCTCACAGTAACCTGTGAGTTTCAATAAGATCTCCCCTCATCCTTCTAAACTCATCACCGGCCTTTTGCTACCAAAACATTTCTTCCGGTTTATCGAGGTCTGAACTTTCTCCATCAGTGGCTTTCTTGCTGTTCAATCACAGTCCACGTTCCTTTGAAAACTCCAAATTCACTGCTTTTCTCAAGCACTGAAAGACTACAGATAGATCATAGAACATAGAACATAGAACATAGAACATAGAACATAGAACATAGAACACTACAGCACACACAGGCCCTTCGGCCCACGAGTTGCGCTGATCACATCAACACCTACCAACCTACAGACCTATCTATAACCCCCAATCCCATTAAACCCCATATACTCATCCAGAAGTCTTTTAAAAGACCCCAGCGAGTTCGCCTCCACCACCGACGACGGCAGCCGATTCCATTCACTCACCACCCTCTGAGTGAAAAACTTACCCCTAACATCACCTCTGTACTTCCCTCCCCGCACCTTAAATCTGTGTCCTCTCATAGTGACCATTTCAACCCGGGGAAATAGCCTCTGAGAGTCCACTCTATCTATTCCTCTCAACATTTTATAAACTTCTATCAGGTCGCCTCTCAACCTTCGCCTCTCCAGGGAAAAGAGACCCAGCTCCCTCAACCTATCTTCATAAGGCATGCCTCCCAGTCCAGGCAACATCCTTGTAAATCTCCTCTGCACCCTTTCAATAGCTTCTACGTCTTTCCTATAGTGAGGCGACCAGAACTGCGCACAATACTCTAAATGAGGCCTGACAAGGGTCCTGTAAAGTTGCAGCATTACCTCCCGACTCCTAAACTCAATCCCTGGAGATTTGTGTCTCCATGCCAACACCAGACACACAGATCTGTGTCTCCATGCCAACACCAGGTTTTAGTGTTGTCAGACTTCTTACTGTGTTTACCCCAGTCCAACGCTGGCATCTCCATGCCAACACATGCCGGGGAATAGTAAACCTCAAACACTGATAAAAGCAGCCTTGTTAATACCTGTCCCAGCCTCTGAAAACCTTTCACTAGGGCTCAGATTGATTGCATGGTTCCCCTGTTTAAAATGAAAAGTGGGAACCAGTATCTGTTAACTATAATGGATGTGTCTACTAGGTTTCCAGAAGCCATTCCATTACAGCTAGGAGGGTTGTAAAGGAATTACTTAATCTTTTTTTAACCAGAAATGGACTGCCCACAGAACTTGATGGACTTGATGGACTTGATGGACTTGACCACCTCCTCCACCGGCCTCGCAGGTGGAGGAGGTGGTCAAGAAGGCGTATGGTGTACTGGCCTTCATTAATCGAGGGATTGAGTTTAGGAGTCGGGAGGTAATGCTGCAACTTTACAGGACCCTCGTCAGGCCTCATTTGGAGTACTGTGCGCAGTTCTGGTCGCCTCACTATAGGAAAGACGTAGAAGCTATTGAAAGGGTGCAGAGGAGATTTACAAGGATGTTGCCTGGACTGGGAGGCATGCCTTATGAAGATAGGTTGAGGGAGCTGGGGCTCTTTTCCCTGGAGAGGCGAAGGTTGAGAGGCGACCTGATAGAAGTTTATAAAATGTTGAGAGGAATAGATAGGGTGGACTCTCAGAGGCTATTTCCCCGGGTTGAAATGGTCGCTACGAGAGGACACAGATTTAAGGTGCGGGGAGGGAAGTACAGAGGTGATGTTAGGGGTAAGTTTTTCACTCAGAGGGTAGTGAGTGATTGGAATCGGCTGCCGTCGTCGGTGGTGGAGGCGAACTCGCTGGGGTCTTTTAAAAGACTTCTGGATGAGTATATGGGGTTTAATGGGATTGGGGGTTATAGATAGGTCTATAGATTGGTAGGGTTGATGTGATCGGCGCAACTCGAGGGCCGAAGGGCCTGTTTGTGCTGTAATGTTCTATGTTCTATGTTCTAAATCTAATCAGATCAAGGTTCCAATTTTATATTGAAATTATTCAGGGAAGTTTTGGATAACTTGGAAGTAAAACGACTTAAATCACTGTGCATCATCCAGAATTGTGTTAGCTCAGTTGGATGGTTGGCTGGTTAGTGATGCAGAGCAATGCCCAGCAGCGTGGCATCAATTTCCGTACCGGCTGAGGTTATTCATGAAGGTCCTTGCCTTCTCAACCCTGCCCCTCGCTTGAGGTGTGGTGGCCCTGAGGGTAAGTCAGTTCTCCCCGTCAGAGGGGAGATCAACCTATCGTCATCTGGGACCATGGTGGCTTAGAAGAATGAGGGGAGATCTCATTGAGACGTATAAGATGATGAATGGGATGGATAGGATAGAGGTGGAGAGACTCTTCCCGCTCAAAAAAGACAGTAGGACTAGGGGGCACAGCCTCAAGATAAAGGGGGGGGCGGTTTAGAACAGAGTTGAGGAGGAACTTCTTCACTCAAAGGGTGGTGAATCTCTGGAATTCTCTGCCCGTTGAAGTGGTGGAGGCTGCCTCGCTAAATATTTTTAAGAAACGGGTTGATGGGTTTTTGATAAGAGAAGGGATTGAGGGTTATGGGGAGAGGGCGGGAAGGTGGAGCTGAGTCACGACAGATCAGCCATGATCTTATTGAATGGCGGGGCAGGCTCGAAGGGCCAGATGGCCTACTCCTGCTCCTATTTCTTATGTTCTTATGTACCTCAGTATCCTGGTGCGAATAGCCTACAGAACTCCCTGAATCCTGAGCGCTGGATCCACATTCCTTTGTCATTGGCATTGGCCAAGATGTGGGCAACACCACGCTCCCCCTGATGGGAGTTTTAGTGCCGTGAGATATACTTCAAGCTGACTATCACACAACCCTTGCCTCTTACCTCCTCCTGACCCTGTCTTGCCAACTTAAAGTTAAAAGAAAGGCTTGTGTTTCTAAAGTTCCTCCATGACCTCAGCGTGTTCCAAAGCTTTTTTTACAGTCAGTGAAATGCTTCACTGTCGTAATGTCGGAAACGTGGGCAGCCAAATTGCGCAGAGCAAGATCCCACACAATGTGAAAATCATCTGTTTTAATGGTATTTGTTGTGAGATAAATACTGGGGCCCTCATACAATCACTGCGTAACCCTGCTAGGAATTACTTAGTCACCACCGTTACTTCTGTGTTGTTAATTTGATTTTGATTTGATTAATTATTGTCACATGTATACAGTGAAAAGAATTGTTTCTTGTGTGCCATACAGATAAAGCATACTATTCATAGAGGAGGAAAGGAGAGCGTGCAGAATGTAGTGTTACAGTCGTTGCTGAGATGTAGAGAAAGGTCAACTTAATGCAAAGTAGGTCCAATCAAAAGTCTGACAGCAGCAGGGTAGAAGCTGTCCTTGAGTCAGTTGGTACGTGACCTCAGACTTTTGTAGCTTTTTCCCAATGGAAGAAGGCGAAAGAGAGAATATTGGGGGTACATGGGGTCCTTGATTATACTGGCTGCTTTGCCAAGGCAGTGAGGAGTGTAAACAGAGTCAATGGATGGGAGGCTGGTTTGTGTGATGGATTGGGCTACATTCATGACCTTTTCTAGTTCCTTGTGGTCTTGGGCAGAGCAGGAGCCCAGACCGAGCTGTGATACAACCAGAAAGGATGCTTTCTATGGGGCATCTATAAAAGTTGGTGATGTCATAGCTAACATGCCAGATTTCCTTAGTCTTCTGAGAAAGTAGAGGCGTTAATGGGCTTTCTTAACTATAGTGTCAGCATGGGGGGACCAGGACAGGTTGTTGGTGATCTGGGCACCTAGAAACATAAAGTTCTCGACCCTTTCTACTTCATCCCCATTGATGTAGACAGGGACATGTTCTCCTTTCGCTTCCTGAAGTTGATGACAATCTCCTTCACTTTGTTGACATTGAGGGAGAGATTATTGTTCACCAAATTCTCTATCTCATTCCTGTACTCTGTCTCGTCATTGTTTGAGATCCGACCCACTGCAGTGTTGTTATCAGCAAATGTGAAAATTGAACTGGGGGAGGATTTCGCCGCACAGTCATAGGTGTATAAGGAATATAAGGAGACTGAGAACAAAAACTTGTGGGGCACCGGTGTTGAGGATGATGGCGGAGGAGGTGTTGTATCCTACCCTTACTGATTGTGGTCTGTGGGTTGGGAAGTTCAGGATCCCATCGCAGAGGGAGGTGCTGAGGCCCAGAGCACGGAGTTTGGAGATGAGTTTTGTGGGAATAATGGTGTTGAAGGCTGAGCTGTAATCAATAAATTGGAGTCTGACATAGGTGTCCTTGTTATCTCGGTGTTCCAGGGTTGAGTGTAGGGCCGGGGAGATGGCATCTGCTATGGACCTGTTACATCGGGAGTGGATCCAGGTAGTCTGGGAGGCTGGAATTGTTTCTAATACAGTGAAGGTTCTACACTCACGTCTCTTGATTGATAAAGCTCTGAGTGCAGCTGAGGCTAAGATACCTCCTCACTGTCGCACTGTCTGCTCTCAATATGACTGATCACAAATGGGGCCTTGCGGAGACCCTGCTTTGCAGCAATGGTATATCCAGTCAGTGCCTCACCTGACTGAGGGCTTGACCAGGTTCAGAGGGCATTGACAACTCACTTCATCCATTGCAGTAGCAATTGCCGGTTTGATGATGACTGCACACAGTAACTAACACCAGATGAGTACTCAGGAGTTTAGCTGCGTCTGGCCTCTGCAAAAAACCATTACATTAATTAATTTTACTCATCATCTTTGTTGCATCTTAAGCAATGCTGTTTTCTGTTCATGGGTCAATTGCCACATCGTTAACTGTTATTCGTTTAATTGTGGGGTCTTTGCTCATTCTCCTTTTGCACCAATGTTTCCAGGAGTCTTTATCCTTTAACTATTGACCTTGCTCCTTATTAGGACCTCATTACCCTGAGGTGTCACATTAATTGCCTGATTATATCGTTGTTCAACATGAAGCTAATAATATTGAAGAGACTAAGAAACCTCTTTCCCAAAAGAAGGGCCATTGGAACATCGTTCTGAGGTATTTCCCCCAGTGCCCCATCCGATCAATGAACAATTTGGTGAATCATTCAGTGCAGAACAGGCCATTTGGCCCATCGAGTCAGATGGCAGTAAAAAAACTCACCCAAAAAACAGATCTGCAACTCTCTCATTTCCCACGTGAGCTGGACACTTAGAATTTTTCTTGTCAAATTCCATCCCTTCTGCTCATCTTAATACCAAAAGTTGTGGCCTGGGTTAACTCAGAGTTCCTGGTCTGGTCCCTAATATTATGAAATCAGAAATATCTGAAAGGGAATGAGGTGTTTGACCCAGATTACCAGCCGCCATTGTAAGGAGCTGGCTTTGAAGGGCAGGTTTCACTGGCTCATAGATTCGTACACAGTATTAGTCAGTGTGCTGTATTCACCTGTATTAAACCGAAGGTCAGTGTGGCTGTGGGGAGGGACAGGGCCTGGAGCAGCTGGAAAATCCCACCCATAGTTTTACAGCACAGAAAGAGGCCCTTCAGTCCATCGTTTACTCACCGGCTGTCAAACAGCTGTTGATTTCAGTCTCATTTTTCAACTCCTGGTCTGTAGCCTTGTTTGATGTTTCAAGGCGAATGGGATGCTGGCCTTCATAGCGAGGGGGATTGAATATAAAAGTAGGAAGGTCTTGCTGCAGCTGTGCAGGGCACTGGTGAGGCCGCAGCTGGAGTACTGTGTGCAGTTTTGGGCGCCGCACCTGCGCAAAGATATTTTGGCGTTGGAGGGAGTGGGCAGAGGAGGTTCACTAGGCTGATACCGGAGTTGAGAGGGTTGAGCTTATGAAGAGAGATTGAATAGACTGGGTCTGTACTCATTGGAGTTTAGAAGGATGAGGGGGGGATCTTATAGAGATGTATAAGATAATGAAAGGGATGGATAGGGTAGAGGTAGAGAGATTCTTCCTGCTTAGAAAGGATAGCAGGACTAGAGGGCACAGCCTCAAGATAAGGTTTAGAATGGAGTTGAGGAGGAACTTCTTCACTCAAAGGGTGGTGAATCTCTGGAATTCTCTGCCCGTTGAAGTGGTGGAGGCTGCCTCGCTAAATATTTTTAAGAAGCGGGTTGATGGGTTTTTGATAAGAGAAGGGATTAAGGGTTATGGGGAGAGGGCGGGAAGGTGGAGCTGAGTCACGACAGATCAGCCATGATCTTATTGAATGGCGGGGCAGGCTCGAAGGGCCAGATGGCCTACTCCTGCTCCTATTTCTTATGTTCTTATGTTCTTATGTGCTCATCTAAATGTTCCTTCAATGTTGTGAAGGGTTCTCACCTCTACCACCCTTTCAGGCAGATACCCCGCACCCTCTGGGTGAAAGCAAAGCTTTTCCTCTTTGTTTGTTTAAATGTTAGTTTATTATTTTATTCCTTCATCTTTAAGTGGTGCTGTTGATGTGGAGATACCGGTGTGGGACAGGGGTAGCTGGGAATGGGATAGGTGGGGAAGCGGCGCTTGTACCTGCTTTGAATTTTTGTCCTGGTGCTGAGTGTGCAGTTCCTGCGATCTTTCTTTGCTGAATGGAGTGGGATCGATGCTGGTCAGGAGATCACTGTGTGAAATGAACAGGGTTGTCCTCATCAAATCCTGATATTGATATTACTCAGTAAAGCCCATTAGCTTTGTACGGAACTCAGGTTGCATTGGATATGGGGGGGGGGCGGCGTGGAATGGGTTAATTGCTGCCTGCCTTAAAGGCATTGTGCAGCTCTTAAAGGGGAGGTGTATAAAAGAGCAGTAAAGCACAAGAACAGGCACTTCGACCTTCCAAGCCTGAACCAATCATGATAACTGCCTAAACTAAAACCATCTGCACTTACAGAATCCGTACCCTCCCATTCCCATCCTATTCATAGAACCCTACAGTGCAGAAACAGGCCCTTCGGCCCATCGAGTCTGCACCGAACACAATCCCACCCAGACCCTATCCCCATATCCCTGCTAATCCCTCTAACCTACACATCCCAGGACACTAAGGGGCAATTTTAGCATAGCCAATGAACCTAACCCGCACATCTTTGGACTGTGGGAGGAAACCGGAGCACCTGGAGAAAACCCACGCAGACACGAGGAGAATGTGCAAACTCCACACAGGCAGAGTGACCCCGAGCCAGGAATCGAACCCAGGACCCTGGAGCTGTGAAGCAGCAGTGCTAACCCACTGTGCTACCGTGCCGTGCCCATGTATTCATGTATTCATCTAGCACCCCCTATCGTCCCTGCTCCCACTACCGCCCCAGGCACGTGTTCCAGACACTCACCACCCTCTGTGTAAAAGCCTTGTCTCGCACATCTCCTCTAAACTTTTCCCCACGCACCTTAAACCAACGTCCCCTCGTACTTGACTTTTCTACTCTAGGAGAGGCTATCTGACTATCCACTCTGTCCATGCCACTCATTATCTTGTAAACCTCGATCAGGTCACCCCCCTCACCTCCGTCATTCCAGTGAGAACAAATACCCTCCAGCCCAGGCAGCATCCTGGTAAACCCCCTTCTTCACCCTCTCCAAAGCATCTACATCCTTCTGGTAGTGTGATGACCAGAATTTCACACAATATTCTGAAAGAGGCCTACCTAAGGTTCTGTACAGCTGCAGTGTGACCTGTGAATTGTTAAACTCAATGCCCCGACCAATGAAGGCAAGCATGCCGTAGGCTTTCTTGATGACTTTATCCACCTGCGTTGCCACTTTCAACGATTGGTGCACAAGGACGCCCAGATCCCTCTGCCTGTCAATATTCCTAAGGGTTTTAACATTTACTATATAATTCCTCTATGTGTTGGGCCTTCCAAAATGCATTATCTCACACTTGTCTGGATTAATCTCCATCTGCCATTTCTCTGCCCAAGTCCCTAACCGGTCAAAATCTTGCTGTATCTTCTGACAATGCTTTTCACTATCTACAACTCCACCCATTTCTGTGCCACCCGCTAACTTACTAAGTATACTCCAGCTGTAGTAAGGAGGTGAGATGCTTACAAATCGTCCCCAGGTTTCCTGATGCCACGTTCAATGCCCTGCTGTTGGTGATGAAAAGGAAGTGGGGATAGGCTGGGACAGAAAGTCCACCAAGGCAACGCTTTGGAGAGAGTGGTGGCGAAGTGATATTGTCACTGGATTAGTAATCCAGAGACCCAGGATGATTCTCTGGGGACCTGGGTTCGAACCTCATCACAACAGGTGGTGAAGTTAGAATTCAATGAAAGTCTGGAATTAAAAGTCAAATCATACAGCGCAGAAGGAGGCCATTTGGCCCTTTGAGTCTGTACTAACCATAATGTCCTAACCCTGTAACCCCACATATTTACCCTGCTAATCCCCCTGACACAAGGGTCAATGTACCATGGCCAATCCATCTCATGATGAACATGAAACCATCGTCAATTGTTGTAAAAACCCATCTGATTCACTAATGTCCTTACGGGAAGGAAATCTGTCACTTTTACCCGGTCTGGCCTACACGTGGCTCCAGATCCACAGGCAATGTGGTTGACTCTGAAATGACCAAGCAAGACACTCAGTTCAAGGGCAATTTGGAGTGGACAACGAACGCTAGTGAAGCCAGCGACACCCACATCCCCCGAACAATTAAATAAAGAAAAATAAAAAACCTGAGGATGTTGTAGAGCAGAGTAATGGCTGAGATGTCACTCCCAGGACATTTGGCTGCACTGTAAAAAAGAAGTTCAAAGATTTCACCGAGGTAAGAATCTGCCTCTCTCTCTCTCGTTGTACACAACAATATTCACCACAGCCCCCACTCCCCAGAATCACTACATCGCAGCTAACCCCCCCCCCCACATTCTCCGCATTCCCGACTCTTTCGACCACCAAAAGCCCCCCAACCCCAGCTGGTACTGGGCTCCTGACCTGTCCATTCCATCCACCCAGTTACCAGCCTCCCTGCTGAAACTTCAAATTTAAACAACATCGATTTTTAGCAATAAAGCTTGAGAATTTATAAAGCTGTCATCACAACCCTTTCAGAATTAAATTTAAAACAGTTGTCTTGTGTATACTTGATGCAGGATATTTTAGCATTGGAAACATTTAGGTTGGATATTATCGATGAGGAGGTTGCTAACGGCTGGAATGAAATAAACATTTTTTTTTTCATCAAACTCTTCCAAACAAGGATATTGTCAGAATTCATAAATGGAGATGCATTGTGTACGTCCCCATATGTGTATAATCTATTCTCTTCCCACTGCATTCTGAGCGATCTGTAAAAGCTGGATTCCGAGTCCAACCTGGTCCATAGCCGCTGAAGTCTGGCGCTGGAAGATATGCAATAATCACTTTGTGTCAATCTGCAACCCATCAGCAAAGAGATTAGCTTAACATTGCACTGCAGTTTAGATAGTGAATGCAGCAATGATGTGATCCTTAAAAAAACATCCTCACAATCACCAAATGCAATGCAATAAATCCGCTGTGTAACATTCTAAACGTTTAAACCAGGTTTCAATCATATTTTTCAGGTCTGTTTGCTACAATATTAACACACGAGTTCCACCAGTGTATGCTGAGACTGTAAGTAATGCCAGGTTTCATAGAATCATAGAATTCTACAGTGCAGAAGGAGGCCATTCAGCCCATCAAGTCTACACTGACCACAATCCCACCCAGGCCCTATCCTCATAACCCCATGCATTTACCCTAGCTAGTCTCCCTGATACTAAAGGAGCAATTTAGCATGGCCAATCCTCCTAACCTGCACATCTTTGGACTGTGGGAGGAAATTAAAAGTATTGATAGGCAGAGGGATCTGGGTGTACAGGTGCACAGGTCATTGAAAGTGGCAACGCAGGTGGAGAAGGTAGTCGAGAAGGCATACAGCATGCTTGCCTTCATCAGCTGGGGTATTGAGTTTAAAAATTGGCAAGTCATGTTGCCGCTTTATAGAACCTTAGTTAGGCCGCACTTGGAATATTGTGTTCAATTCTGGTTGCCGCACTACCAGAAGGATGTGGAGGCTTTGGAGAGGGTACAGGAAAGATTTAGACATAGAACCCTACAGTGCAGAAACAGGCCCTTCGGCCCATCGAGCCTGCACCGAACACAATCCCACCCAGACCCTATCCCCATATCCCTACACAAGGTGTTTACCAGGGTGTTGCCTGGTATGGAGGGCACTAACTATGAGGAGAGGTTGGAGAAACTTGGCTTGTTCTCACTGGAACGACAGAGGTTGAGGGGAGACCTGATAGGAGTCTACAAGATTATGAGAGGCATGGACAGAGTGGATAGTCAGAAGCTTTTTCCCAGGGTGGGAGAGTCAATTATTAGGGGGCACAGGTTTAAGGTGCGAGGGGCAAGGTTTAAGGCAGATGTTTGAGGCAGATTTTTTACACAGAGAGTAGTGGGTGTCTGGAACTCTTTGCCGGGGGAGGTAATGGAAGTGGATACAGTAGTGACTTTTAAGGGGCATCTTGACAATTACATGAATAGGATGGGAATAGAGGGATATGGTCCCTGGAAGGGTAGGGGGTTTTATTTAAGTCAGACATCATGATCGGTGCAGGCTTGGAGGGCCGAAGGGCCTGTTCCTGTGCTGTAATTTTCTTTGTCCTTTATTTTTTGAAACCGGAGAACCCAGAGGAAATCTATGCAGACACAATGAGAACATGCAAACTCCACACAGACAATGACTCAAGCTGAGAATTGAACCCAGATCCCTGGCATTATAAGACATAAGACCATAAGACATAGGAGCAGAATTAGGGCCACTCGGCCCATCGAGTCTGCTCCTCCATTCAATCATGGCTGACATTTTTCTCATCCCCATTCCCCTGCCTCTTCCCCATAACCCCTCATCCCCTTATTAATTAAAAACCTTATCTATCTCTGTCTTAAAGACACTCAATGGCCTGGCCTCCACAGCCTTCTGTGGCAAAGAGTTCCACAGATTCCCCACTCTCTGGCTGAAGAAATTCCTCCTCATCTCTGCTTTAAAGGATCGTCCCTTCAGCCTGAGGTTGTGTCCTCTGGTTCTAGGTTTTCCTACTAGTGGAAACATCCTCTCCATGTCCACTCTATCCAGGCCTTGCAGAATCCCGTATGTTTCAATAAGATCCCCCGTCATCCTTCTAAACTCCAACGGATGGGCGACACAGTTGCACAGTGGGTTAGCACTGCTACCTCACAACACCAGGGACCTGGGTTCGATCCATGCTTTGGGTCCCTGTCTGTGTGGAGTTTGCACATTCTCCCTGTGTCTGCGTGGGTTTCCTCCGGGTGCTCCGGTTTCCTCCCACAGTCCAAAGATGGGCGGGTTAGATTGATTGAACATACTAAATTAACCCTTAGTGCCCCGGGATGTGATAGGGTTAGAAGGATTAGCAGGGTAACTAAGTGGGGATCGGGCCTGGGTGGGATTGGTGTTGGTACAGACTCAATGGGCCAAATGGCCTCCTTCCACACTGCAGGGATTCTATGAATCTTTCATGGATCTATAAATACAGACCCAGAGTCCTCATCCATTCCTCATATGACAGTGAGGCAGCAGTGCTAACCATTGTGTCACGCCATGGGGGGATCATTTAAAATAATCCAAGCGAAAAACAATTACATCCCTTCTGGACCCACCTCTTTGTTTCTATACTTGTCCTGATGCATCCCTGCACAATCAACTCTTCCATCATCTAATCACCCTCCTGCCTGTTGCAGGACACTCCACTGCGTTCTTCCTTTCTCAGTCCCTACTTGTCCCTCACACACTGAAAATCTCACACGCCGTTCATCTCTATCGGTTCTCAACCAGTTATCTAACTGATGTGGGTGGTGGGATCGAATGTAGAGTAGCTAGATTTCCTGGTGACACAAAGATAGATAGGAAAGTAAATTGTGAAGTGGACATTAGGAAGCTACAGAGAGAGATAGAGAGGTTAAAGTGAGTGGACCAAGATTTGGCAGATGGCGTATGATGTGTGAACTTGCCCACTTTGGGAGTTGGAAACCAGGAGAAGTGGAGGTGGGGGCTTTCGGACAGATTATACGGCTGTATTGATTATACGGGTCAATTACTAAGGGGGTCATAGGTTTAAGGTGCGAAGGGCAAGGTTTAAAGGAGATGTACAAGGCAAGTTTTTTACAGAGAGGGTGGTGGGTGCCTGGAACTCGCTGCTGGGCGAGGTAGAGGCAGATATGATGGTGAGTTTTAAGGAACATCTTGACAAATATATGAATAGGACGGAAATAGAGGGATAAGGTGTAGGGGTTTTTAGTTGAGTTGGGTAGCGTGGTCAGTGCAGGATTGGAGGGCCTGTTCCTGTGCTGTAATTTTCTTTGTTCTTTGTATTATGGGCTAGCTCACTGGGCCCGAAGGGAAGACTCCTGTTCCTCCTGGCCCACGAGCCGTGCTTTAAAGGCATTTATCAGATGAATCCAGCTTTTCCCGTTTTACTTCCACCTGCTCTGTGGCTTGGAAAACATGACCAACATGGATTAAAAATAAAACTCCCATTAAACCAGCAGCGTGGAATCTCCTTAAAAAAGTTCCATGGACAAATCCATCTCATGAGAGCAGATGGTTCACTGAGCCCAAGTCCCATTGACTGGAAGAGGGCGACTTGGGTTTAAAATTGTCAACATTTCGGTTTCCCATCCGACGGATGTTTTAAAGGTTGAAGGCACTGTAGCCAACCCTGTTTCCTTCTCCACGGATGCTGGCTGGAATTTTTCCACCCCTACCACCGCGGAGCGGGCGAGGGACGGACAATGAAGAGTCTGTTGACCTCGGATGGGATTTTACGGTTTTGGGACGAGCGAGGGTGTTTCAATCCCACCCACTGTCTGAAACATTGGCCTTTTCTGTCCCTTTGATCAAGAGTTAAAGCCTGGGTTATAAACCTCACCGGGAGGATTACATGGAGGGAGTCACTGTGATAATTGTATTTTGCATTAAACGTACTACAGGCAACACTCAGCCAGATGATTAAACCCCTAATTCTCTCAATTATTTACTTGGATAAACTATAAGATCGGATAGCTGAGTCAACAAGGTTGGGAAATGAAGGATCGTAATTGCAAAAGAGACTTTTAACATGCAGTAGTTAACCAAAACAAACCAGACTGTGCGTGTCTGCAGCCGAGTGGAGTCTCCTTATATTTTTAATTGATTTGTTGCTTGGTGTTGGTGGGGGAGATGGGGGGGTGGGGGGGTAAATTGAGGGGATAGGGATGTTCACTGTCATTCAGGGTCCACAGTTTATTGCCCTTGAGAGCCATTTCAAGTGATAGAGTAAATGGTGGTAAGCTTTTTCCGCTATTAGAAATGGATAGAACGAGGGGTCACGGGCTTAGGGTGAGGGGGGCTAGATATAAGACAAATATTAGAGGGCAGTTTTTCACGCAAAGGGTAGTGGGGATGTGGAATGCACTGCCGAGTAAGGTGGTGGAAGCAGGCACGCTAGGGTTGTTCAAGAGTCACTTGGACAGCCACATGAGCGGTCTACATATAGGGGGATATAGCAGGCCTTACTAAACATTGTAGGCTTGGGGTTCAGTTTTAGCCTCAGGGATATAGAGTCTTTTTAATAATGAATTTTTTATCCACAGGCATTTAAGTCCAGCAAGGGGCATGCGGGCGGCAGGTTGTGGTGGGCTGCTCTTGGATGTTGCTTCGGGAGTTGCCTACTGCTTCATGTCGTTGGTGTGCATAAACTGGACCATCTTGAGGGCAACATGACAGCTCAGAGGCTATCTCTGTTGCTGTGCGGACACATGGATTTGGGCCTGTGTCCGTGGGAGTTTGCGCGTTCTCCCCGTGGTTGCGTGGGTTTCCTCCGGGTACTCCGGTTTCCTCCCACATCCCAAAAATGTGCTTTTAGGCTGATTGATTGGGTAACAAATTGTCCCTATATTGGACCTCCCTGATCCTCACACATTAGGCATAGACTAAAATCATGAATAGGTCACTGACCATGGGACGGCGGCGCGGGCTCGTTGGGCCGAAGGGCCTGTTTCCCGTGCTGTGTTGTTCTTTGTTTGTTTATTTCAGAGGGCAGTTAAGAGTCAACTACATTGCTGTGGCTCTGGAGTCACATATAGGCCAGACTGGGTAAGGACGGCAGATTTCCTTCCTTAAAGGGACATTAATGAACTAGATGGGCAATTTAGACAGTGATTTCAGCAATGATGTGATCCTTAAAAGATCACCAAAGGCAATGCAATAAATCCGGTGTGTTACATTTTAACAATATTTTGGAGGTCTCCTTCCTACAGTATTAACACACAAAGTTCCGCCATTGTATGTTTTTCCAACAATCAGTAATGGTTTCATGACCATCAGTAGGCTCTGAGTTTAAATTCCACCAGCTGCCATGGTGGGATTCGAACCTGGGGTCCCCAGAATATTACCCTGGGTCTCTGGATTACTTGTCCTGTGACAGTACCGCTACGCCACTGGCTCCCTCATAAGAACATAAGAACATAAGAAATAGGAGCAGGAGTAGGCCATCTAGCCCCTCGAGCCTGCCCCGCCATTCAATAAGATCATGGCTGATCTGTCGTGGCTCAGTTCCACTTTCCCGCCCTCTCCCCATAACCCTTAATCCCTTCTCTTATCAAAAACCCATCAACCCGCTTCTTAAAAATATTTAGCGAGGCAGCCTCCACCACTTCAACGGGCAGAGAATTTCAGAGATTCACCACCCTTTGAGTGAAGAAGTTCCTCCTCAACTCCGTTCTAAACCGCCTCCCCTTTATCTTGAGGCTGTGCCCCCTAGTCCTACTGTCTTTTTTGAGCGGGAAGAGTCTCTCCACCTCTATCCTATCCATCCCATTCATCATCTTATACGTCTCAATGAGATCTCCCCTCATTCTTCTAAACTCTAACGAGTACAAGCCTAGTTTATTCAGCCTCTCCTCATAGCTCAATCCCCTCAACTCCGGTATCAGCCGAGTAAACCTCCTCTGCACTCCCTCCAGGGTCAAAAATATCGCATCAAAGGTGTTCTGGAGGAGATGATTGGAGCAGGAAAGAAGAGGAAGACGAGAGAAGAAGAAAAGAAATGCCGGATGTGAGGAGGAAAGGAATGGGGAGAGACATGGGGAGAGAAGAGATGAGGTGGGGAGGGAGATTGAAAGGATTAATAGTCACATAAGTTTAAAAATCACACAGGCTGAAAACAAAAGTCTCTTTATAAGATAAAACCTTCACAGATAGACACCAAGGCCATTAGTCTGGCAAAGCACATAAATCAAATATCTGTCACTGGGAAATGGTAGCGATCCACAGATACAGAATCAAGCTGTACTCTGAAATATTCACACTGATTGGATATTTTAATGAAGCAAGCATACAATGATTGTGAATGGTTTATGCTATTTACTTGTAATCGATTTTGAAAACTTTAATTGTCTTTGTATCATGGAATATGCCACTCTGGCTAGCTACAGGGATGTGAACTGTAGCTTCCCAGGGTCATTGTTACAGCTTATATTAAAGCACCTGTTTAAAAGAACTCTGTTACTGGTCTGGTTACTTGAAAGGTAAAGTTGTAATCAATTAAAAGGCTGACATCAAAACCCACAGAAAGGAGGGAGGGGGAAGAGAGTAGGTTAAGAGGAGAAAGAGAATGACTTAATGAATAAAGAACAAAGAACAAAGAACAACACAGCACGGGAAACAGGCCCTTCGGCCCAACGAGCCCGCGCCGCCGTCCCATTGTCTCAGTGACCTATTCATGATTTTAGTCTATGCCTAATGTGCGAGGATCAGGGAGGTCCAATATAGGGACAATTTGTTACCCAATCAATCAGCCTAAAAGCACATCTTTGGGATGTGGGAGGAAACCGGAGCACCCGGAGGAAACCCACGCAACCACGGGAATGGATAGAAGAGGCGTGGAGAGAAGAGGGATTTCGCCACACTGCTCTCCTCACACACTCACACTGTCTCTCTGTAACCGTCCATAGTCCTTGCCAGTGTTGAAGGGGTAAATCTTGGTCTTGAATCTTCTTCCCCGCAGTGGATACCTGGTATTGGTTAGAAGTCCTTTCAGATATCTCAAACACAAATGCCATTTAGTTTACCCAATAGCCAGAATTGCACTATTTAATACGCTCGGAGATAAATCTAGGTTTCCTGTCCCCTCAAAGCCTTTGTCCTGTCTCGAACTCTCATAAACCTGTTGCTGCCTGCATCTGGACTCACATCAAGTCCTGTTCGCCCAGAACATCTGTCTTTAGCAGATGTTCGCCCATAACATCTGCCTTTAGCAAGTCTCCGAGACCCCTGCCCTCTCCCAATTCTGACCTCACGGCCATCTGGGATCTTAATGGCTTATAGTGGGGCCATGTATCCAGGTGGGCCCTAAGCTCTGCAATTCTTCCTCTGAGGACAGGAGTTCCTGCTCCCCACCCACACACATCGCCACATGGCGTGTTTTCAGTCTTGCCATTGGCTGCCAGTGGGAGTTCCCTGTCCTATCAATGTCTGCAGTGTCTTGCATAGCTTGCCTGCCCCATTGCCAGGGTACCCACCTATCATGTCTTCGTTTGGATTTTGCCAAAAATCTTTTTGATTTGATTTATTATTGTCACTTTTATTAACATACCGGGAACAGTATTGTTTCTTGCATTCCATACAGAAAAAACATACCGTTCATAGAGAAGGAAAGGACAGACTGCTGAATGTAGTGTTACAGCCACAGCGAGGGTGTAGAGAAAGATCAGCTTAACGCGAGGTAGGTCCATTCAAAAGTCTGACAGCAGCAGGGAAGAAGCTGTTCTTGAGTCGGTTGGTACGTGACCTCAGACTTTTGTATCTTTCTCCTGATGGAAGAAGGTGGAAGAGAGAATGTCCGAGGTGTGTCAGGTCTTTAATTATGCCGGCTGCTTTTCCGAGGCAGTGGGAAGTGTAGACAGAGTCAATGGATGGGAGGCTGGTTTGTGTGATGGGATTGGGCTACATTCACAACCCTTTTGTAGTTCCTTGTGGTCTTGGGCAGAGCAGGAGCCCAGACCAAGCTGTGATACAACCAGAAAGAATGCTTTCTATAGTGCATCTGTAAAAGTTGGTGAGAGTTGTAGCTGACATGCCAAATTTCCTTAGTCTTCTGAGAAAGTAGGGGCATTGGCAGGACTGGAAAATCAGCCAGTGGGAAGGGCTGGAAAATCCCACCCCAAATAATTTATAATAAGAACATAAGAACATAAGAAATAGGAGCAGGAGTAGGCCATCCAGCCCTTCGAGCCTGCCCCGCCATTCAATAAGATCATGGCTGATCTGTCGTGGCTCAGTTCCACATTCCCGCCCTCTCCCCATAACCCTTAATCCCTTCTCTTATCAAAAACCCATCAACCCGCGTCTTAAAAATATTTAGCGAGGCAGCCTCCACCACTTCAACGGGCAGAGAATTCCAGAGATTCACCACCCTTTGAGTGAAGAAGTTCCTCCTCAACTCTGTTCTAAACCGCCCCCCCTTTATCTTGAGGCTGTGCCCCCTAGTCCTACTGTCTTTTTTGAGCGGGAAGAGTCTCTCCACCTCTATCCTATCCATCCCATTCATCATCTTATACGTCTCAATGAGATCTCCCCTCATTCTTCTAAACTCTAACGAGTACAAGCCTGGTTTATTCAGCCTCTCTGTCTCAATTTGTGACCTTCTTTAAAACCAAACTCTTTGGTAGAGGATTGTCCCATCCTGCCGCATTAAAGAATTAGTGTGCCGGATCAAGAGAATTGCTTGTTGGCCAATTCCCGGGATCTGTGCAGGCGTTCCCGATGTGTGCGCGTCTTCCAGCACTGGCCATCCGGCACAGTTGGGACCATGCTGGAAACTGGCAGAAACAGCAAAGGGAGTCAATTAAATCTGTTTTTAATCTGATCTGAATGTGATTATTGTGCCTGGGACTGAATTCTCCGGGCTGGTTTGCCGCTCCCATTCCGACAGCTCAATTTCACTCCAGTGGGATTCAGACGAGCTCCCCGCTTTTGGGGAATAAGCGGGAGACTCTGCTGGAGTGAAGGGAGGGGGGGGGGGGGCAATCAGAGACCCCAGGGGGGTTAGGCGGCAGGGGCCTGGTCTGCTGGGGAGGTTCTGTCTCCCCATGGGGGGAGACCTGGGGGGGGGGGGGTGTCTACCCAGTGGTGGAGGGGTATCTGCTTCCCATGGCGAGGGAGATCTTTGGGGGAGGGGGTGGGAATCATCATTGCTGGGGGAGAGGGGAGGCTGGAAATTGGGGCGCTCCTGAATGTGGTGGGGGGGGGGGGCGGGGGTGGTTTGAGGCTGACCCGGAAATATTCGTGGGGGCTGAGATCCAGCTATGGGGGGGGGGGGGGGAGGGGGCTGGAGGGGCAGCACTGCAGGGGTCCCGAGCTGGCCAGAGGCTGACAGATTGGGGCCAGTGCGCATGTGCAGAATTCTGGAACAGTCAGGCCCCAGCGTGAATAGGTCCCCGACCCCCCCCCCCCTCCCCCACCACCAACCCCCCCCACCCCCGAGCTTTTAATGATATTCCTGATTGTGAGTCCTGCATTGTACGAGAGCGTGGGAGATTCGAGTCTCAACTCCCACTGGAAAAACAATTGTGATTTACACCAGTTTTCTTACAAATTCGGCAGTGAGAAGTTTTTCTGGGGGAATTGCCCCCAGAAGGTGGACTGTCACCTCATCATTACCTGTTTCCCATTATCACACAAAACCGAGATTTACAAAAACCTCTGAACAGCTTGAATTAGGATGAGGTGTTTAGCAGTCAGTGGTTTGCTGGCTTGTTTGACGATATCAAAGTGGATTGTGGTCTGGACTTTTTCTTGAAGTTTTCAGTGAGTGAGACAGATGGTTATTTGCTCTTGTATTCCCTCCAGCTGGTTTGGACTCAGGACAGCTCGAGTTAATTTTACTGCTTTTCATTTATTGAGTAGAACACAGCCAAGCATGAACACTGATCACCGTGTGTTCATTATTATTGTGCTATTGATAATTCTGTATTGATTTTGAATTTTAGGAAGTTGGAGATCCCTCAGGTCTTGGCTAATCTCTACTTCACTTCCATTTATCTTCCTTACCTCCCCCCCCCCCCCACCCCCCCCCGATCCACCTCGACATCTGCTGCTCGATGATTCCAACTGACCAACCCCATTGAGAACGCAACATTACAGCACAGGAACAGGCCCTTCGGCCCACAGTGACACCGAATTAAACTAATCCCTGCCCATTTAAATGGACTCTTAAATCGGCCTCGCAGGTGGAGGAGGTGGTCAAGAAGACGTATGGTGTACTGGCCTTCATTAATCGAGGGATTGAGTTTAGGAGTCGGGAGGTAATGCTGCAACTTTACAGGACCCTTGTCAGGCCTCATTTGGAGTACTGTGCGCAGTTCTGGTCGCCTCACTATAGGAAAGACGTAGAAGCTATTGAAAGGGTGCAGAGGAGATTTGCAAGGATGTTGCCTGGACTGGGAGGCATGCCTTATGAAGATAGGTTGAGGGAGCTGGGACTCTTTTCCCTAGAGAGGCGAAGGTTGAGAGGCGACCTGATAGAAGTTTATAAAATGTTGAGAGGAATAGATAGGGTGGACTCTCAGAGGCTATTTCCCCGGGTTGAAATGGTCGCTACGAGAGGACACAGATTTAAGGTGCGGGGAGGGAAGTACAGAGGTGATGTTAGGGGTAAGTTTTTCACTCAGAGGGTGGTGAGTGAATGGAATCGGCTGCCGTCATCGGTGGTGGAGGCGAACTCGCTGGGGTCTTTTAAAAGACTTCTGGATGAGTATATGGGGTTTAATGGGATTGGGGGTTATAGATAGGTCTATAGATTGGTGGGGTTGATGTGATCGGCGCAACTCGAGGGCCGAAGGGCCTGTTTGTGCTGTAATGTTCTATGTTCTATGTTCTATGTTCTATTTGCCACCTTAATTACCTGCTGCACCTGCAAACCAACTCCTGCACCAGGACACCCAGATCCCTCTGCACAGCAGCATGCTGCAATTTTTTACCATTTAAATAATGTTCCATTTTGCTGTTATTTCTACCCAAATGGATGACCTCACATTTACCAACTTTGTACTCCATCTGCCAGACCCTCGCCCATTCACTCAGGGCTGGTTCCTGCCAGTTAACGCTGCTTCCTGTTGGTTAAGAATTTCCCCTGTTCTCCCTGCCTGCCGTTGGCATGTGTTGGAAGGATTTGCAGCTTGTTAATTAATGTCTTTGCTCTCGATATGAATGCTGAACGCACCTCCCCTAGCTACCAGGCCTTGGCGTGGGACTTGGACCTTGAGCTATTAGCTCAGCGGGGGGTGTGACTCACTGCACCACAGGACGTCCTTCCACAGGATCTTAATTTCAATAAACAATTAGAGCTGCCATATGTCCTTGTTGTCACTGGCACGGTGGCACAGCGGTTAGCACTGCTGCCTCGCAGCGCCAGGAACCCGGGTTCGATTCCCGGTTTGGGTCACTGTCTGTGTGGAGTTTGCACATTCTCCTCGTGTCTGCGTGGGTTTTCTCCGGGTGCTCCGGTTTCCTCCCACAGTCCAAAGATGTGCGGGTTAGGTTGATTGGCCACGCTAAGAAATTGCCCCTTAGTGTCCAGGGATGTGTAGGTTAGAGGGGATACGGGGGTAGGACCTGGGTGAACAATGAACAAAGAACAACACAGCACGGGAACAGGCCCTTCGGCCCAACAAGCCCGTGCCGCCATTTTAACATTGTGAGTTCCCTCTTCCACCTATGACCTTTGTCTACGCCTATTGGATTCCATAATAAAGGGATTGTGTTCAGTGCAGACTCGATGGGCCGAAGGGCCTCTTTCTGCACTGTAGGGTTCTATGATTCTAGCCCCCTCCATTGGGAAGGTGATGGCCGAGTGGTATTATTGCTAAACTGTTAATCCAGAAACTCAGCTAAAGTTCTGGCGTTGCGGGATCGAATCCCACCACAGCAGACGGTGGAATTTGAATTCAGCAAAATATATCTGGAATTAAGAATCTAGCGATGACCATGAAACCATTGTCGATCGTCACAAAATCCCATCTGGTTCACTAATGTCCTTTAGGGAAAGAAATCTGCCGTCCTTACCCGGTCTGGCCTACATGTGACTCCTGAATCATGGGGAGAGGGTGGGAAATTGGAACTGATCCACTTCAGATCAGCCATGATCTTATTGAATGGCGGGGCAGGCTCGAAGGGCTAGATGGCCTACTCCTGCTCCTATTTCTTATGTTCTTAATGCCCTTGAGGGAAGGAAATAATTCTTTGATTCTTGCATCTTTTTCTAATCTGAAATAAAATTAGAACAATATTGTCTTAGGGCCTATTCCCGTGCTGTAATCTTCTTTGTTCTTTGGGGTTTTAGTTCAGTCGGGGGCAGCACGGTCGGTACAGGCTTGGAGGGCCGAAGGGCCTGTTCTTGGGCTGTCATTTTCTTTGTTCTTCTAAGATATTTAAACACTGCTTCACCGAGGACAGATATGAAATAACAGTGGAAGTTTTCTGTGGTGCTGCATTTTTACCTGATGTGCAGATGGGAAATTAGTCTTTGTCTCCTCAGCAATCTCACCAGAGTTCGATGAAAAAACAAGTGAAAATGCTGATTGTGCGGGGAGTAATCTGCCAATTGGTAATGAACGGCACAATCACTGAGTCACAGTATGTTTACATTGTATTTCCTCTAATTAGCTGCACCTCCGCGGACTGGAAAGGACAAAATAATCAACCATCTGTTGACCCCCTGATTGTTTATAGCTTTCGCATTTTTTTAGCTTGTTAAGTGGGGCTCCTACAATCAATTAGGCAGTAAATCAGTTGAAACATTACCTCAGAGAATACTGCAAAACCCATCAATCACTGCGTGACCCCTTCACAATTCACCAGCAAACAGCTCCGTCACACTAACGCTCTCTGAACTCACCAAGTGAAGATTCATTCGCTGGGTGATATAAAACAGCCAAGAGTCGCGGCAGAACCTACCCCCCCCCCAATAATCCAATTGAAACCCCAATAATCCAATTGGAACCAGCTGGGCAGTGAAAATAACCTCTGACACTTTACCCGCAGTCTCATAAGAACATAAGAAATAGGAGCAGGAGTAGGCCATCTGGCCCTTCGAGCCTGCCCCGCCATTCAATAAGATCATGGCTGATCTGTCGTGGCTCAATTCCACCTTCCCGCCCTCTCCCCATAACCCTTAATCCCCTCTCTTATCAAGAACCCATCAACCCGTTTCTTAAAAATATTTAGCGAGGCAGCCTCCACCACTTCAACGGGCAGAGAATTCCAGAGATTCACCACCCTTTGAGTGAAGAAGTTCCTCCTCAACTCCGTTCTAAACTGCCCCTCCCCTTTATCTTGAGGCTGTGCCCCCTAGTCCTACTGCAGTTGTAAATGCGCCTAGTTTGGGGGCGTTTAAGAGATCCATGGATAGGTTTATGGACAAAAAGGGATTGGTTTAGGTTAGTGGGTCATTGTTTTTGTAACTGGTCGGCGCAACATCGTGGGCCGAAGGGCCTGTTCTGCGCTGTAATGTTCTATGTTCTATGTACTGTCTTTTTTGAGCGGGAAGAGTCTCTCCATCTCTATCCTATCCATCCCATTCATCATCTTATACGTCTTAATGAGATCTCCCCTCATTCTTCTAAACTCCAACGAGTACAAGCCTAGTTTATTCAGCCTCTCCTCATAGCTCAATCCCCTCAACTCCGGTATCAGCCTAGTAAACCTCCTCTGCACTCCCTCCAAGGGCAAAATATCATTGCGCAGGTGCGGCGCCCAAAACTGCACACAGTACTCCAGCTGCAGCCTCACCAACGCCCTATACAGCTGCAGCAAGACCTCCCTACTTTTATATTCAATCCCCTTCGCTATGAAGGCCAGCATCCCATTCGCCTTCCTGACCACCTGCTGCACCTGCAAGCTGGGTTTTTGCGACTCATGCACAAGGACCCCGAGGTCCCTCTGCACCGTCGCCTGCTGCAGTTTTCGCCACGTAAGTAATAGTCCTTCCTACCATTCCTCCTACCAAAGTGGACCACCTCACACTTGCCAACATTAAATTCCATTTGCCATTTCCTGGCCCATTCGCCCAGCCTATCTAGATCCTTCTGCAGACTCTCCATACCCTCCGCACAATTTGCCATTCCCCCAATCTTGGTGTCATCAGCAAATTTCGACACCCTACACTCGGTTCCCTCCTCCAGATCATCTATATAAATGGTAAAAAGCTGAGGCCCCAGCACCGACCCCTGGGGCACTCCACTAGTCACCATCCACCAATCCGAATAGCACCCGCTGATTCCCACTCTCTGCCTCCTATTTGACAACCAATCCTCTATCCACGCTAACACCCTACCCCCAACTCCATGTCCCCTGACCTTCTGCAATAACCTCTTGTGAGGTACCTTGTCAAATGCCTTCTTAAAATCCAGAAAGACCACATCCACTGGCTCTCCTCTATCCACTGCCCTAGACACATCCTCATAGAACTCCAATAAATTTGTCAGACACGACTTCCCTTTAATGAAACCGTGCTGCGTCTGCTCTATCAAGCAATTCCCTTCAAGGTGGCTCGCAATTTCCTCTTTAATGACGGATTCTAACATTTTACCTACCACAGGCATTAAACTAACCGGCCTATAATTCCCCGCCTTTTGCCTGGCACCCTTCTTAAACAACGGCGTAACATTAGCCGTTTTCCAATCTTCCGATACCTCCCCGGAATCCAGCGACGTCTGGAAAATAACCACCAAGGCTCCACTATAACCTCCACCATTTCTTTCAGAACCCTCGGATGCATTCCATCCGGTCCTGGGGACTTGTCCACAATCAGCCCCTCCAATCTGTCGAGTACCGCCTCTCTAGTAACAGTAATGTCATTAAGACCCTCCAGTCCTACCACCTTTCCATCGCTAACACCCGGCAAATTATTCACGGCCTCCTCCATGAAGACAGAAACAAAAAAGTTATTCAAGACCTTAGCCATATCCCCATCCCCTACCACTAGGTCCCCTTTCTCATCCTCTAAAGGACCAACATTCACCCTAGCCAGCCTCTTCCTTTTTATATATTTATAAAAACTCTTGCTATCCTTTTTTATATTAAGCGCTAGCCCAGCTTCATAGTTTCTCCTACCCTCCTTTATCAATTTCTTTGTCAATCTTTGTTGACATTTAAACCTTTCCCAATCCTCTTCCCGCCCACTACTCTTAGCTACTCTAAATTCCACCGCTTTTAATTTAACACTTTCCTTCACCTCCTTCGTTATCCACGGCTTATTACCTCTCCTCCTACTGTCCTTTTTGACCATCGGAATAAATTTCTGCTGAGTACCAAGAAAGATCTCCTTAAAGATCCTCCACTGCTCCTCAGCAGACCTACCTTCCAACATGCTCCCCCAGTCCACATTCGCCAATTCTTCTCTCATCCTACCGTACTCCCCTCTATTCAAACAAAGGACGCGTGTCCGGGAACCCACTTTCTCCTCCTCCATCTGCAACAGAAACTCCACCATACAATGATCACTCTCTCCAAGAGGATCCTTCACTGCAAGGTCCCTAATTCTACCCGCCTCATTACATAGCACCAGATCCAAGATAGCTCGCTCCCTCGTCGGCTCCAACACACACTGTTCAAGGAAATTATCCCGGCAGCATTCCAAGAACTCCTCCTCGAGCCCACCTCGTCCAACATGGGTCGACCAATCAATATGCAGATTGAGGTAATGCTGCAAATTTATAAGATCCTTGTCAGGCCTCATTTGGAGTACTGTGCGCAGTTCTGGTCGCCTCACTATAGGAAAGACGTAGAAGCTATTGAAAGGGTGCAGAGGAGATTTACAAGGATGTTGCCTGGACTGGGAGGCATGCCTTATGAAGATAGGTTGAGGAAGCTGGGACTCTTTTCCCTGGAGAGACGAAGGTTGAGAGGCGACCTGATAGAAGTTTACAAAATGTTGAGAGGAATAGATAGGGTGGATTCTCAGAGGCTATTTCCCCGGGTTGAAATGGTCGCTACGAGAGGACACAGATTTAAGGTGCGGGGAGGGAAGTACAGAAGTGATGTCAGGGGTAAGTTTTTCACTCAGAGGGTGGTGAGTGAATGGAATCGGCTGCCGTCAATGGTGGTGGAGGCGAACTCGCTGGGGTCTTTTAAAAGACTTCTGGATGAGTATATGGGGTTTAATGAGATTGAGGGTTATAGATAGGTCAGTAGGTTGGTAGGTGTTGATGTGATCGGCGCAACTCGTGGGCCGAAGGGCCTGTTTGTGCTGTAGTGTTCTATGTTCTATAACTACGGCCGTCCCATTCCTGCACGCCGCACTTATTTGCGCGTTAACAGCCCGCCCCACCTCCAGATCATTATTCGGGGGCCTATAGACGACACCCACCAGCGTCTTCCTCCCTTTGCTGTTCCTAATCTCCACCCACAACGATTCCACTTTCTGCTCTTTGGCTCCAATATCATCCCTTGCTCCCACCGTGATGCTATCCTTCATCAGCAGAGCTACGCCACCCCCTTTTCCCTCCTGCCTATCCTTCCTAAACACTTGATACCCCTGTACATTCATCTCCCAGTCCCTGTCACCTTGCAGCCACGTCTCTGTAATGGCCACCAGATCGTATCCATTTGTGTCGATCTGCGCCACCAGCTCATCCACTTTATTCCGAATGCTTCGTGCATTCAGATAAAGCGCTTTCATCCCAGCCTTCACCTGAACCCTATTTGCCGTAACGCCACCAACACTAAGGGCAGGGGTCTTAGTAGCGTTGAAGAGCAGAAGGATCTCGGGGTCCGGGTTCACAGGACTCTTAAATCGGCCTCGCAGGTGGAGGAGGTGGTCAAGAAGGCGTATGGTGTACTGGCCTTCATTAATCGAGGGATTGAGTTTAGGAGTCGGGAGGTAATGCTGCAACTTTACAGGACCCTTGTCAGGCCTCATTTGGAGTACTGTGCGCAGTTCTGGTCGCCTCACTATAGGAAAGATGTAGAAGCTATTGAAAGGGTGCAGAGGAGATTTACAAGGATGTTGCCTGGACTGGGAGGCATGCCTTATGAAGATAGGTTGAGGGAGCTGGGACTCTTTTCCCTGGAGAGGCGAAGGTTGAGAGGCGACCTGATAGAAGTTTATAAAATGTTGAGAGGAATAGATAGGGTGGACTCTCAGAGGCTATTTCCCCGGGTTGAAATGGTCGCTACGAGGGGACACAGATTTAAGGTGCGGGGAGGGAGGTACAGAGGTGATGTTAGGGGTAAGTTTTTCACTCAGAGGGTGGTGAGTGATTGGAATCGGCTGCCGTCGTCGGTGGTGGAGGCGAACTCGCTGGGGTCTTTTAAAAGACTTCTGGATGAGTATATGGGGTTTAATGGGATTGGGGGTTATAGATAGGTCTATAGATTGGTGGGGTTGATGCGATCGGCGCAACTCGAGGGCCGAAGGGCCTGTTTGTGCTGTAATGTTCTATGTTCTATGTTCTATGTTCTATACTCACGCCCCCTACTCCCTCTATTATTGGGACATCCTCGGCCTCTTCCCTTACCTGTACCCTCTCCTTAACTTTAGACCTCGTAACGTCACCTACCCTCGCCCCCCCCCCCCCCCCCCCCTAATTAGTTTAAAGCCCTGTCTATAGTCCTCTTTACTCGATTCGCCAGCACTCTGGTCCCAGCACGGTTCAGACCAACCCCATCCCGCCCAAACAGGTCCCACCTACCCCAATACTGGTGCCAATGCCCCATAAATTCAAACCCATTCCTCCCACACCAATCCCTGAGCCACCCATTCACTTCCTTAATCCTGTGAACCCTACGCCCGTCTGCACTCGGTTCAGGCAGTAGCCCAGAGACGACCACCTTGTCGGTTCTACTTTTTAATTCCATTCCCAGCTTCTCATACTCCCTCCCCAGATCCTCAGTCCGCATTTTGCTTTCGTCACCGGCACCCACATGTACCACAACGACCGGGTTCTCACCCTCCCACTCCAGGTTCCTGTGCAGCCCAGCTGCGACATCCTGTACCCGAGCACCAGGCAGACAACACACCTTTCTGTGCACTTTGTCATTGTGACAAAGGACAGTGTCAATACCCTTCCCCCCACTATCCCCAATCACTACTACGTTCCTTTTCCCCTTCTCTTTGCCTATGTCCTGCTGCATCACTGTACCGTGTGCAGTTTGCTCACCAACCTCACCTGCCTCGTCCTCTTCCAGACTGGAAGCAAGAACCTCAAACCTGTTTTGCAGATTAAGAGGCTGAGGCCTCCGCTCCTCACCCCCCTTCCTCCTCCCAGCAGCCCCCTCTTGTCCCTGACCCTTAGAGTTAGCCAGTCTAGGGGGGGTGGATGTCACTTGCACCCCATTGACAATGGCACCCTCTCTCCCCCTGATGAGCCTCAGTGTCTGTAGCTCAGAGGTCAGCTCATTTACCCTGAGCTGGAGCTCCTCCAGCAACCTGCACTTACTGCAGACATGGTCACTGGGATGGACCCTGGGGTCCACCAGTTCCCACATCATACAGAAACCACACATCACATGCCCCTCCATTATTCACTGTAATTTTTTATGGGGAAAACATTTTTCCTTGTTTCTTGCTGTAGTAGTTTTGAAAAAAATTTTTTTTTCCCTTGTTTTTTTCAAACAAACTCACCTGGCCTTTTTCCCCTCCAGCCCTTTTTGATATTAAGCCCTATTAGCTCACTTTGCTTCCCTCTCACTCCGCTGCCCGCTCAGACGCTGCCCGCTGTCTACACCAGGCCTCCTTTTAAACCTGGCGCTGATTTAAAGCAGGCTGGTCCACAAATGCCTTTTCACCACACCCTCAGAATTCTTAAAGCAGTAAATACAATAAATAAATGCTTTAAACAGTTCTACAAAGAGCAAAGTGCTTTAAACTTATTTTAAACAGGTTTTTAACAGGTAAAATCTTAGCTCGGTCAAGGTCAAATCTCGTCAAATTCAAAGTTCAAACAGAGAGCGTCGAAGTTAATATTGTAATGTATTCATGAGTGATCTATTAGTTTTCTTTTCATTCATCCCTGGGACATGGGTGTCACTGTCTGGGCCAGCATTTATTGCCCATCCCTAATTGCCCTTGGAGGGCAGTTGAGACATTGCTGTGGCCCTGGAGTGCCATGTAGGCCAGATTGGGTAAGGATGGCAGATTTCCTTCCCTAAAGGATATCAATGAACCAGATGGGTTTTTCCAACAATCGGTAGAACTATCCGGAGTATAGATACGCAGAGAGACCTGGGGGTGCAGGTACACAAGTCCCTGAAGGTGTCGGTGCAGGTGCAGAATGTGATGAGGAAAGCGTATGGCATGTTAGCCTTCATAGGAAGGGGTATAGAATATAAGAGTAGGAGTCTGATGTTGCAGTTGTATAGAACGTTGGTTAGGCCTCACCTGGAGTACTGCGTCCAGTTCTGGTCGCCTTACTACCGGAAGGATGTAGAGATCCTGGAGAGAGTGCAGAGGAGATTTACCAGGATGCTGCCTGGTATGGAAGGGCTGTCTTACGAGGAAAGATTGAACGCACTTGGGCTGTTTTCCCTTGAGAGACGTCGGCTGAGGGGGGATCTAATAGAGGTTTATAAGATTATGAAGGGGATAGATAGAGTAAATGGTGGTAAGCTTTTTCTGCTATTAGAAATGGATAGAACGAGGGGTCACGGGCTTAGGGTGAGGGGGGCTAGATATAAGACAAATATTAGAGGGCAGTTTTTCACACAAAGGGTAGTGGGGATGTGGAATGCACTGCCGAGTAAGGTGGTGGAAGCAGGCACGCTAGGGTTGTTCAAGAGTCACTTGGACAGCCACATGAGCGGTCTACATATAGGGGGATATAGCAGGCCATACTAAACATTGTAGGCTTGGGATTCAGTTTTAGCCTCAGGGATATAGAGTCTTTTTAATAATGAATTTTTTGTCCACAGGCATTTAAGTCCAGCAAGGGGCATGCGGGCGGCATGTGGTGGGCTGCTCTTGGATGTTGCTTCGGGAGTTGCCTACTGCTTCATGTCGTTGGTGTGCGTAAACTGGACCATCTCGAGGGCAACATGACAGCTCAGAGGCTATCTCTGTTGCTGTGCGGACACATGGATTTGGGCCTGTGTCCGTGGGAGTTTGCGCGTTCTCCCCGTGGTTGCGTGGGTTTCCTCCGGGTGCTCCGGTTTCCTCCCACATCCCAAAAATGTGCTTTTAGGCTGATTGATTGGGTAACAAATTGTCCCTATATTGGACCTCCCTGATCCTCACACATTAGGCATTGACTAAAATCATGAATAGGTCACTGAGACAATGGGACGGCGGCGCGGGCTCGTTGGGCCGAAGGGCCTGTTTCCCGTGCTGTGTTGTTCTTTGTTCTTTGACAATGGTTTCATGGTCATCAGTAGATTCTTAATTCCAGGCATTTTTATTGAATTCAAATTCCACCGTCTGCCGTGACGGGATTCGAACCCGGGTCCCCAGAACATTGGCTGAGTGTCTGGATTAATAGTCTGGCGATAATAGCACTAGGCCATCACCTTCCCCATGCATTTACCCTGCTAATCCCCCTGATACTAAGGGGCAATTTATCCTGGCCAATCTATCTAACCCGCACATCTTGGGACTATGGGAGGAAATCGGAGCACCCAGAAGAAATCCACGCAGACACAAAGAACATTAGAGTTTAGAAGAATGAGGGGTGATCTCATTGAGACGTATAAGATGATGAATGGGATGGATAGAATAGAGGTGGAGAGACTCTTCCCGCTCAAAAAAGACAGTAGGACTAGGGGGCACAGCCTCAAGATAAAGGGGGGGGGGGTTTAGAACAGAGTTGAGGAGGAACTTCTTCACTCAAAGGGTGGTGAATCTCTGGAATTCTCTGCCCATTGAAGTGGTGGAGGCTGCCTCGCTAAATATTTTTAAGAAGCGGGTTGATGGGTTTTGATGAGCGAGGGGATTAAGGGTTATGGGGAGAGGGCGGGAAGGTGGAACTGAGCCACGACAGATCAGCCATGATCTTATTGAATGGTGGGGCAGGCTCGAAGGGCTAGATGGCCTACTCCTGCTCCTATTTCTTATGTTCTTATAATAGTGCAGTACAGGCCCTTCGGCCCTCGATGTTGTACCGACCTGTGAAACGGGGAGAACGTGCAAACTCCACACCGACAGTGACCTGAGGCTGAATTGACCCTGGGTCCCTGGTGCTAACCCACTGTGTCAAGCCTCTTGAGTACTGTTGGAACCTCATCCATCCAGGCAAGTGGAGAGTATTCCATCACACTCCCTGACTTATGCTTTGTAGATGGTGGACAGATTCCGGGGAGTGGGAAGGTGAAATCATAGGAACCCTACAGTGCAGAATGAGGCCATTCGGCCCATTGACTCAGCACTGACCATAAACCCACCCAGGCCCTTCCCCCAATACCCTACATACTATCACTGCTAATCTATGCATGTCACGACTCTAAGGGGCAATTTTTAAGCATGGCCAATCAACCTCACCCGCACATCTTTGGAGCGTGGGAGGAAACCGGAGCAAACCCACGCAGACACGGGGAGAATGTGCAAACTCTATACGGACGGTGACTCGAGCCAGGAATCGAACCCAGGACCCTGGAGCTGTAAAGCAGCAGTGCTAACCCACTGTGCTACCGTGCCGCCCCACCAGGTGAGTGTGTAGGGTTCAGAGCCTTTGACCTGCCCTTGTAGCCATTGTGTTTACCTGAGTTTGTAAGGAATGGATCATGGAGTCTCCCAACAGGAATAACTTGTCTTGGCGTTTATTGGTAGGGGGATTGAATTTAGGAGTCGCAGCGTCATGATGCAACTGTCCACAACTCTGGTGCGGCCACACTTGGAGTTTTGTGTGCAGTTCTGGTCCCCACATTACAGGAAGGATGTAGAGGCTTTGGAGAGGGTGCAGAGGAGGTTTACCAGGATGTTGCCTGGTATGGAGGGGAGATCCTATGAGGAGAGACAGAGAGATTTGGGGTTGTTTTCGCTGGAAAGAAGGCGGCTAAGAGGGGATCTCATTGAAACATATAAGATGATTAGAGGTTTAGACAGGGTAGATAGTGATAGCCTTTTTCCTAGGATGGAGAAAGCTAGCACGAGGGGGCACGACTTTAAATTAAGGGGGGGTAGTTATAGGACTGATGTCAGGGGTAGGTTCTTTACCCAGAGGGTGGTGAGGGACTGGAATGCCCTGCCAGCTGCAGTTGTAAATGCGCCTAGTTTGGGGGCGTTTAAGAGATCCGTGGATAGGTTTATGGACGAAAAGGGATTGGTTTAGGTTAGTGGGTCATTGTTTTGTAACTGGTCGGCACAACATCGTGGGCCGAAGGGCCTGTTCTGCGCTGTAATGTTCTATGTTCTACGTTCTATGTTCTAACTGCCTCCATTCACTGCTCCAGTGAGGCAGTATTAATATCTCAGTGGGAATGGACGCAGTGAAGGACACACAGGCTGAACCACTTTCCCTATTATTGTTAAATCAATATCTGACTGAATATTAAAGTGTTATTGTGAAGCAGTTTCCTCAGGCTGGCTCAGTCACTGCTAACTCAGTATTCGTCTGATTTCTCCGACAATCTAAACACATCGATCGGCACGCTTTCCCAGATTAACAATTCTTCTGCCATTCTCCACCTTTTGCTGCTGAAATTATAGTCGATTTGTTTTTGCTGTTGATGATTGCTGTGATTGGGCTGCAGATTGATATGAAAATGACTCCCTGTCTCTGTTTCCCAGCGAGGGAACCGCACCTCACTTTCACAGTGTATTGATTGCTAAATAATAAAACAACGGCAAAACTCATGGAAATCCAGTCGTAACGCCGGCTGCGACTCTTCAGTAATCTCTCTGCTGATTTGAGTTTCAATTTAAAATAACCTTTCGCTGTAAATACATTTCATAGAACATAGAACATTATAGCACAAACAGGCCCTTCGGCCCTCGAGTTGCACCGATCACATCAACCCCACCAATCTATAGACCTATCTATAACCCCCAATCCCATTAAACCCCATATACTCATCCAGAAGTCTTTTAAAAGACCCCAGCGAGTTCGCCTCCACCACCGATGACGGCAGCCGATTCCATTCACTCACCACCCTCTGAGTGAAAAACTTACCCCTAACATCACCTCTGTACTTCCCTCCCCGCACCTTAAATCTGTGTCCTCTCGTAGCGACCATTTCAACCCGGGGAAATAGCCTCTGAGAGTCCACCCTATCTATTCCTCTCAACATTTTATAAACTTCTATCAGGTCGCCTCTCAACCTTCGCCTCTCCAGGGAAAAGAGTCCCAGCTCCCTCAACCTATCTTCATAAGGCATGCCTCCCAGTCCAGGCAACATCCTTGTAAATCTCCTCTGCACCCTTTCAATAGCTTCTACGTCTTTCCTATAGTGAGGCGACCAGAACTGCGCACAGTACTCCAAATGAGGCCTGACGAGGGTCCTGTAAAGTTGCAGCATTACCTCCCGACTCCTAAACTCAATCCCTCGATTAATGAAGGCCAGTACACCATACGCCTTCTTGACCACCTCCTCCACCTGCGAGGCCGATTTAAGAGTCCTGTGGACCCGGACCCCGAGATCCTTCTGCTCTTCAACGCTACTAAGACCGCTGCCCTTAATAGTGTACTCGTTCATCCCGTTGGTTCTGCCGAAATGGACGACTACACATTTATCCGCGTTGAAGTCCATCTGCCACTTCTCCGCCCATTCCTGCATCCTATCTATGTCCTGCTGCAACTTTTGACATCCTTTCAGCGTTTTGGCCTCAACTTCACCATCACGGGTGACAGAGTGGGCAGCGCTGCTGCCTCACGGCTCCAGGGACCCGGGTTCGGTTCCCGGTTTGGGTCACTGTTTGTGTGAAGTCTGCACCTCCTCCCCATGTCTGCGTGGGTTTCATCCGGGTGCTTCGGTTTCCTCCCACAGTCCAAAAGACGTGCTGTTTAGGTGCATTGGCCGCGCTAAACTCTCCCTCAGTGTGACCCGAACAGGCACCGGAGTGTGGCGACGAGGGGATTTTCACGGTAACTTCATTGCAGTGTTAATGTAAGCCCACTTGTGACATGAATAAATAAACTATCCAAGACAGAGCAGCCCACTTGATTAACACCCCTTCCACAAACATTCAATCCCTCCATCACTAATGTACATGGTATCCGTGTGTACCATCTACAAGATGCACTGCAGCAACTTACCAAGGCTCCTTAGGCAGCACCTTCTAAATCTGTGACTTCTACCGTCCAGAAGAACAAGAGCAGCAGATACCTGGGAATTCCACCATCAAGAGGTTCCCCTCCAAGACACTCACCATCCTGATGTGATTTATTATTGTCACATGTGTTGACAATGTGGAGAATGTGAGGTAATTCACTTTGGTAGGAATAACAGATGTGTCGAGTATAGGGCTAACGGGAGGACTTTGAATAGTGTGGAGGAACAGAGGGATCTAGGTGTATGTGTACATAGATCCCTGAAAGTTGGGAATCAAGTAGATAAGGTTGTTAAGAAGGCATACGGTGTCTTGGCGTTTATTGGTAGGGGGATTGAATTTAGGAGTCGCAGCATCATGATGCAACTGTACACAACTCTGGTGCGGCCACACTTGGAGTTTTGTGTGCAGTTCTGGTCCCCACATTACAGGAAGGATGTGGAGGCTTTGGAGAGGGTGCAGAGGAGGTTTACCAGGATGTTGCCTGGTATGGAGGGGAGATCCTATGAGGAGAGACTGAGAGATTTGGGGTTGTTTTCGCTGGAAAGAAGGCGGCTAAGAGGGGATCTCATTGAAACATATAAGATGATTAGAGGTTTAGACAGGGTAGATAGTGATAGCCTTTTTCCTAGGATGGAGAAAGCTAGCACGAGGGGGCACGACTTTAAATTAAGGGGGAGTAGTTATAGGACTGATGTCAGGGGTAGGTTCTTTACCCAGAGGGTGGTGAGGGACTGGAATGCCCTGCCAGCTGCAGTTGTAAATGCGCCTAGTTTGGGGGCGTTTAAGAGATCCGTGGATAGGTTTATGGATGAAAAGGGATTGGTTTAGGCTAGTGGGTCATTGTTTTGTAACTGGTTGGCGCAACATCGTGGGCCGAAGGGCCTGTTCTGCGCTGTAATGTTCTATGTTCTATGTTCTATGTTCTATACAATGAAAAGTTTTGTTTCTTCCACACTGAACGGACAAAGCATACCGTTCATAGAGAAGGAAACAAGAGAGTGCAGAATGTAGTGTTACAGTTATAGCTAGGATGCAGAGAAAGATCAACTTAGTGCGAGGTAGGTTCATTTAAACAATCCTTGCAGCTGCTGTTTGCCTGCATTGTGTACCCTTCAGGAATGCAGTCAATTTCTAGCTATCCTTGAGTCGGTTGGTATGAGACCTCAGACTTTTGTATCTTTATCCCGATGGAAGAAGGTGGAAGAGAGAATGTCCGGGGTGTGTGGGGTCCTTAATTATGCCGGCTGCTTTGCTGAGGCAGTGGGAAGTGTAGACAGAGTCAATGGATGGGAGGCTGGTTTGCGTGATGGATTGGGCTACATTCACGATCTTTTATAGTTTCTTGCCAGCTTGGGCAGAGCAGGAGCCCATACCCAGCTGTGATGCAGCCAGAAAGAATGCTTTCTGTAAAAGTTGGTGAGGGATTTTGAAATCTATCGCCGTTCCTTCACTGTCGTTGATTCAAAATCCTGGAACGCCCTCCCTAACAGCACAGTGGGTGTACCTACACCACAGGGGAATGCAGCGGTTCAAGAAGGCAGCTCACCAGCACCTTCTCAAGGGGCAACTAGGGATGGGCAATAAATGCTGGCCCACCCAGCGACACCCATGTCCCATAAAATTCATTTACAAAAAACACCCACACGTCACAAATTTAACTCCACTGGGTTTCGATGTGTCCCCACTCCAGGCAGCCAGTGGAATCAGTAAAAGTAAAGTTAGCACTGCACCCACACTTATGCAATTTTAGCCGCAAATTACAGAAGCAGGATTAATATTGGGGAGTTATTGAAGCTTTCTAAGAAGGGTGTCATAAGAACATAAGAACATAAGAAATAGGAGCAGGAGTAGGCCATCTAGCCCTTCGAGCCTGCCCCGCCATTCAATAAGATCATGGCTGATCTGTCGCTGCTCAGTTCCACTTTCCCGCCCTCTCCCCATAACCCTTAATCCCTTCTCTTATCAAAAACCCATCAACCCACTTCTTAAAAATATTTAGCGAGGCAGCCTCCACCACTTCAACGGGCAGAGAATTCCAGAGATTCACCACCCTTTGAGTGAAGAAGTTCCTCCTCAACTCCGTTCTAAACCGCCCCCCTTTATCTTGAGGCTGTGCCTCCTAGTCCTACTGTCTTTTTTGAGCGGGAACAGTCTCTCCACCTCTATCCTATCCATCCCATTCATCATCTTATACGTCTCAATGAGATCTCCCCTCATTCTTCTAAACTCTAACGAGTACAAGCCTAGTTTATTCAGCCTCTCCTCATAGCTCAACCCCCTCAACTCCGGTATCAGCCTAGTAAACCTCCTCTGCACTCCCTCCAGGGCCAAAATATCCTTGCGCAGGTGCGGCGCCCAAAACTGCACACAGTACTCCAGCTGCGGCCTCACCAATGCCCTATACAGCTGCAGCAAGACCTCCCTACTTTTATATTCAATCCCCTTCGCTATGAAGGCCAGCATCCCATTGACGCTGATATATACTCAGTTAGCTTGCATCATTCCAGGACCCCTTACTAGCTGGTTTGCCCGGATATGTTTCCAGGTTCCAGATCGATGGATTTGTGAGCGAAACTGTGTTTCTAAATTTAATTTCTCTGCTTTATGAGGAATATCGTCCTCAAAGCAGGAGCTGAATTGAACATGAGACTGAAAGGAAAGCAGGAAGGTTACAGCTGGAAACAAAACCGGATTTTCCAGCTATTATAGAAACCAAAAATCAAACCAAGGCTGTGAAATCGGCACCAAGTTTCGGTGGAAGATACAAGAGGTCACGGATCAGTCCAAACTGCGCAGTAGCAGTTGCTGAGTCGACCAGGGCAGAACAGACAAGCTGAAGAAGACACAAGAAAGAGGAGGGGTGGTACGGAGGTACAGTGGTTGGCATTGCTGCCTCACAGGGCCAGGGACATGGGTTCGATGCCCGGCTTGGGTTGCTGGCTGCGCAGTTTCTGCACATTCTGCCAGCGTCTGCTTGGGTTTCCTCTGGGTGGTCTGGTTTCCTCCCGCAGTCCAAAGATGTGTCGGTTAGGTGGATTGGCCATGCTAAATTGCCCCTTACTGTCAGGGGGACTAACCAGGGTAAATGCATGGGAATAGGATTGTGGGTGGGATTGTGGGCCAAATGGCCGAGCATAAACACTTTCTTATCTTAATTTCTATCTCCTTTTTCATTCCGGGAGTTTTGGGTTTGTTCGCCTTACCTCTCCCTTCTCAGGGAATATACCTTGAAAAATTCTTGGCTGAGAAACAGTGAGCCAAAATATGGGCGGCACGGTAGCACAGTGGGTTAGCACTGCTGCTTCACAGCTCCAGGGTCCTGGGTTCGATTCCCGGCTCGGGTCACTGCCTGTGTGGAGTTTGCACATTCTCCTCGTGTCTGCGTGGGTTTTCTCCGGGTGCTCCGGTTTCCTCCCACAGTCCAAAGATGTGCGGGTTAGGGTTCATTGGCTATGCTAAAATTGCCCCTTAGTATCCTGGGATGTGTAGGTTAGAGGGATTAGCAGGTAAATGTGTAGGGATATGGGGATAGGGTCTGGGTGGGATTGTGTTCGGTGCAGACTCGATGGGCCGAAGGGCCTGTTTCTGCACTGTAGGGTTCTATGGTTCTAGTGGTGACTGTCAGGAAGCATCAGCTCGTGTTAAAACTTTGCTGCCTCGTGTTTGTCTGCAACCCAACATTGAAGAAAGTATTTCCAAACTGATTCAATCTCCAGTCCCACCTCGATCTGAGACGGGGAACCCTGATCCAACTGATCAGATCCTGTTAGCTGAGGTGGGGTGGGGTGGGGTGGGGTGGGGGGTGGGGGGTGGGGGGGGGGATCCTGTGAACACAGTAAAAATAGAAATTTGCTTCCTTGTGAAATGTTAATACACCATTTAAGATGTTGACCGATGTGTCTGTAAAATACTGACTCCAAAAATTGATAGATAACTCAGCAAGTATAAATCTGGAGGTACAGGGACTGCTTGCAGGTGCAGCAGGTGGTCAGGAAGGCGAATGGGATGCTGGCCTTCATAGCGAGGGGGATTGAATATAAAAGTAGGGAGGTCTTGCTGCAGCTGTATAGGGCATTGGTGAGGCCGCAGCTGGAGTACTGTGTGCAGTTTTGGGCGCCGCACCTGCGCAAAGATATATTGGCCCTGGAGGGAGTGCAGAGGAGGTTTACTAGGCTGATACCGGAGTTGAGGGGATTGAGCTATGAGGAGAGGATGAATAAACTAGGCTTGTACTCGTTAGAGTTTAGAAGAATGAGGGGAGATCTCATTGAGACGTATAAGATGATGAATGGGATGGATAGGATAGAGGTGGAGAGACTCTTCCCGCTCAGAAAGGACAGTAGGACTAGGGGGCACAGCCTCAAGGTAAAGGGGAGGCGGTTTAGAACAGAGTTGAGGAGGAACTTCTTCACTCAAAGGGTGGTGAATCTCTGGAATTCTCTGCCCGTTGAAGTGGTGGAGGCTGCCTCGCTAAATATATTTAAGAAACGGGTTGATGGGTTTTTGATAAGAGAGGGGATTAAGGGTTATGGGGAGAGGGCGGGAAAGTGGAACTGAGCCACGACAGATCAGCCATGATCTTATTGAATGGCGGGGCAGGCTCGAAGGGCCAGATGGCCTACTCCTGCTCCTATTTCTTATGTTCTTATGTACTGTAACGATGGAACTGAGAGGTTTCCAGCCCCTCCCCTTGCTGGATCTTTTGTTCATAATTGCACAGTTAGACAATGGTGGTGTGGTGATACTATCACTGGATAAGTAATCCAGAGGCCATGGTTAATGCTGTAGTTCGAATTCCACTGTGGCAAATGTGGAATTTAAGTTCAGTGAGTAACTCTGGTGTACAGAGCTTGACTCGGTAATCACCAAGTGTTGCAAAAACCCATCTGGTTAAATGATGCCCTTTAGAGAAGGAAATCTACTCTCCTTACCTGGTCTTGTCTAGATTGTAACTCCAGGTTCGCAGCAATATGACATCGAAACGTAGAAACATAGAAGATCGAAGCAGGAGGTGGCCATTCGGCCCTTCGAGCCTGCTCCAACATTCATCACCATCATGGCTGATCACCCAACTCAATTGTCCAATCCTGATTTCTCCCCGTAACCTTTGATTGCATTTGCCCCAAGTGCTATATCCGGCCTCTCAAACACCCTCCGAAATGTTGTGGGGTGCTACTCCACCATGTAAGGGCAATTAGGGATGGGCAATAAACGCTGGCCTTTCTGACAATGCCCAAGAAAGAATAAAGAAAAACAAAATTGGCCCAACAAGCCATTCAGTTCAAGGGGAATTGGGAGTGGGTGAGAGATGTGGGCCCAGCCAGTGACATCCTCCTCCCAATAAAGAATAAAGGAAAGGAAAAGTAAGTGGGGGCTATTAAAGGATAAATTAGGGTAGTTCAGTCCTGGAAATGAGTGGAGCTGGTTGATTCCTGGCCCTGAAATATCTGGGGATGAACGATGGTTTAAGTAGCAGGGAGACAGGAAGTGGATTGAATTCTGGATTGAGTGAGTCCTATTCCAGCCTAACCTTGACACACCTTTCAGAGAGCCAACTCCTCACTATCAACCCGGTGAGAAAATTGACGTGTTTTTGGGGTTGGGTTATGTTGAAGAAGTGTGTCGCAAAGCAGCGGAATAAACAGCTGCGACTGTGGAGGGAATTTATTCACCCTGGAGGTAGTGGGTTTTGAAACCAATAATGCTCCTGATTGGTCAGGAGTATGGGAATGATTTATTAACCTATCAGTGTGCTGGTATTGATACTCTCAAAGAAACATCCGTTTACTATTTTGGAGCTGAGGTTAACATGAATCTCGATAAAATTGTGTGATCCTGAAAAACAGTACAAGAGAGTGTTCAGTCCAAGCCAAAAACTCCAAGGTGTTTTGTGAAGTTAGCCTAGACCCTAAGTTTTACATTAGATTTTGGCATCAGGGGGAGCATAAGGTGTTTCACTCCAGGTATGATTCAAGTGACCCACTAGGGAGCTTTACTCAAACAAAGTTTACTTACGAACAAAGTTAAAATATAATAAAATAATTAGCATAACCTTTACCAATAACAAGATGCAAACATGACACAGTACAACTCTTAACAGCTAGCTATCTCTGCTGTTCCAAGTTAAACACCTTCCCACAGACACACACCCTTCAGACTTAGCACAAAATATAAGAACAGTCACGAGATGCTGAATTTTCAGCTTTGTAACACCTATGGAAAGAAATTCAGGCCAGTTATTTATAGGGGATATCTTCAAAACAGCCAAATTTCAGAGAGATAAACTTAACCTTCGGAGATTTCCAAAAACAGCCACACAGAGAACAGAAAATACAATTCCAGAGAGGGAAAAAGCACTGTTGCTTCTCTCCACTTCAAGCAACTGCTGAAAATGAAACTAAAAACTGGACTTTTCTGTGAAGCATATCTGTCCCTAGCCACATGACATGCCCTATCAATCACCTCTCTGCAATCCGAAAGGGCCATTAAAACCACAGAACACTGCATTAGTCCAGATTAAAATCAACATGATGTCAATGATACTGTCTCAGTAACAATACAGGACACTGGCTACAGACAACATGGTGCCAAGAAATTGCCAAGAACTGCAGAAACATCCTGCAGTGGGACATGATTTAAATACATTTCTTAAAGGCACAGTATCATCACAAGAGATTGAGTGTAGAATGTGCTGACCACTGCACAATAAACACAGGATGTTAAAAGGTGGAGGCTAGAACTTCCATGTCGACACAAAAATAGTTGGGAAGGCGAGTGATGATGTCACAGAGAGTCTACAGAGGGAAGGTCATTGGTGAAGTAGCGTGGATAGAGGATTGGTTGTCAAATAGGAGGCAGAGAGTGGGGGTTAATGGGTACTATTCGGATTGGCGGTTGGTGACTAGTGGAGTGCCCCAGGGGTCAGTGCTGGGGCCTCAGCTTTTTACCATTTATATAGATGATCTGGAGGAGGGAACCGAGTGTAGGATGTCGAAATTTGCTGATGACACCAAGATTGGGGGAACGGCAAATTGTGAGGAGGGTGTGGAGAGTCTGCAGAAGGATCTAGATAGGCTGGGCGAATGGGCCAGGAAATGGCAAATGGAATTCAATGCTGGCAAGTGCGAGGTGGTCCACTTTGGTAGGAGGAATGGTAGGAAGGACTATTACTTACGTGGCGAAAAACTGCAGCAGGCGACGGTGCAGAGGGACCTCGGGGTCCTTGTGCATGAGTCGCAAAAACCCAGCTTCCAGGTGCAGCAGGTGGTCAGGAAGGCGAATGGGGATGCTGGCCTTCATAGCGAGGAGGATTGAATATAAAAGTAGGGAGGTCTTGCTGCAGCTGTATAGGGCATTGGTGAGGCCACAGCTGGAGTACTGTGTGCAGTTTGGGCGCTGCACCTGCGCAAAGATATTTTGGCCTTGGAGGGAATGCAAAGGAGGTTACTAGGTTGATACCGGAGTTGAGGGGATTGAGCTATGAAGAAAGGCTGAATAAACTAGGCTTGTACTCATTGGAGTTTAGAAGAATGAGGGGAGATCTCATTGAGACGTATAAGATGATGAATGGGATGGATAGGATAGAGGTGGAGAGACTCTTCCCGCTCAAAAAAGACAGTAGGACTAGGGGGCACAGCCTCAAGATAAAGGGGAGGCGGTTTAGAACAGAGTTGAGGAGGAAACTTCTTCACTCAAAGGGTGGTGAATCTCTGGAATTCTCTGCCCGTTGAAGTGGTGGAGGCTGCCTCGCTAAATATTTTAAGAAACGGGTTGATGGGTTTTTGATAAGAGAAGGGATTAAGGGTTATGGGGAGAGGGCGGGAAGGTGGAGCTGAGTCACGACAGATCAGCCATGATCTTATTGAATGGCGGGGCAGGCTCGAAGGGCTAGATGGCCTACTCCTGCTCCTATTTCTTATGTTCTTATGTTCTTATGGTCTTGTGGACTAGATCTCATTATTAAAATAATACCTGGGATTACGTTTGATCGGATATTAGGGGTAGGACTTTCCAGCCACGCTTGCCTCGAGCCCGGAAAATCCCACCTGAGATCAACGGACCTTTGCCTGCTCCTGTCCTGTCTGCTATCATTCCCGTGGTGGGCGGGATGGGAAAATCCCATCCGAGATGTCGATTTTACATGGAAGGTTCTTGCACAGTGCTTCATAGGCTGGAATTCCTACCCGCCACTGGAATTTCAGCGGAATATGCGAAACCCCATTGATGGTCGGGCAGGAATTTCCGGCTTCTAGCCCAGCGCGGCCGGAGAATCCATTCATCGAGTTATAGAGGCTTACAGCATGGAAACAGGCCCTTCGGCCAACTTGTCCATGCTGCCCCTTTTTTAAACCCCTAAGCTAATCTAAAATGCCCACATTTGGCCCATTTCCTCTATACCCATCTTATCCATGTAACTGGCTAAATGCTTTTTAAAAGACAAGATTGTACCCTCCTCTGCTACTGCCTCTGGCAGCTCGTTCCAGACACTCACCACCCTACTGGTGGTGTACTGGCCTTCATTAATCGAGGGATTGAGTTTAGGAGTCGGGAGGTAATGCTGCAACTTTACAGGACCCTCGTCAGGCCTCATTTGGAGTACTGTGCGCAGTTCTGGTCGCCTCACTATAGGAAAGACGTAGAAGCTATTGAAAGGGTGCAGAGGAGATTTACAAGGATGTTGCCTGGACTGGGAGGCATGCCTTATGAAGATAGGTTGAGGGAGCTGGGACTCTTTTCCTGAGAGGCGAAGGTTGAGAGGCGACCTGATAGAAGTTTATAAAATGTTGAGAGGAATAGAAAGGGTGGACTCTCAGAGGCTATTTCCCCGGGTTGAAATGGTCGCTACGAGAGGACACAGATTTAAGGTGCGGGGAGGAAGTACAGAGGTGATGTTAGGGGTAAGTTTTTCACTCAGAGGGGTGGTGAGTGAGTGAATCGGCTGCCGTCATCGGTGGTGGAGGCGAACTCGCTGGGGTCTTTTAAAAGACTTCTGGATGAGTATATGGGGTTTAATGGATTGGGGGTTATAGATAGGTCTATAGATTGGTGGGGTTGATGTGATCGGCGCAACTCGAGGGCCGAAGGTCCTGTTTGTGCTGTAATGTTCTATGTTCTATGTTCGATGTTAAATGTTCAGGGAAAAGACAGGACTCACCAAATTCCTGCCCCACCTGGGCGAGGGTGAGGGGGTTTCCAGCAGACATTAATAACGGAGTTCTTCAATAATATGTTTCACGCGTGATGCAATAAATTTTTACCGGAATGAGTCTAAACTTTCCTTCTCTCCCACAGCCTGGTGTGTGAGGTGTAAATAAGTTTCAAAGTGTGCAGCTGTTCCGAAATGCTGGATTATTTTGGCTGCCTTTGTGATTTATGTGAGAATCATCCTGTTTCTTTTTGAAATGTGGTGATAGATGTCAGTCACATATCTCCACGGCACAGGTCACTGTTTCAAATGGCTTCTGCTGCGTTTGGAACCTCTAACTCTTTGTCATTTCCAGCATAGAACCCTACAGTGCAGAAACAGGCCCTTCGGCCCATCGAGTCTGCACCGAACACAATCCCACCCAGACCCTATCCCCATATCCCTACACATTTACCTGCTAATTCCTCTAACCTACACATCCCAGGACACTAAGGGGCAATTTTTTAGCATAGCCAATGAACCTAACCCGCACATCTTTGGACTGTGGGAGGAAACCGGAGCACCCGGAGAAAACCCACGCAGACACGAGGAGAATGTGCAAACTCCACACAGGCAGTGACCCGAGCCGGGAATCGAACCCAGGACCCTGGAGCTGTGAAGCAGCAGTGCTAACCACTGTGCTACCGTGACACTCTAACAGAAGGGCTCTGACTTTGCCACTCCGTGTTGTAAAACGCCCCAGATTTAGATCCAAGAACCCTGGTTTTTCTTCCGTAATGGTCCAGTGCGCTGATAATGAGGGAAACAAAGAGTTTGAAAAGTGACTTTGTGCCTGACTTTGTTGTAATTCTGGCTATATTTCTTCTCCTGTAGCTTCTACCCTGTGACAGCCATTTGTACATCAATCAGTCACTATATTCTGTTGCTGCCGTTGCATTTTTATTGAACAATAATTGGCAAATGCAGCGTCGATGGAAAGATTCATCCCCCCAATCTGTCCCCAGTTTAACAAAAGCTATAGAAAACTCTAAAAACGCTCGATTGGAAATTGATGGCAAAACATTGAGTGTATTCAAGAGGGGGCTGGATATAGCACTTGGGGCCAATGGGACTAAAGGAGGAAAGGTTACGAGGAGAGGTTGAAGAAACTGGGACTATTCTCCTTGGAAAGACGGAGATTGAGAGGGGACATGATAGAAGTATATAAGATAATGAAGGGAATGGATAGAGTTAATAGTGAGAGACTGCTCCCTAGACTGGGTACGAACACGAGGTCATCATTTAAGGGTGAGGGGGGGAGAGGTATAATTTGGAGGTGAGAAGAAGGTTCTTTACACAGAGAGTTGTAGGGGTCTGGAACGCGCTACCGAATAGGGTGGTGGAGGCAGGAACGTTGGACTCGTTTAAGATGCAGTTAGATAGGCACATGAGTGAAACGAGAATGGAGGGATATGGTAGGGGCTATTAAATAGGGTTAAACCTCGGGAGACACCGGAAAGGCAGGCTGTAAGATTAATATTTTTGTCTTTATTCCACAGGTGGAGGTCCACCTCGTGTCAAACGAGGGGCATTCACACGGCGGGTCGTGCCTGGGCTGCTCTTGGAAGTTCCAGGAGTGGCCTAGAACTTCATGTCGGTGTGTGTGCTTGATCCTGGACCGGTAGATGGGCGCTGCAACAGCTCAGTGACTAGCACTGCTGGCTGTGCAGGCACATGGATTTGGGCCTGTGTCTGTGGGAGTTTGCGCATTCTCCCTGTGGTTGCATGGGTTTCCTCCGGGCGCTCCGGTTTCCTCCCACACCCCAGAGATGTGCTCTCAGGCTAATCGGTTTTCACCAAATTGACACTATTTCTTCCCTGAATCTGACCGAGTAGGGTTCCATTCGTAGACATGCAGGGTAGAATAGGTGTAGGGTGATGTGGCGGCGCGGGCTCGTTGGGCCGAAGGGCCTGTTTCCCGTGCTGGGTTGTTCTTTGTTCTTTGTTAAAGGTTATGGGGGGGGAAAGCAGGATTCGGCTATTGAGTTGGACAATTAGCCATGATGGTGATGAATGGTGGAGCAGACTCCAAGGGACAAATGGCCTCCTCCTGCTCCGATCTTCTATTTTTCTATGAAGAGAGGGCTGGATTGGCAGCATTCTCACCCTCCTTCCCAATGTTCCGTCCATGTTCATGTTACTTTGCTACAAGGAATAAGGTTTATAAATATTCTGGTCTTCCTTTACCTTTCAGTTGCACGGTGACCTCTCAGCTTCCATGGACTATACTCATCCCAAAAATGTGCTTTTAGGCTGATTGATTGGGTAACAAATTGTCCCTATATTGGACCTCCCTGATCCTCACACATTAGGCATAGACTAGAGTCATGAATAGGTCACTGAGACAATGGGACGGCGGCGCGGGCTCGTTGGGCCGAAGGGCCTGTTTCCCGTGCTGTGTTGTTCTTTGTTCTTTGTTTGTTCATCAGAGAAATGAAACACTACCACGGAAAATGGTGCTGGATCCTAAAAATCCATTTAGCCCATTTAGCTAATCCTATGGCTAACACTCCCATAATAACATAATAGGACCAAAATGTGGTCCCTGGTGTGACAAACAACCATTGAGATTAGCTTCAACAATTACACCTCTTGAAAAAAATTCTTCCATGGGGTGTGCAGAAGGATCTAGATAGGCTGGGCGAATGGGCCAGGAAATGGCAAATGGAATTTAATGTTGGCAAGTGTGAGGTGGTCCACTTTGGTAGGAGGAATGGTAGGAAGGACTATTACTTACGTGGCGAAAAACTGCAGCAGGCGACGGTGCAGAGGGACCTCGGGGTCCTTGTGCATGAGTCGCAAAAACCCAGCTTGCAGGTGCAGCAGGTGGTCAGGAAAGCGAATGGGATGCTGGCCTTCATAGCGAGGGGGATTGAATATAAAAGTAGGGAGGTCTTGCTGCAGCTGTGTAGGGCATTGGTGAGGCCGCAGCTGGAGTACTGTGTGCAGTTTTGGGCGCCGCACCTGCGCAAAGATATTTTGGCCTTGGAGGGAGTGCAGAGGAGGTTTACTAGGCTGATACCGGAGTTGAGGGTGTTGAGCTATAAGGAGAGGCTGAATAAATTAGGCTTGTACTCATTGGAGTTTAGAAGAATGAGGGGAGATCTCATTGAAACGTATAAGATGATGAAGGGGATGGATAGGATAGAGGTGGAGAGACTCTTCCCGCTCAAAAAAGACAGTAGGACTAGGGGGCACAGCCTCAAGATAAAGGAGGGGCGGTTTAGAACGGAGTTGAGGAGGAACTTCTTCACTCAAAGAGTGGTGAATCTCTGGAATTCTCTGCCCGTTGAAGTGGTGGAGGCTGCCTCGCTAAATATTTTCAAGAAACGGGTTGATGGGTTTTTGATAAGAGAGGGGATTAAGGGTTTTGGGGAGAGGGCAGGAAGGTGGAACTGAGCCACGACAGATCAGCCATGATCTTATTGAATGGCGGGGCAGGCTCGAAGGGCCAGATGGCCTACTCCTGCTCCTATTTCTTATGTTCTTATGTTCTTATGAAATCTCCATTGACCTCGGGCGGGCATTTCCAGTCTCACCCAAGCAAGATCATAAAATCCCACCCAGTGTCAGGCTTTGCTTAACATTTGGAGACAAATCTCATTCGCCTGAACTAAAGTCATAGAAACATAGAAGGTAGGAGCAGGAGGAGGCCATTCAGCACTCTAGCCTGACCCACAATTCATTAAGACCATGGCTGATCATCCAACTCAATAGCCTAATCCTGCTTTCTCTCCATAACCTTTGATCCCATTTGCCCCAAGTCCTATATCCAGCCGACTCAACTACTTCCTGTGGTAATGAATTCCATAGGCTCACCACTCTTTGGATGAAGAAATGTCTCCTCACTTCCATCCTAAATGATCTACCCTGAATCTTTAGACTGTGACTCCTGGTTCTGGACTCCCTCCACCATTGGGAACATCCTCCCTGCATCTACCCTGTCTAGTCCTGTTAGAATTTTATCAGTCTCTATGAAATCCCCCCTCATTTGTCTGAACTCCGGTGAAACCAATCCTAATCTCGTCAATCTCTCCTCGGACATCAGTCCCGCCATTCCCCGGAATCAGTCTGGTAAACCTTCGCTGCTCTCCCTCGAGAGCAAGAACATCCTTCCTCAGAAAAGGGGACCAAAACTGCACACAATACTCTAGGTGTGGCCTCACCAAGGCCCCTGTATAATTGTAACAGTACATCATTGCCCTTGCACTCGAAACCTCTCACTATGAAGGCCAACATACCATTTGCCTTCTTTACCGCCTGCTGCCCCCTGCATCTTCGTTGATGGAGAACTTCTCCATTATTTATCATTCTTCTCTGCTGCCTCATAGGGAGTGTGATGGAAAGCCTACATAGCTACAAAGATAGGATTTTCGCCACACTCCCATAATAACTCATTGTCTACACTTCCCACTGCCTTGGCAAAGCAGCTAGCATAATCAAGGACATTCTCTCTTCCACCTTCTTCCATCGGGAAAAAGATACAAAAGTCTGAGGACGTGTATCAACCGACTCAAGAACAGCTTATTCCCTGCTGCCATCAGACTTTTGAATGGATCTACCTCACATTAAGTTGATCTTTCTCTACACCCTAGCTATGACTGTAACACTACATTCTACATTCTCTCCTTTCCTTCTCTATGAATGGTATGCTTTGTCTGTATAACACGCAAGAAACAATACTTTTCACTGTATACTAATACATGACAAGAATAAATTAAATCAAATCAAATCAAAGATACTGTTTGCATTGCTGAGTATTGCAGACATTTCCTGTTTCAATCTGGGATATGTTTCATTGTTCAAACGCAGTTCAGTTTGAATCCACATCTGTCAGATGGATAAACTGCTAATTTAGACCCAATGTCCACTGAGATTCCAATTGCCAAGGTTCGAGACTCTTGAATTTCCTCCACCCATTCACATTTCTCTCCTAATTAAATAGTCTTAGTAAAACTGACTAACTTGACTAGGTTTTCAATTCATTATCCTGATAACCCTTTCTTGGTCTGAACCTGCTAATCCACATTGGGGTCCTATCCCAGGTTAGAATCATGGAACAGAATCATAGAATCCCCACCGCGCAAAAGTGAAAAGTATTGTTTCTTGCGTGTTATACGCACAAAGCATACCATTCATAGAGAAGGAAAGGAGAGAATGCAGAATGTAGTGTTACAGTCATAGCGAGGGGTGTAGAGAAAGATCAACTGTAACCACACACATTTACCCCACAATCCCCTAACTTACACACCTTTGGACACCAAGGGGCAATTTAGCACGGCCAATCCACCTAACGCACACATCTTTGGACACCAAGGGGCAATTTAGCACGGCCAATCCACCTAACGCACACATCTTTGGACACCAAGGGGCAATTTAGCACGGCCAATCCACCTAACGCACACATCTTTGGAGTGCGGGGGAAGACCGGAGCACCCGGAGGAAACCCATGCAGACATGGGAGAAACATGCAGACTCGACACAACCAACCTGAGGCTGGAATTGAACCCAGGTCCCTGGCGCTGTGAGGCAGCAGTGCTAACCCACTGTGCTGCCTGTTGCTATACCTTGTTTGTAATGGAAATTTAACTGAAGGGAGTTGTATAATGGATAGGCCAATTGGTAATGTCCAATCTACACCATCACCCAATGTTAAAATTGCTCCTTTTAATATCCTGACAGTACACCTTGTAAACTCCACACGTCCTGTTCAGATAAAGCTCACACCAAAGGAGAGAACTCGATTCTCATTCCCAATCTGTAGCAGCACCTGACACTACATCCATCTCTGAGTGTGACAAGGAAAATAACTATTAATGCCAAGAGCTATTGTAATTCCAAAAGGGCAACCTGTCAGTGATTGTAAGTAAACACTGAATCCAGCATAAAATTAATTATTTTCTTGCCATAAAGTTCCCACATCGAATTGGAGAACCAAATCCCTTCAGAACAGACTTTATTATTTTCGTTTTTAGTTTGATAGGACCTGTGTCAACAAATGTAAAAGTGCACCCTTTAGGTTGTCATTAGATAAATATGAACTCCTCTTGTTCTCACCCTGGTTTGATCTAAACTCCATTTTTGTACATGTAGTAACTCGGTTCCATGGGACTGCTTTAACAGAGCTTGTTTTTATAAAGACACGCTACCTTCAAATGTCCTTTAGACAATTTTTTTTATTCATTCATGGACATGGGTATCACTGGCTGGCCAACATTTATTGCCCATCCCTACTTACCCTTGGAGGGCTGTTGGGAGTCGCTATAAATCTAGGCCAGACCAGGTAAGGGCGGCAGATTTCCTTCCTAAAGAACATTAGTGAAACCTATGGGTTTTTAAGCCACCATTAACAACTGTTTCACGGTTATCAGTCGCTCCTTAATTCCAGATTTTTTTTTATTGAATTCAAACTCCCCCATCTGCCATGGTGGGATTCGAACCCAGAACATTAACTAAGTTTCTGGATTAATTAGTCTGGCGGTAATACCACAGGGCCATTGCCTCCCAAAGCGTGATCAGAATCTGCAGCCAATTCTCATTACAAACAGGGTGAATTTAGCAGTGTGTTTCACAGGGTAACACTGTGAATGGAATAGTCCAGGAAACATTTTACTGCATGTTAGCCCTCTGAATATTTGTTCTGATGTTTCTGTGCCACGCCCAAAGATATATTCGTCTCGTTTGGTGATTCTGGGGATCCACGGTGAGAGAAATCTGCTGGATCCATAACAATCACCACAGCAATTCTTCCTCGACGGAGAGACTGAGGGGGTAAATATCACCGTATACATTAGACTGAGATAAGAACATAAACATAAGAACATAAGAAATAGGAGCAGGAGTAGGCCATCTGGCCCTTCGAGCCTGCCCGCCATTCAATAAGATCATGGCTGATCTGTCGTGACTCAGCTCCACCTTCCCGCCTCTCCCCATAACCCTTAATCCCTTCTCTTATCAAAAACCCATCAACCCGCGTCTTAAAAATATTAGTGAGGCAGCCTCCACCACTTCAAACGGCAGAGAATTCCAGAGATTCACCACCCTTTGAGTGAAGAAGTTCCTCCTCAACTCTGTTCTAAACCGCCTCCCCTTTATCTTGAGGCTGTGCCCCCTAGTCCTACTGTCTTTTTTGAGCGGGAAGAGTCTCTCCACCTCTATCCTATCCATCCCATTCATCATCTTATACGTCTCAATGAGATCTCCCCTCATTCTTCTAAACTCTAACGAGTACAAGCCTAGTTTATTCAGCCTCTCCTCATAGCTCAACCCCTCAACTCCGGTATTAGCCTAGTAAACCTCCTCTGCACTCCCTCCAAGGCCAAAATATCCTTGCGCAGGTGCGGCGCCCAAAACTGCACACAGGGTTTCATGAGATGTGGTGTCACTGGGCCATCACAGAGTGTCTTCCTTGGCCATTTCAGCGGGTGGTTATGAGTCAATCACACTGCTTGTACACAGTGAGCACGTGA
>CM075738.1:62556485-62603985 GCA_037974335.1 Prionace glauca
TCACGTGCTCACTGTGTTGACAAACTGATGTCTGAGTCAATTACATCGACTGTTATAGGACGATACACACACACTCCGCGCAAAACAGCTACTCACTCACACATAACCGGACTTGGTCATTTTAAATGCCCACATTTTCACTGGAAATAATTTGCATTTGATACGTCATTTGTAATCGTCATTTATTTCAGGTTAAGTTAAACTGACCCACAGTCTGTGAGGGAGGGCGATGCAGCAACGTGATACCCGTCTAACAAACCTCGGACTCACCCCAAAACCGGACAATCCCGCTCGAGGCCAACCTCCCTCTGCGTGACCCCCCCCCCCTCCCTCACCCCCCCCCCCCCCCACCCCCCGCCCACTAAAATTCTCCCACTGCCTTCGCACCCCCATTGCCCTCCCCCTGCCCCCCTCACTGCCTTCCCCCTGCCCCCCTCACTGCCCTTCCCCCTCACTCCCCTCACTGCCTTCCCCTGCACCCCCCTCACTGCCTTCCCCCTCACTCCCCTCATTACCCTCCCCCTGCCCCCTCACTCACCTCACTGCCTTCCCCCTCACTCCCCTCATTACCCTCCCCCTGCTCCCCTCACTGCCTTCCCCCTCACTCCCCTCATTACCCTCCCCCTGCCCCCCCTCACTGCCTTCCCCCTGCACCCCCCTCACTGCCCCCCTGCCCCCCTCACTGCCTTCCCCCTGCCCCCCTCACTGCCCCCCCTGCCCCCCTCACTGCCGTCCCCCTGCCCCCCCTCATTGCCTTCCCCCTGCCCCCCTCACTGCCCCCCTGCCCCCCCTCACTGCCTTCCCCCTGCCCCCCTCACTGCCTTCCCCCTGCCCCCTCACTGCCTTCTCCCTACCCCCCCCTCACTGCCTTCCCCCTGCCCCCCTCACTGTCCCCCTACCCTCCTCACTGCCTTCCCCCTGCCCCCCTGACTGCCTTCTCCCTACCCCCCCCTCACTGCCTTCCCCTGCCCCCCTCACTGCCTTCTCCCTACCCCCCCTCTCTGCCTTCCCCCTGCCCCCCTCACTGTCCCCCTACCCTCCTCACTGCCCTCCCCTCATTACCCTCCCCCCTGCCCCCCCTCACTGTCCCCCTACCCTCCTCACTACCCTCCCCCTACCCTCCCCCTGCCCCCCTGACTGCCTTCTCCCTGCCCCCCCTCACTGCCTTCCCCCTGCCCCTCCCTCATTGCCTTCTCCCTGCCCCCCTCACTGCCTTCCCCTGCCCCCTCACTGCCTTCCCCCTGCCCCCCTCACTGCCCCCCTTCCCCCCTCACTGCCTTCCCCCTGCCCCCCTCACTGCCCCCCTGCCCCCCTCACTGCCTTCCCCCTGCCCCCCTCACTGCCCCCCTGCCCCCCCTCACTGCCTTCCCCCTGCCCCCCTCACTGCCCCCCTGCCCCCCTCACTGCCTTCTCCCTACCCCCCTCACTGCCCCCCTGCCCCCCTCACTGCCTTCCCCCTACCCCCCCTCACTGCCTTCTCCCTGCCCCCCCCCCGTACTCCCTGTATGTGGTATGTCTGGAATTTGAAACATTCCATGTAATAAGAGTGATGGTTCGGAGAACCTCAGCGGTTAACCTCCTTGGTTAATAAGACTGAGCTGGAGCCCTGTTTACTCTAACTGGCTACCCCCTGTCACACCCAAAATAGCAAATAAAACTCACTGGCCCGGGTTCCAAACAATCCAAAGGCGCTAATTTGTTTTCTCTGAAACAGATGCTTCCAGCTCATTATAAAAACAGGTCAATCCCCATCTTGCCGAGTGGTCAGTAAAGCAGCTTAATGCAGGTAATTTCGCATGTGGTAAAGAGGAAACATTTTTGTCCACTTTAATTAAACGTATAACTAATGATTAGGCTTCTCAAGCCTATGCAGTGATTCATATCAGATGGCCTAATTGTAGGTCCTTTGCAATGAATAATAAATCTTGTCTGTAAATAGATTTAAACGTTACATTCCTGTAATCATCGAGAGTCAGGTGTGGGAGAAAGTGTAATGTGAGGATTTTATCTAACATTGCACCTGTCAGATGAAAACCACCCAGGTATGGACTGTTCTAGAGAAATGCCCTCTGTCACGGTGCAGGAAAGAGGAAAAACGATCGTGTGGCGTCTCTCCTGAATGGATTTGATTTGATTTATTATTGCCACATACAGTTAAAAGTATTGTTTCCTGCGTGCTATACAGACAAAATATATCGTTCATAGAGAAGGAAAGGAGAGGGTGCACAATGTAATATTACAGTCACAGCGAGGGTGTAGAGAAAGATCAACTTAATGCGAGGTGGGTCCATTCAAAAGTCTGACAGCAGCAGGGAAGAAGCTGTTCTTGAGTCGGTCGATACGGGACCCTCAGACTTTTTCAGAAGGAAGAAGGTGGAAGGGAGAATGTCCGGGGTGTGTGGGGTCTTTAATCATGCTGGAAATGCCTCTACTTTCTCAGAAGACTAAAGAAATTTGGCATGTTAGCTATGACATCACCAACTTTTACAGATGCCCCATAGAAAGCATTCTTTCTGGTTGTATCACAGCTCGGTCTGGGCTCCTGCTCTGCCCAAGACACAAGGAACTACAAAAGGGTCGTGAATGTAACCCAATCCCATCACACAAACCAGCCTCCCATCCATTGGCTCTGTCTACACTTCCCACTGCCTCAGAAAGGCAGCCAGTATAATTAAGGACCCCACGTATTCCGGACATTCTCCCTTCCATCTTCTTCCATCAGGAAAAAGATATAAAAGTCTGAGGTCACGTACCAACCGACTCAAGAACCATTTCTTCCCTGCTGTCGTCAGACTTTTGAACGGACTTACCTTGCTTTAAGTGGATCTTTCTCTACACCCTAGCTATGGCTGTAACACTACATTCTGCACTCTCGCCTTTCCTTCTCTATGAGGAGAGGCTGAGGGATTTGGGGTTGTTTTAGCTGGAAAGAAGGCGGCTAAGAGGGGACCTTATTGAAACATATAAGATGATTAGAGGTTTAGATAGGGTGGATAGCTGATAGCCTTTTTCCTCGGATGGAGAAAGCTAGCACGAGGGGGCATGGCTTTAAATTAAGGGGGGGTAGTTATAGGACGGATGTCAGGGGTAGGTTCTTTACCCAGAGGGTGGTGAGGGACTGGAATGCCCTGTCTGCTGCAGTTGTAAATGCGCCTAGTTTGGGGGCGTTTAAGAGATCCGTGGATAGGTTAATGGACGAAAAGGGATTGGTTTAGGTTAGTGGGTCATTGTTTTTGTAACTGGTCGGCGCAACATCGTGGGCCGAAGGGCCTGTTCTGCGCTGTAATGTTCTATGTTCTATGAATGGTATGCTTTATCTGTATAGTGCACAAGAAACAATACTTTTCCCTGTATGTTAATACATGTGACAATAATAAATCAAATCAAATCAAAGGGCCTGAGTAAGAACATAGAACCATAGAACCCTACAGTGCAGAAACAGGCCCTTCGGCCCATCGAGTCTGCACCGAACACAATCCCACCCAGATCCTATCCCCATATCCCTACACATTTTACCTGCTAATCCCTCTAACCTACACATCCCAGAATACTAAGGGGCAATTTTAGCATAGCCAATGAACCTAACCCACACATCTTTGGACTGTGGGAGGAAACCGGAGCACCCGGAGAAAACCCACGCAGACACGAGGAGAATGTGCAAACTCCACACAGGCAGTGACCCGAGCCGGGAATCGAACCCAGGACCCTGGAGCTGTGAAGCAGCAGTGCTAACCACTGTGCTACCGTGCCGCCCTTAAAGTAAGATGCTCTGTTGGAGAGTTAGTACAGACTCGATGGGCTGAATGGCCTCCTTCTGCACTGTAGGAATTCTATGATTCTATTATGTAGCCTTTCAGGGTTCACTGTTGCTTTTAAACTAACTTAGTTTTAACTCCCAAAACAAAAGATCTCCATGGAGTACTTTGCAAGGACTGTAGCCTTTATCTCTCCAGCTGGCTAAGACATTCTGCTGTTTTCATAGAAAAGATCATGGAATCCGACAGTGATTCCTACAGCTCAATCCATTCGGCCCATCGAGTCTGTACTGACAACAATCCCACCCAGGCTTCATCCCCATAACCCCACGCATTTACCCTGCTAGTTCCCCTGACACTAAGGGGCAATTTAGCATGGCTAATCCAACTAACCCACACACTGTGGACTGTGGGAGGAAACCGGAGCAGACACAGGGAAAAACGTACAAATCCCACTCAGACAGAGACCCAAGCTGGGAATCGAACCCGGATCCCTACCGCTGTGGGGCAGCAGTGCTAACCACTGTGCCACCGCACCACCCATGACTCTATCTCTTCTATTCTGACACTATTAAACAAACCTGTAACCTCTGAACTGCCATTTTCCTTTTAAGTATTCGAGCAATCTCTCTAACGCCCAGCATTTTAGCTACCTTATTTTCCACGACAGCAATCTTCTTAGAACCATACAATATCCCTAAAATGTTAACATGATTCATGAACAAGACATTTATTACAATGTCAACATATCACAATATTTTTGGACTTGTACGGGTTGTCAAATGTTTTGAGGATGCAGTACGGTGGAACATGTAACTGGATTGCGGACGCAAGAAAAATTTTAATTGTTTCAATATCTCAAAGTCTTTTGTGAAGCTAAAGAACGAAATGAGGGCAGGTTTCATCAACTTGTTTTGTGTTTCCTTTGCTGAATTGAGAGGAGACTTGGGAAATTTTTGTATCCCCTGTATCAGCTCACTGGGACCAACCTCTCTGCCTTGTCAAGAGTTTGTCTGGTCTATCACCTCAACCTCCATCGATGAAACACATCCCCTCTTCCTCTCCATCTCCTGAACCATGATGTCCAGTGGAGATCGCATTGATCACCACACTACCAGAATGATATAGAGGCTTTGGATTGAGTACAGGAGAATTTACCATGATGCTGCCTGATTTGCAGTGTATTGATTATGAGGAGAGGTTGGTTTGTTCTCACTGGAATGATGGAGGTAGAGATGATCTGATAGAGGTTATAGAGGCTGAATAAACTAGGCTTGTACTCGTTAGAGTTTAGAAGAATGAGGGGAGATCTCATTGAGACGTATAAGATGATGAATGGGATGGATAGGATAGAGGTGGAGAGACTGTTCCCGCTCAAAAAAGACAGTAGGACTAGGGGGCACAGCCTCAAGATAAAGGGGGGGCGGTTTAGAACAGAGTTGAGGAGGAACTTCTTCACTCAAAGGGTGGTGAATCTCTGGAATTCTCTGCCCGTTGAAGTGGTGGAGGCTGCCTCGCTAAATATTTTTAAGAAACGGGTTGATGGGTTTTTGATAAGAGAAGGGATTAAGGGTTATGGGGAGAGGGCGGGAAGGTGGAGCTGAGTCACGACAGATCAGCCATGATCTTATTGAATGGCGGGGCAGGCTCGAAGGGCTAGATGGCCTACTCCTGCTCCTATTTCTTATGTTCTTATGTTCTTATGTTTACAACGTTTATGAGTGCCACAGGCAGAATGAATAATCAAATGCTTTTTCCTTGGGTAGAAAAGTCGAGGGGACATATTTACCCTTGTCAGGCCTCATTTGGAGTACTGTGCGCAGTTCTGGTCGCCTCACTATAGGAAAGACGTAGAAGCTATTGAAAGGGTGCAGAGGAGATTTACAAGGATGTTGCCTGGACTGGGAGGCATGCCTTATGAAGATAGGTTGAGGGAGCTGGGACTCTTTTCCCTAGAGAGGCGAAGGTTGAGAGGCGACCTGATAGAAGTTTATAAAATGTTGAGAGGAATAGATAGGGTGGACTCTCAGAGGCTATTTCCCCGGGTTGAAATGGTCGCTACGAGAGGACACAGATTTAAGGTGCGGGGAGGGAAGTACAGAGGTGATGTTAGGGGTAAGTTTTTCACTCAGAGGGTGGTGAGTGAATGGAATCGGCTGCCGTCATCGGTGGTGGAGGCGAACTCGCTGGGGTCTTTTAAAAGACTTCTGGATGAGTATATGGGGTTTAATGGGATTGGGGGTTATAGATAGGTCTATAGATTGGTGGGGTTGATGTGATCGGCGCAACTCGAGGGCCGAAGGGCCTGTTTATGCTGTAATGTTCTATGTTCTATATCTTTAAAGTGCTTGGGGAAATGTTTATTGGAGACTTGCAAGGCAAGTTTTTCACGCAGAGGGTGGTGGATGTCTGGAATCTACTGAATCATAGAACCCTACAGTGCAGAAAGAGGCCCTTCGGCCCATCAAGTCTGCACCGAACACAATCCCACCCAGGCCCTACCCCCATATATTATACCCACTAATCCCTCCAAACCTACACATCCCTGGACACTAAGGGAAAATTTCTTAGCATGGCCAATCAAACTAACCCGCACATCTTTGGACTGTGGGAGGAAACCGGAGCACCCGGAGGAAACCCACGCAGACATGAGGAGAATGTGCAAACTCCACACAGACAGTGACCCGAGCCGGGAATCGAACCCAGGACCCTGGAGCTGTGAACCAGCAGTGCTAACCACCGTGCTACCCAGGGAGGTGATAGGAGTAGGTACGAAATTGGCATTTAAGGAGCATCTAGATGAATACAAGAATAGGATAAGAATGGAGGGGCACAGCCTCAAGATAAAGGGGGGGGCGGTTTAGAACGGAGTTGAGGAGGAACTTCTTCACTCAAAGGGTGGTGAATCTCTGGAATTCTCTGCCCGTTGAAGTGGTGGAGGCTGCCTCACTAAATATTTTTAAGAAGTGGGTTGATGGGTTTTTGATAAGAGAGGGGATTAAGGGTTATGGGGAGAGGGCGGGAATGTGGAACTGAGCCACGACAGATCAGCCATGATCTTATTGAATGGCAGGGCAGGCTCGAAGGGCCAGATGGCCTACTCCTGCTCCTATTTCTTATGTTCTTATGTTCTTATACGGACTCCGTAAGCGCATATGGTTTTAGTTTAGGCAGGCATCATCGTCGGCACAGGTTCGGAGGGTCAAAGGGCCTGTTCCTGTGCTGTACTGTTATTTGTTCTTTGGTTTGGGAACATGAAATGCTGGGAAACAAAGAGCAAAGAAAATTCCAGCACAGGATCAGGCCCTTCGGCCCCTCCAAACCTGCACTGACCATGCTGCTCCGACTGAATTAAAACCCCCTACCCTTCCGGGGACAACATCCCTCTATTCCCAATCCTATTCATGTATTTGTCAAGACGTCACTTAAAAGTCATTGCCGTATGGACGAAAAGGGATTGGTTTAGGTTAGAGGGTCATTGTTTTTGTAACTGGTCGGCGCAACATCGTGGGCCGAAGGGCCTGCTCTGCGCTGTAATGTTCTATGTTCTATGTATCTCCGGGGCCTTCATGAATAGTGGTATTGTCACTGGATGAGTAACTTGGAGACCACAGTAATGTTCTGGGGATCTGGATTCGAATCCTGGCACAGCAGATGGTGAAATTGGAATTCAATAAAATATCTAGAATTAAGAATCTACTGATGACCGTGAAACCATTGCCGATTGTCGGGAAAACCCATCTGGTTCACAGATGCCCTCTGGAGAATGAAATCTGCCGTCCTTACTTGGTCTGGCCTACACATGGTTCCAGAGACACAACAGTCTGGTTGGCTCTTAAATGGCCTAGCAAGCCACCCAATTCAAGGGGAACTCGAGGGGGCAACAAATCCTGGCCCAGTAGCGATGCCCACATCCAATAAATAAAAAAGCCTGTTGTGATAATGAGCAGCAATGTGAAGTAGGCACGCAGCCTGCATTGGAAGCAATGTGTGCGGGGAACAGTGCTCCTGATCCCTGTGCGTGATTTTGGGGATGACGGAATTTTGTAGCCATGCTCTTAGATGGTAGGAAAGTTCACCGTACACAAAGGGAGGGCCATACACACCAGCAAAACAAATACGCAATAATATTTGAGCAACCTCAGAGTCTCTGTAATCAAAATTCAACCCATTCCTCCTGATAGAATTGTGCAGCCAGTAAATAAATACAAATATAATTTACCCTGGCAGATGCTAACATCAATCATCTTTAAAATGGAACAATGCTGCTTTATAATTCATCTTTTCTAATTAAGTAAACACTTTACACAGTTTATCCCATCATAAGTGGAAGTACAAATCACTGCAGGTAAGGATATTAGTCAAACACTCAAATTTAATAGCTGGAGATATTCAATATTTGCCACGTGGTCTATTTATTGGGCAGCTTCAGGAGAACGGTTACATAGAACATAGAACATAGAACATAGAACATAGAACATAGAACACTACAGCACACACAGGCCCTTCGGCCCACGAGTTGCGCCGATCACATCAACCCCACCAATCTATAGACCTATCTATAACCCTCAATCTCATTAAACCCCATATACTCATCCAGAAGTCTTTTAAAAGACCCCAGCGAGTTCGCCTCCACCACCGATGACGGCAGCCGATTCCATTCACTCACCACCCTCTGAGTGAAAAACTTACCCCTAACATCACCTCTGTACTTCCCTCCCCGCACCTTAAATCTGTGTCCTCTCGTAGCCTCTTTTGTGTTGGTTGGTGTGCAGTTGTCACCATCTGTGTAAGCTATCCAAGTTCAGGAAACACGTCGGATTCTCATTACTGAGGCAGGTAGCGGGTGTCCGGAAAATTCCGCAAAGACGTGTGCCAGAATTTTACTGGCACTTCCCCCCCGAGGCTCATAAGATCGCCCCCAAGGCCAACGTGAAATATTGTTGAGCAATTCCGGGGCTGGTAAGCCAGGTGGGTGGGAGTTCTGACGAAGGGACACGCTGTTCCGAAAGTTTGTGGCATTTGCAACAAATAAATCTGTTGGACTTTAAGCTGGTGTTGTGAGACTTCTTTCCGTTTTTATCCCAGTCCAATGCCGGCATCTCCACATTGGTTAAGGGCGGCACGGTAGCACAGTGGTTAGCACTGCTGCTTCACAGCTCCAGGGTCCTGGGTTCGATTCCCGGCTCGGGTCACTGCCTGTGTGGAGTTTGCACATTCTCCTCGTGTCTGCGTGGGTTTTCTCCGGGTGCTCCGGTTTCCTCCCACAGTCCAAAGATGTGCGGGTTAGGTTCATTGGCTATGCTAAAATTGCCCCTTAGTGTCCTGGGATGTGTAGGTTAGAGGGATTAGCAGGTAAATATGCAGGGATATGGGGATAGGGTCTGGGTGGGATTGTGTTCGGTGCAGACTCGATGGGCCGAAGGGCCTGTTTCTGCACTGTAGGGTTCTATGTTCTAAGACAGAAGGTAGCAGCGGAAGGGTGTGTTTCTGAATGGAGGGCTGTGATAAGTGATGTTCCTCAGGGATCAGTGCTGGGACCTTTGCTGTTTGTAATATATATATATAAATGATTTGGAGGAAAATGTAACTGATTTGATTAATAAATTTGCGGATGACGCAAAGGTTGGTGGATTTGCGGATAGCGATAAGGACCATCAGAGGATACAGCAGGATATAGATCGGTTGGAGACTTGGGCGGAGGGATGACAGATGGAGATTAATCCAGATAAATGTGAGGTAATGCGTTTTGGAAGATCTAATACAGATAGGAAATGTACAGTAAATGGAAGAACCCTTAAGAGTATTGATAGGCAGAGGGATCTGGGTGTACAGGTACACAGGTCTCTGAAAGAGGCAATGCAGGTGGAGAAGGGAGTCAAGAAGGCATACGGCATGCTTGCCTTCATCAGTCGGGGCATTGAGTTTAGAACCCTAGAACCCTACAGTGCAGAAACAGGCCCTTCGGCCCATCGAGTCTGCACCGAACACAATCCCACCCAGACCCTATCCCCATATCCCTACACATTTTACCTGCTAATCCCTCTAACCTACACATCCCAGGACACTAAGGGGCAATTTTTAGCATAGCCAATGAACCTAACCTGCACATCTTTGGATTGTGGGAGGAAACCGGAGCACCCGGAGAAAACCCACGCAGACACGAGGAGAATGTGCAAACTCCACACAGGCAGTGACCCGAGCCGGGAATCGAACCCAGGACCCTGGAGCTGTGAAGCAGCAGTGCTAACCCACTGTGCTACCGTGTCGCCCGAGTTTAAATATTGGTAAGTCATGTTGCAGATTCATAGAACCTTAGTGAGGCCGCACTTGGAATATAGTGTTCGATTCTGGTCGCTACACTACCAGAAGGATGTAGAGGCTTTGGAGAGGGTACAGAAAAGATTTACCAGGATGTTGCCCTGGTATGGAGGGCATTAGCCATGAGGAGAGGTTGGAGAAACTTGGTTTGTTCTCACTGGATCAACAGAAGTTGAGGGGAGATCTGATAGAAGTCTACCAGGTTATGAGAGGCACGGACAGAGTGGATAGTCAGAAGCTTTTTCCCAGGGTGGAAGAGTCAATTACAAGGGGGCACAGGTTTAAGGTGCGAGGGGCAAGGTTTAAAGGAGATGTACGAGGCAGATTTTTTACACAGAGGGTGGTGGGTGCCTGGAACTTACTGCCGGGGGAGGGAGTGGAAGCAGATACGATAGTGAGCTTTAAGGAGCATCTTGACAAAGACATGAATAGGATGGGAATAGAGGGATATGGTCCTGGAAGGGTAGAGGGTTTTAGTTCAGTCAGACAGCATGGTCAGTGGAGTTTAGAGGGCCGAAGGGCCTGTTCCTGTATTTTTCTTTGTTCTGTGTTTTTTGTAATTGGGCTGAGCTTTGAGACCAGATTTCCACAGAGACGGGAAGTGGGATTATGGGGATAGGGCAGGGGAGAGGGCCTGAGTAAGATATTCTGTCAGAGTGTCGGAGCTGACTTGATGGGCTGAATGGTCTCCCCTACAAGGGGCAGCGCAGTGGCACAGTGTTTTGCCACAGGATCTGGGTTCGATTCTCGGCTTGGGTCACTGTCTGCGTGGGACCCAGATGTGGGAGCTCTGTCCAAATTTCCTGCCGGGTCCATTCAAAAGTCTGACAGCAGCAGGGAAGAAGCTGTTCCTGAGTCGGTCGGTACGGGAGATCAGACTTTTGTATCGTTTTCATAACATAAGAACATAAGAAATAGGAGCAGGAGTAGGCCATCTAGCCCTTCGAGCCTGCCCCACCATTCAATAAGATCATGGCTGATCTGTCGTGGCTCAGCTCCACCTTCCCGCCCTCAACCCATAACCCTTAATCCCATCTCTTATCAAAAACCCATCAACCCGTTTCTTAAAAATATTTAGCGAGGCAGCCTCCACCACTTCAACGGGCAGAGAATTCCAGAGATTCACCACCCTTTGAGTGAAGAAGTTCCTCCTCAACTCCGTTCTAAACTGCACCCCCCTTTATCTTGAGGCTGTGCCCCCTAGTCCTACTGTCCTTTCTGAGCGGGAAGAGTCTCTCCACCTCTATCCTATCCATCCCATTCATCATCTTATACGTCTCAATGAGATCTCCCCTCATTCTTCTAAACTCTAACGAGTACAAGCCCAGTTTATTCAGCCTCTCCTCATAGCTCAACCCCCTCAACTCCGGTATCAGCCTAGTAAACCTCCTCTGCACTCCCTCCAAGGCCAAAATATCTTTGTGCAGGTGCGGCGCCCAAAACTGCACACAGTACTCCAGCTGCGGCCTCACCAATGCCCTATACAGCCGCAGCAAGACCTCCCTACTTTTATATTCAATCCCCCTCGCTATGAAGGCCAGCATCCCATTCGCCTTCCTGACCACCTGCTGCACCTGCAAGCTGGGTTTTTGCGACTCATGCACAAGGACCCCGAGGTCCCTCTGCACCGTCGCCTGCTGCAGCTTTTCGCCCCGTAAGTAATAGTCCTTCCTACCATTCCTCCTACCAAAGTGGACCACCTCACACTTGCCAACATTAAATTCCATTTGCCATTTCCTGGCCCATTCGCCCAGCCTATCTAGATCCTTCTGCAGACTCTCCACACCCTCCGCGCAATTTGCCGTTCCCCCAATCTTGGTGTCATCAGCAAATTGCGACACCCTGCACTCGGTTCCCTCCTCCAGATCATCTATATAAATGGTAAATAGCTGAGGCCCCAGCACCGACCCCTGGGGCACTCCACTAGTCACCAACCGCCATTTTCCTGAAGGAAGGAGGAAGAGAGAATGGGAGTATTTGTATTTCTCTGGATGGTCTCCCCACTTGATCTTATCTGATGTTAGTGCCAGTGGGTGGGAAATGATAGGGAGGCGCATTGCCATCTGGGAGCCAAGTAACCCATCCCGAGTGAGGAGGTGAGGAGGGGTCAGTGCCAATTGTGGCCGCGAAACAGCAATGGGAGGATTGTGGGAGACAACCGGAGTGAGGGGGGGGGTGGGGTGGGGGGTGAGGCGGGGGGGCGGGGGGGGGGAGGGAGGGGGGTGCGAATCTCCCTCCCATCCCAACCCACAACTTTTCAGAGCTGGCCCGGGATTTGATGTGGGGGCTATGACCGACCCATGGGAGGGCTGGGGGGGGGGGGCGAGGGGTAGGACTGCGGGGGTCCCGGGCTGGTTAACAAACGGGGAGACCGATAGATCGGGGCTGCTGCGCGTGCGCAGAGCTCCAGAACTGTCAAAATCCGGTGTGAATAGGCCTCCCCCCCACCCCACCCCGTGTTTTTAATGAGATTCACGATCGGGAGCCCCGCAGTGCACAGAGTGCGGAGTCTCGGGTGAGAAGCTGAACTGACAAAACGGTCGAGATCTAGAATAGTTTTCCCGACAGTTCAGCACTTTTGGGAGAATTGCCTCTCAGGTTTCTCTGCCATCAAGGCACAAAGGTGCTGAAGAAAAAATGTAAAGGTTGAGAGGCGACCTGATAGAGGTTTATAAAATGTTGAGAGGAATAGATAGGGTGGACTCTCAGAGGCTATTTCCCCGGGTTGAAATGGTCGCTACGAGAGGACACAGATTTAAGGTGCGGGGAGGGAAGTACAGAGGTGATGTTAGGGGTAAGTTTTTCACTCAGAGGGTGGTGAGTGAATGGAATCGGCTGCCGTCATCGGTGGTGGAGGCGAACTCGCTGGGGTCTTTTAAAAGACTTCTGGATGAGTATATGGGGTTTAATGGGATTGGGGGTTATAGATAGGTCTATAGATTGGTGGGGTTGATGTGATCGGCGCAACTCGAGGGCCGAAGGGCCTGTTTGTGCTGTAATGTTCTATGTTCTATGTAAAAATTACATTCCTGGGTTAGTTCTGGATTGAACCTGATTGTTGGCAGCTTTTGCTGATGGATCTGTTGCCATGTGGACCTCCCCACGCAGTGTAATCACTCACCTGATGAAGGAGCAGCGCTCCGAAAGCTCGTGATTCCAAATAAACCTGTTGGATTTTAACCTGGCGTTGCGAGACTTGTTACTGTGCCCGCCCCAGTCCAACGCCGGGGTCTCCACCTCAATGTAAATGATGTCATCAGCTGGCATCTTAATCAGGCCCCCTACCTGTTTGTGGCGCAGGTGTCTTTAACAATGCCAGAGACCGTGTGTGTCAGATACACACTGCTAGGCCGGCTGGGCTAATATCAAAGCTTTGTAGTGTCAACAAAACGCATTAGGTCATGATGTGCGATTCCATTAATAATACAGTGAAGCCTACACTATGAAAATGGTAATAACCAGTCCTAATTTAATCATAGTTATCTTCCTGTTTCAACAGTAGGTTCGAGATGACACTCAGCACAGCTACGTACTAATGTCAGTTATAATGACATAACCACTGCCCTTTTTAGCAACAGTTCACAACAATTTACCTACTAATTGCTCATTGTCATAGGCCCCATTCCTATTCACAGCAAATAGCAACATTTCCATTGTCACTTAATTACTCTCTCACACGTACTCTGACTTTTAGTTGTCACTAATTCCTGTGGAGGCAGGAACCTTACCAATGGGGTTGGGGGTGTATCGCATCCAGCTGTTTATTCACCATTTATCGAAACCACAATGTTTGTTTTAAAGACATCTACACGTCGGACAGAGTCTAATCCAGGCAATGGATACTTTGTCCTGGTGGACATTGATCTCATGGGCTGACCATGTCTAGCCCCACTCGGCAGTAATATCCACTGTATCCATCAGGAATGGTTGTGGTTCCCTTTAGGAAGAGAAAATTTCTTTGCGCCTGAAATCACTGATTCCAACAGGGATCTCAATCTTTCAAAAATGTGCGGGTTAGGTTCATTGGCTATGCTAAAAAATTGCCCCTTAGTGTCCTGGGATGTGTAGGTTAGAGGGATTAGCAGGTAAAATGTGTAGGGATATGGGGATAGGGTCTGGGTGGGATTGTGTTCGGTGCAGACTCGATGGGCCGAAGGGCCTGTTTCTGCACTGTAGGGTTCTATGTTCCTTGTGCCCGATCTAATGAAGAACAAAATTGCATTTATATAGTGTCTTCCTTATCCTTGGATTGTCCCAATGCTCTCCATAGTAATTCACCTACATAGGCCTGTGTATTCCGGTCTGATCTGCAGCAGAAATTGTAGTGGAGGGACAGAGAATTTGATAGACTCGCATGAAATCTGTTGACTGAAGGCAGGAATTTCCAGCAGAACCAGAAAGTTCCACCCAGAATTGCTGTAGGTTCACGTTTGCACCGTAGTGAGTCGGACCTCAAACAATGATGAGGCAGAGCTCAGGAATGAGATAGAGAATCTGGTTAACTGGTGCGGCGACAATAATCTCTCCCTTGGTATTAACAAAAGGAAGGAGATTGTCACCGACTTCAGGAAGTGTAAAGGAGAACGTGCCCCTGTCTACATCAACGGGGATGAAGTAGAAAGGGTCGAGAGCTTCAGGTTTTTAGGTTTCCAGATCACCAAAAACCTGTCCTGGTTTCCCCCCCACGCCGACACTTTAGTTAAAAAAGCTCCACCAACACCTCTAATCTCTCACATGATGAAGGGAAGTCAACATGTCAGCTACGACTCTACAGATGCCCCATGGAAGCATTCTTTCTGGTTGTATCACAGCTCGGTATGGGCTCCAGCTCTGCCCAAGATCGCAAGGAACTACAAAAGGTCATGAATGTAGCCCAATCCATCACACAAACCAGCCTCCCATCCATTGACTCTGTCTACACTTCCCACTGCCTCAACAAAGCAGCCGGCATAATTAAGGACCCCTACGCACACCAGACATTCTCTCTTCCACCTTCTTTGTGAATATTAAGGAGGAGGATGTGTTAGAACTTTTGAATTCTATCAAGATAGATAAGTCGCCAGGACCAGATGGGATATACCCCAGGATACTGTGGGAGGCGAGGGAAGTGATTGCAGAGCCCCTGGCGATGATCTTTGCGTAGTCAATGGAGACGGGAGAGGTTCCGGAAGATTGGAGGATTGCGGATGTAGTCCCTATTTTCAAGAAAGGGAACAGAGATAGCCCGGGAAATTACCGACCGGTTAGTCTGACCTCAGTGGTTGGTAAGCTGATGGAGAGGCTTCTGAGGGACAAGATTTACGAGCATTTGGAGAGGTTTGACATGATCAGGAATAGTCAGCATGGATTTGTCAAGGGCAGGTCGTGCCTTACGAGCCTAGTTGAGTTCTTCGATAATATGACTGAACACATTGACGAAGGAAGTGCCGTGGACGTAGTGTACATGGACTTCAGCAAGGCTTTTGATAAGGTCCCCCATGCAAGACTTCTTGAGAAGGTGAGAGGGCATGGGATCCAAGGGCCTTTGGCCTTGTGGATCCAGAACTGGCTTGCCTGCAGAAGGCAGAGAATGGTTGTGGATGGGTCTTTTTCTGAATGGAGGTCAGTCACCAGTGGAGTGCCCCAGGGATCTGTTCTGGGACCCTTGCTGTTTGTCATTTTCATAAATGACCTGGATGAGGAAGTGGAGGGATGGGTTAGTAAGTTCGCTGATGACACGAAGGTCGGTGGTGTTGTGGATGGTCTGGAAGGATGTCAAAAGTTGCAGCAGGACATAAATAGGATGCAGGAATGGGCGGAGAAGTGGCAGATGGACTTCAACGCGGATAAATGTGTAGTCGTCCATTTCGGCAGAACCAACGGGATGAACGAGTACACTATCAAGGGCAGAAGTCTTAGTAGTGTTGAAGAGCAGAAGGATCTAGGGGTCCGGGTCCACAGGACTCTTAAATCGGCCTCGCAGGTGGAGGAGGTGGTCAAGAAGGCGTATGGTGTACTGGCCTTCATAAATCGAGGGATTGAGTTTAGGAGTCGGGAGGTAATGCTGCAACTTTATAAGACCCTTGTCAGGCCTCATTTGGAGTACTGTGCGTAGTTCTGGTCGCCTCACTATAGGAAAGACGTAGAAGCTATTGAAAGGGTACAGAGGAGATTTACAAGGATGTTGCCTGGACTGGGAGGCATGCCTTATGAAGTTAGGTTGAGGGAGCTGGGACTCTTTTCCCTGGAGAGGCGAAGGTTGAGAGGCGACCTGATAGAGGTTTATAAAATGTTGAGAGGAATAGATAGGGTGGACTCTCAGAGGCTATTTCCCCGGGTTGAAATGGTCGCTACGAGAGGACACAGATTTAAGGTGCGGGGAGGCAAGTACAGAAGTGATGTTAGGGGTAAGTTTTTCACTCAGAGGGTGGTGAGTGAATGGAATCGGCTGCCGTCATCGGTGGTGGAGGCGAACTCGCTGGGGTCTTTTAAAAGACTTCTTCATGAGTATATGAGGTTTAATGGGATTGGGGGTTATAGATAGGTCTATAGATTGGTGGGGTTGATGTGATCGGCGCAACTCGAGGGCCGAAGGGCCTGTTTGTGCTGTAGTGTTCTATGTTCTATGTTCTTCCGTGGAGAAAAAGATACAAAAGTTTGAGGTCACGTACTAACCAACACAGGAACAGCTTCTTCCCTGCTGCTGTCAGACTTCTGAATGGACCTACCTTGCATTAAGTTGATCTTTTTCTACACCCTAGCTATGACCGTAACACTACATTCTGCACTGTCTCCTTTCCTTCTCTATGAACAGTATGTTTTATGTGTATAGTGCACAAGAAACAATACCTTTCACATATGTTAATATCTGTGACAATAATAAATCAAATTAAGGTTTTGTAAAAAAACAGGAAGCATTTAATGCAGAGCAGAATCCCACAGTTAATCAATGAGATAATTGATCAAATGCGATGTTTTATTGGTCCCCGATGAGTGATGAATGTTGGTCAAACGCTGAGAAAAATCCTGCTCTTTTTCAAAGCAGTGGGATCTGCTCCACTTCCCTGAACAAAGACACAAAGCTTTGATTCTGTTTTCCCCTGAAGTTATGGCAGTCAACTGGGGAAAAGCTCTGTGAAAACTCCAGGCACAAGTCTGATCATTTCTGTGTGTACTTTTATAATTGTCCAATTTCCCTAATGAGGTTGCTTAATTACCAACACAGATCCTGCTAAGAGTTATAGAATCCCCATGGTGCAGAAGGCCTATCGAGGCTGCATCAACTCTCTGATAGAGCATCTTACCCAGGCACACACCCTACCCTATATCCTTAACCTCACGCATTCACCATGGCTAATCCCTGAAAGATGTCCTGGTTAGGGTGCTTTATCTGCGCTAAGTTCTCCCTCAGTGTACCTGAACAGGCATCTAGGGGATTTTCATAACAACTTAATTGTAGTGTTAATGTAAGCCTACTTGTGACACTAATAAATAGATTGAAACTTAAACATTTTTGGACACAATTGACCATGGCCAATCCGCCTAACTCACACATCTTGGGAGGAAACCAGAGCACTCGGAGAAAACCCACGCAGACACGGGGAGAATGTGCAAACACCACACAGACTATCACTCAAGGCAGGAGTCGAACCCAGGTCCCTGGTTCTGTGAGGCAGCAGCACTAACCACTGTGCCACAGTGCTGCCTAACTTGTGATACTTTCCCCGAAGTTCCTTGGGAGTTCTGTCACGGTACCATAATGATTTCAGATGTTTCCTGTGACTTGCCGAAGGTGAAACTTACGTGTCAAACAATAGACAAGGGCTGCAGTATGTTCAGGAAGAACTCTCGGACTATTTCCAGGGAGGCTTGAATGGGGTCCTAGATAACACCCATCCTACATCAACGCTTAATGTCAATGTTAAAGAGACAATCCTTGGATGGGCACCTGAAATGCTTCTGAGGCTAACTGCTATGTGCTCTGTCCAAAGAACCTTCTCATTGACCCTGAGGCTGCCAAGGGACTCAATGCTTACCACACCCATGGGCACAGCACTGGTGTATAAAAGGGCTGTGTGATTCTCAGTGGAAAGATACCCATTAGTAACCTATCGTTGTGCTCACTGTGGAATAACAATTAACCACTGCATGAGTTTGCCAACTGGGAATAAATTGGGAACATTTACAAAGATGAGCTAATGAAAATATTGTTTAGCTTGAATACAGAAGCTGAACAGCAGACTGGAAGGATGACATACTGTGCTTGTAATCATTAAAGTGAAGTATTAGTCAGATACACCAGCACAAGAGTCCCTGAATATATCTCTCTGTTGAAACCACTCAAAATCCATTAACCTTTGCTATGTAAAAGCTCACCATTTGTGTGTGACAGAAAATGACAAAACCACAAACAGAGCACTAATAGTTGAAATTTCTCCTTTTAGCTTTTAATAGTAATCATTTGTTATTCTGTGTAGTAATGGGGGATTTCATGGAAAGGTTTGTGTGATCAGTATGTAACATGCTTCATAGCAAATCCATGTGTATTGTGGCTGTCGAAAGAGGCTCAGAGAATGAGACCTGGAATTTATGGACACACAAATTCCCTACAATTTGTTGCCTTGACAATGCCCCTCAACCCTCACCTGGCTCCTGCATCCGCGTGAGGCTTTATTCCCAGCGTTCTAGACCCTTCAGGATGTGATAATTAGTGAACGCATAACGGATGGGTGTTTAGACTGCTAGAATTCATTTTACATGTGATCCTTCACAGCCAAACAAGGCTCCTTAATCTCAACTGTCGGAGCTAGAATCAAATCTAGTTCTCAAAGTGAAAAGTGCAATGTGCCTACACAATGCCACTAAATCCCAAAGGGTTTGCCCAATAACAAAAGACTCTGTGAAGCGAAAGATACATTCTATGCCTGACGGATGTCCATGGGGTGTTTTATTTTGTATCAGCTGTTCATCTAACAGGAGAATAAAAGACATGATTTTAGTGTTATTTCTGACTCTTTACATTCACAATGAGAAACTTCTTTCATGGAGGAAGCTTGGTAGGCCAAATTTAAGTTGTCCTTGATAGAGATTGCATTACCTTAGAGACTGTGACAGTGATTGCTTGTGACAAGTATTCTATACACAAAGGGTAGGTTTATTTATTCTGGAAGTTTTGGCTTTATTAGATTTAAAAGAGTAACGACATATTGTTATTTAGGTAGATCTGTAAGGTCAGCAACAACTGTTATTGCTTGAGTTGCAAAGAGATGTCAGCAATGATTGCAAATGAGGTGGGAGAAGCAAGGATTAACTATTAGAATGGAATGAATGTGTTTCGAGTACTTTGTTGGCCTGAGAGAATTCAACCAAAAGAGGAAGAATACTTAACAACAATAATGTTTCATGGATAGCTCCAGACTGCATCTAATTACCATTTTGCTCTCTGTGCTGCCGTTCATACAGACTCAACGTCTTCGAGTGAAGGAAGAAAACACTCGCAAAGCAGGAGAATAATAAACAAATCAAACAAAAGGGGGTGTAAAGAGGTTTTTGAAATGGGGAGATAGAAAATGACACATGTAATAAGTCTCTGGAGGTTGAGACTTAATCTAAATCCCTTTATTTACTATTCCAGCAGCAGTACACAGTGCCATCAGTCAGGAATCTACCCTCCAGAGGAACTGACACTCCTGATTAAATACAAGGAAACGACTCCCTGATTGGCCCATCAATTGACTCTGTAATCAGGGAGCTCATACTCCAATAGGTCAACTTCAACGGACTGATTGAAGTCATTACAACACCACAGAATGGGACGGCACAGTTGATAGCACTGCACAAGGGACCCGGATTCGATTTGCAGCTTGGATCACTGTTGGTGCAGAGTCTGCACGTTCTCCCTGTGTCTACATGGGTTTCCTCCGGGTGCTTCTTCCACAGTCTGAAAGACTGGCTCATCAGGTGCATTGGCCGTGCTAAATTCTCCCTCAGTGTGACCCGAACAGGCACCGGAGTGTGGCAACTAGGGGATTTTCACAGTAACTTCATTGTAGTGCTCATGACAACTGCTAAATAAATACAACAGGTTATTTAACCAAATAGTTAATAATTTTCCTTGTTTATGTAGTTCTAATCCCACATGTCAACCCTTTTCACTCTTCCCTACTGTGGGGTTGGAAGAGAGTCAGTTGTTAGATATTCCCTGCCAATTAAGAACAGCTAATCATTTTAGGACTTTGGCAGGCCCTGTCCCATAGATTTACTACGTTACTGATGTTCTGAGCTTTCCTTGCCACCTTCTGAGTGTTAACATAGAATATTACAGCATAAACAGGCCCTTCGGCCCTCGAGTTGCGTCGATCGCATCAACCCCACCAATCTATAGACCTATCTATAACCCCCAATCCCATTAAACCCCATATACTCATCCAGAAGTCTTTTAAAAGACCCCAGCGAGTTCGCCTCCACCACCGACGACGGCAGCCGATTCCAATCACTCACCACCCTCTGAGTGAAAAACTTACCCCTAACATCACCTCTGTACTTCCCTCCCCGCACCTTAAATCTGTGTCCTCTCGTAGCGACCATTTCAACCCGGGGAAATAGCCTCTGAGAGTCCACCCTATCTATTCCTCTCAACATTTTATAAACTTCTATCAGGTCGCCTCTCAACCTTCGCCTCTCTAGGGAAAAGAGTCCCAGCTCCCTCAACCTATCTTCATAAGGCATGCCTCCCAGTCCAGGCAACATCCTTGTAAATCTCCTCTGCACCCTTTCAATAGCTTCTACGTCTTTCCTATAGTGAGGCGACCAGAACTGCGCACAGTACTCCAAATGAGGCCTGACGAGGGTCCTGTAAAGTTGCAGCATTACCTCCCGACTCCTAAACTCAATCCCTCGATTAATGAAGGCCAGTACACCATACGCCTTCTTGACCACCTCCTCCACCTGCGAGGCCGATTTAAGAGTCCTGTGAACCCGGACCCCGAGATCCTTCTGCTCTTCAACGCAGTGTTGATCTTTCAGACAGCGGTGCTCTCGAGTTCAGGTTTGTTGTAGTTTGAGCAGCTGGAGATTGACCAAGCCTTGAGTTTATAGATTATTACAATCCGACTGCTTCCTCCTCACAGAACCTCAAAAATACTGAGCTAACTCTGCCCTTAGCTTGTTCCGGTTGAGCAGTGTAGTTTCTGTTAACGCTGAGCAGAATAGGTACTGGGTGATCGTTTTGCCAACCCGCACTCTTGTGAACCAGTGTTTCTGTAACAGGCGAAGTAGAATCATAAATCCCTACAGTGCAGAAAGAGGCCATTCAGCCCGTTGAGTCTGCACCAGCTCTCTGAAAGACCGTCCCATCCAGGCCCTCCTATCTGCCCTGTCCCCATAAGCCTGTTCATTTATCCAATCTACCTCCCCTACACATTTTGATTAAGGGGCAATTTAGCATGGCAAATCCACCTAATCTACATGTCTTCGGAGTGTGGGAGGAAACCGGAGCACCTGGAAGAAACCCGCGTAGACACGGGGAGAATGTGCAGATTCCACATAGACCGTGACCTGAGGCTTGGAATTGAACCCTGACACTGCGAGGCAGCAGTACTAACTACTGTGCCACCATCCTGCCCATTAAACGGACTAACCCAAAGTATTTAATTTGATTTGACCTATTAAAGTCACATGTATTAACATACAGTTAACGGTATTGTTTCTTGCGTGCTATACAGACAAAGCATACCATTCATAGAGAAGGAAACGAGAGGGTGCAGAATGTAGTGTTAAGTCGTAGCTAGGGTGTGGAGAAAGACCAACTTAGTGTGAGATAAGTCCATTCAAAAAGCTTCGAATACCTCAGCTCTGCAGTCTTTCTCGACTCCAGTCCAGCCCCTACGCTTGACGTTAATACGGAGTTCCGCTACGTTGTTGTCTCAGGTGAAAAATTCTTCCATTTCCACCCCATCAGTATCAGGAGGCAGGTTCCTGACCAATAACTGATGGCTGTGTGACCAGGTTTCTGTATCCCCTGTCAGGGTAAGTCCTCAAAGTTGCCCCAGGTTACATGCTCACCAGTAAGTCCCCAGATAAGGTAATGCTTTCTAAATGCAATACAAAGAACAAAGAAAATTACAGCACATGAACAGGCCCTTCGGCCCCTCCAAGCCTGCACCAACCATGCTGCTCAACTGAAATAAAACCCCCAATACTTCCGGGGACTGAATCCCTCTATTCCTATTCTATTCATGTATTTGTCCAAACACCTCTTAAAACTCACTATAGTAGCAGCTTCCACTCCCTCCCCCAGCAATGAGTTCCAGGCACCCACCACCCTCTGTGTAAAAAACTTGCCTCGTACATCTCCTTTAAACCTTGTCCCTCGCACCTTAAACCTGTGCCCCCCCTTGTAATTGACTCTTCCACCCTGGGAGAAAGCTTCTGACTATCCACTCTGTCCGTGCCCCTCGTAATCTTGTAGACTTCTATCAGGTCTCCCCTCAACCTCTGTCGTTCCAGTGAGAACAAACCAAGTTTCTCCAACTTCTCCTCGGAGCTAATGCCCTTCATACCAGGCAACATCCTGGTAAATCTTTTCTGTACCCTCTCCAAAGTCTCTACATCCTTCTGGTAGTGTGGTGACCAGAATTGAACACTATATTCCAAGTGCGGCCTCACTAAGATTCTATAAAGCTGTAACATGACTTGCCAATTTTTAAACTCAATGCCCCGACTGATGAAGGTAAGCATGCCGTATGCCTTCCTGACTACCTTCTCCCCGTGCATTGCCACTTTCAGTGACCTGTGTACCTGTACACCCAGATCCCTCTGCTTATCAATATTCTTAAGGGTTCTGCTATTTACTGTAAATTTCCTATCTGTATTAGACCTTCCAAAATGTATTACCTCACATTTGTCCGGATTAAACTCCATCCGCCATCTCTCCGCCCAAGTCTCCAACCGATCTATATCCAGCTGTATCCTCTGATGGTCCTTATCGCTATCCGCAAATCCACCAACCTTTGCGTCACTCACAGACTTACTAATCAAAGCAGTTACATTTTCCTCCAAGTCATTTATATATATTACAAACGGCAAAGATCCCAGCACTGATCCCTGAGGAATGTCACTTATCACAGCCCTCCATTCAGAAATGCACCCATCCATTGCTACCCTCTGTCTTCTTTGACTGAGTAAAAAGTCTGACAACACCAGGTTTTAGTCCAACCGATTTATTTGATAATATCCTCACAAGCTTTCGAGGGGACTGCCTCTTCGTCAGGTGAATGGAGAGTTCTGGCCTCAGACAGAGCATATAAAGCACAGACAGTTTAGAGATTACTGATTAGAATGCGAATCCTTACACCTAACCTGCTGTTCAAGTCTTAAAGTGGCTGATAATGTGAGTGGAAGGAGCACTGATCACAGTTTAAAGAGATGTGTCTTGTCTCCAGACAGTACAGTGAGTGAGGTTTTGCAAACCCAGGCAAGTCACGGGGGTTACAGATAGTGCGACATGAACCCAAGATCCCTGTTGAGACCGTCCTCATGTGTGCGGAACTTGGCTATCTTTGACTGAGCCAGTTCTGTATCCATCATAATATTGATGTGACTGATATCAAACATTACCGAAATTTCACCTGTACCGATCCAACAGATCTGGAAATGATTCTCAGCACCAACCTTATAGAATCCCTAAGGTGCAGAAGAAGGCCATTCAGCCCATCGAGTCTGCACCGACCACAATCCCATCCAGACCCTATCCCCAAAACCTCATGCATTTACCCTAGCTAGTCCCCCTGACAATAAGGGGAAATTTAGCATGGCCAATCCACCTAACCTGCACATCTTTGGATTGTGGAAGGAAACCAGATCATCCGGAGGAAACCCACACAGACACGGGAGAACATGCAACTCCGCACAGTCACCTAAACTGGGAATTGAACCCAGGGCCCCGGCACTGGTGAGGCAACAGTGTTAACCACTGTGCCAGTGTACTGTCCCAAAAACCTCAAAATTTATCCTCAAAAGCACATATTGAGAGGGTACAGAGGAGATTTACAAGGATGTTGCCTGGACTGGGAGGCATGCCTCATGAAATTAGGTTGAGGGAGCTGGGACTCTTTTCCCTGGAGAGGCGAAGGTTGAGAAGCGACCTGATAGAGGTTTACAAAATGTTGAGAGGAATAGATAGGGTGGACTCTCAGAGGCTATTTCCCCGGGTTGAAATGGTCGCTACGAGAGGACACAGATTTAAGGTGCGGGGAGGAAAGTACAGAGGTGATGTTAGGGGTAAGTTTTTCACTCAGAGGGTGGTGAGTGAATGGAATCGGCTGCCGTCAGTGGTGGTGGAGGCGAACTCGCTGGGGTCTTTTAAAAGACTTCTGAATGAGTATATGCGGTTTAATGAGATTGAGGGTTACAGATAGGTCTGTAGGTTGGTAGGTGTTGATGTGATCGGCGCAACTCGTGGGCCGAAGGGCCTGTTTGTGCTGTAGTGTTCTATGTTCTATGTTCTATATCCTATTTCCCCAGGGTAGCAGTTCTGTATTTTACCCTGACCGTGGAGGTCTAGTGACTCAGTGGGTAAGCACCTAGTGCTCTCTCGCCAGAGGGGTCTGGGTTCGAGTCCCAGTCCGGGACCTGTTAGCCATGGGAGGATGTTCTTGATGTGGTTCAAGAAGTTGAAAATCAGCCTGTTAACCCTTCCCCCAATCCCCCAAACGGAACAAAAATGATAAGACCAGACAAAAAATCCTCAGCTGGATGGACAGGAGTCTTCACTTTGCTGAGTTGGATCTGGTTCATTCAGAGACTCCAGAAGGGATCAATCTTTAAGATAAATATTAAAATGAAATGTGGCTTCATCACCAGGGACTCAATTATAATCATCGCACAGCTGCTAAAGTTAGGATTCCTCATTTGGCTTTAATATGATCTGAAACCTCGAAAGCAGCTGAAAGAAATGATGAGATTGTCATATCAGCCCCTGGGCAAAATTTGAAGAGTTCAAACTCTGTCACCAAGACTCATGGTGGATGGTGAACGTCCATATTTAAATAAACGGATTGAGAATTGTCACGTAAACTTCCAGAATTCCAGTTTGGAATGCACCCTCTCTCAGTCCCATCCGATAAACCGTTCCTGAATGTCAAGACAATCTGAGTTAAATAATGCAAAAATCAATTTATATTATGTTAATTTTATTCCTTAATTGTAAATTTACAACTTGACCTTTAGCAATATGTATAATTTCATTGTGAGTCAATCAGATTTGTTCGTATTGGTGTGGTGGTTTACACTGTCCAAGTCTCACTCAGTCAGGAGCACCCCAATATAAACCCAATGGGCGTACATCCATCCAGGAAAACTGGGGACGATAACTTGGCAAGAAAGGGCTACACTATTATTCCCAGATGACTGGGTAATTTTCCCATCAATCATTGAAGTCATTGGAATTGGATTTGCAAACTCAGGCGACGCTCCAGTGATATTATCACTAGTCTATTCATCCAGAAATTTAGCTAATGTTCAGGGGACCAGGGTTCGAATCCTGCCACGGCAGATGGTGGAATTTGAATTCAATAACAGAAGATCTTGAATTAAGAATCTACAGATGACCACGAAACCATTGTCGATTGTCGGAAAAACCCATCTGGTTCACTAATGTCCTTTAGGGAAGGAAATCTGCCGTCCTTACCTGGTCTGGCCTACATGTGACTCCAGGTCCACAGCGATGTGGTTGACTCACAAATGCCCCCTGAAGTAGGGATGGGCAATAAATGCTGGCCAGCCAGTGACATCCATGTTTCATAAAGGAAAGAAAAGGCCAGTATTTCATTAGCGACAATAGGCCCAAAGCCAGGGACCACCCTTCTTCTGCCATTTGTGGGACCCAGAATCACATTTCTCACCTGTCCAGTAACTATCTGGTTGTTGTCAGTGACTGCTGTCAGATTGAGGGAGCTTAGAACCAGCATTGAACCCTACAGTGCAGAAACAGGCCCTTCGGCCCATCGAGTCTGCACCGAACACAATCCCACCCAGACCCTATCCCCATATCCCTACACATTTACCTGCTAATCCCTCTAACCTACACATCCCAGGATACTAAGGGGCAATTTTAGCATAGCCAATGAACCTAACCCGCACATCTTTGGACTGTGGGAGGAAACCGGAGCACCCGGAGAAAACCCACGCAGACACGAGGAGAATGTGCAAACTCCACACAGGCAGTGACCCGAGCCGGGAATCGAACCCAGGACCCTGGAGCTGTGAAGCAGCAGTGCTAACCACTGTGCTACCGTGCCACCCAGCCAATCGGAGGGCCAGCAGTTCCAGCCATGTGACTAGGAGCGATGGCTGCTGGGACTGAACCGAGAAAGAGAGGGCGTCATGGATACACGGTGTCATCCCAACCACCTAAGCGGGTCTGAAGGTCCCGATAATTAACTCGTGCCCGTATTTAAAATAGATTTAAATGACTTACCTGCCAAGGACAGACATGTGGGCACGGGAGCAGGGTCGTGTGTTAAAATGGCAAGGAACTGGAAGGCCAGGGTCCTGATTGCGCACAGACCAAAGGGTACTCAGCAAAGCGACCACCCAGTCTATGCCTGGTCTCTCCGATAGAGAGGAGATCTCTGGGAGCAGCAAATGCAATAGACCAAATTGAAAGAGGTGCAAGTGAAACATTGGTTACCCTGGAATGGATGTTCCGGACCTTGGTTTTAATTTAGGGTCTAGGCTAACTTTACAAAACACCTTGATCTGGTCCTTAACATTGTTTCTATTTTGAAAACAAGGAAAATAACAAGAATTTCCGTTTCTATAATTCATTAATATAATTTACATAACAGCACTATTAATATAGTGAAGTTGGGGAAATGGTATAATGAGAATGGCACTGAACTAGTGATTTATTTAAATTCATTCTTGGGACACGGGTGTCACTGGCTGGGTCTAGTGTTTATTGCCTACCCCTAATTGCCCCTTGAGGAGGTGGTGGTGAGCTGCCTTTTTCAGCTGCTGTAGTCCTTGTGATGTAGATATACCCACCGTGCTGTTAGGGAGGAAGGTTCAGGATTATAACCCAGCAACAGTGAAGGAATGGTGGAGTTTCTGGTGCAGATGGAGGAGGAGAAAGTGGGTTCCCGGACACGCGTCCTTTGTTTGAATAGAGGGGAGTATGGTAGGATGAGAGAAGAATTGGCGAATGTGGACCGGGGGAGCGCGTTGGAAGGTAGGTCTGCTGAGGAGCAGTGGAGGATCTTTAGAACATAGAACATAGAACATAGAACATTACAGCGCAGAACAGGCCCTTCGGCCCACGATGTTGCGCCGACCAGTTACAAAACAATGACCCACTAGCCTAAACCAATCCCCTTTCATCCATAAACCTATCCACAGATCTCTTAAACGCCCCCAAACTAGGCGCATTTACAACTGCAGCTGGCAGGGCATTCCAGTCCCTCACCACCCTCTGGGTAAAGAACCTACACCTGACATCTGTCCTATAACTACCCCCCCTTAATTTAAAATCGTGCCCCCTCGTGCTAGCTTTCTCCATCCTAGGAAAAAGGCTATCACTATCTACCCTGTCTAAACCTCTAATCATCTTATATGTTTCAATGAGATCCCCTCTTAGCCGCCTTCTTTCCAGCGAAAACAACCCCAAATCTCTCAATCTCTCCTCATAGGATCTCCCCTCCATACCAGGCAACATCCTGGTAAACCTCCTCTGCACCCTCTCCAAAGCCTCCACATCCTTCCTGTAATGTGGGGACCAGAACTGCACACAAAACTCCAAGTGCGGCCGCACCAGAGATGTGTACAGTTGCATCATGACGCTGCGACTCCTAAATTCAATCCCCCTACCAATAAACGCCAAAACTCCGTATGCCTTCTTAACAACCTTATCCACTTGATTCCCAACTTTCAGGGATCTATGTACACATACACCTAGATCCCTCTGCTCCTCCACACTATTCAAAGTCCTCCCGTTAGCCCTATACTCAACACATCTGTTATTCCTACCGAAATGAATTACCTCACACTTCTCCACATTAAACTCCATCCGCCACCTCTCAGCCCAGCTCTGCAACCTATCTAAGTCATCCTGCAAACTATGACACCCTTCCTCACAATCTACCACACCTCCGACTTTGGTGTCATCAGCAAACTTACTAATCCACCCAACTATACCCTCATCCAGATCATTAATAAAAATTACAAACAGCAGTGGCCCCAAAACAGATCCCTGAGGCACACCACTTGTAACCGAACTCCATGACGAATATTTCCCATCAACCACCACTCTCTGTCTCCTATCTGCTAGCCAATTCCTGATCCAATTACCTAGATCACCCCCAATCCCATACATCTGCATTTTCTGCAGAAGCCTACCATGGTGAACCTTATCAAACGCCTTGCTAAAATCCATATACACCACATCAACTGCCTTACCCCTATCCACCTCTTTGGTCACCTTCTCAAAGAACTCGATAAGGTTAGTAAGGCATGACCTACCCGCTACAAAACCATGCTGACTGTCTCTAATCAACTCATTACTCTCCAAATAACTATAAATCCTGTCTCTAATAATCCTTTCCAAAACCTTACCCACCACAGAAGTAAGACTCACCGGTCTATAATTCCCAGGGAAGTCCCTTCTCCCCTTCTTAAACAATGGGACAACATTTGCTGTCCTCCAATCTTCTGGTACTATACCAGAGACTAACGACGACCTGAAGATCAGAGCCAGAGGCTCCGCAATCACCCCTCTTGCCTCCCAAAGAATCCTAGGGTAAATCTTTAGGAGATCTTTCTTGGTGCTCAGCAGAAATTTATTCCGATGGTTAAAAAGGACAGTAGGAGGAGAGGTAATAAGCCGTGGATAACGAAGGAGGTGAAGGAAAGTGTTAAATTAAAAGCGGAGGAGTTTAGAGTAGCTAAGAGCAGTGGGCGAGAAGAGGATTGGGAAAGGTTTAAATGTCAACAAAGATTGACAAAGAAATTGATAAAGGAGGGTAGGAGAAGCTATGAGGCTGGGCTAGCACTTAATATAAAAAAGGATAGCAAGAGTTTTTATAAATATATAAAAAGGAAGAGGCTGGCTAGGGTAAACGTTGGTCCTTTAGAGGATGAGAAAGGGGAGCTAGTGGTAAGGGATGGGGATATGGCTAAGGTCTTGAATAACTTTTTTGTTTCTGTCTTCACGGAGGAGGACGTGAATAATTTGCCGGGTGTTAGCGATGGAAAGGTGGTAGGACTGGAGGGTCTTAATGACATTACTGTTACTAGAGAGGTGGTGCTCGACAGACTGGAGGGGCTGATTGTGGACAAGTCCCCAGGACCGGATGGAATGCATCCGAGGGTTCTGAAAGAAATGGCGGAGGTGATAGTGGATGCCGTGGTGGTTATTTTCCAGACGTCGCTGGATTCCGGGGAAGTGCCAGAAGATTGGAAAACGGCTAATGTTACGCTGTTGTTTAAGAAGGGTGCCAGGCAAAAGGCGGGGAATTATAGGCCGGTTAGTTTAACGTCTGTGGTAGGTAAAATGTTAGAAACCGTCATTAAGGAGGAAATAGCGAGGCATCTTGAGGGGAATTGCTTGATAGGGCGGACGCAACACGGTTTCATTAAAGGGAAATCGTGTCTGACAAATTTACTGGAGTTCTATGAGGATGTGTCTAGGGCAGTGGATAGAGGAGAGCCGGTGAATGTGGTCTTTCTGGATTTTCAGAAGGCGTTTGACAAGGTACCTCACAAGAGGTTATTGCAGAAGGTCAGGGGACATGGAGTTGGGGGTAGGGTGTTAGCGTGGATAGAGGATTGGTTGTCAAATAGGAGGCAGAGAGTGGGGGTCAATGGATGCTATTCGGATTGGCGGTTGGTGACTAGTGGGGTGCCCCAGGGGTCGGTGCTGGGGCCTCAGCTATTTACCATTTATATAGATGATCTGGAGGAGGGAACCGAGTGCAGGGTGTCGAAATTTGCTGATGACACCAAGATTGGGGGAAAGGCAAATTGTGCAGAGGGTGTGGAGAGTCTGCAGAAGGATCTAGATAGGCTGGGCGAATGGGCCAGGAAATGGCAAATGGAATTTAATGTTGGCAAGTGTGAGGTCCACTTTGGTAGGAGGAATGGTAGGAAGGACTATTACTTACGGGGCGAAAAACTGCAGCAGGCGACGGTGCAGAGGGACCTCGGGGTTCTTGTGCATGAGTCGCAAAAACCCAGCTTGCAGGTGCAGCAGGTGGTCAGGAAGGCGAATGGGATGCTGGCCTTCATAGCGAGGGGGATTGAATATAAAAGTAGGGAGGTCTTGCTACAGCTGTATAGGGCATTGGTGAGGCCGCAGCTGGAGTACTGTGTGCAGTTTTGGGCGCCGCACCTGCGCAAGGATATTTTGGCCCTGGAGGGAGTGCAGAGGAGGTTTACTAGGCTGATACCGGAGTTGAGGGGATTGAGCTATGAGGAGAGGCTGAATAAACTAGGCTTGTACTCGTTAGAGTTTAGAAGAATGAGGGGAGATCTCATTGAGACGTATAAGATGATGAATGGGATGGATAGGATAGAGGTGGAGAGACTCTTCCCGCTCAAAAAAGACAGTAGGACTAGGGGGCACAGCCTCAAGATAAAGGGGGGGGCGGTTTAGAACAGAGTTGAGGAGGAACTTCTTCACTCAAAGGGTGGTGAATCTCTGGAATTCTCTGCCCGTTGAAGTGGTGGAGGCTGCCTCGCTAAATATTTTTAAGACGCGGGTTGATGGGTTTTTGATAAGGGAGGGGATTAAGGGTTATGGGGAGAGGGCAGGAAGGTGGAGCTGAGTCACGACAGATCAGCCATGATCTTATTGAATGGCGGGGCAGGCTCGAAGGGCTAGATGGCCTACTCCTGCTCCTATTTCTTATGTTCTTATATTCAATCCCCTTCGCTATGAAGGCCAGCATCCCATTCGCCTTCCTGACCACCTGCTGCACCTGCAAGCTGGGTTTTTGCGACTCATGCACAAGGACCCCGAGGTCCCTCTGCACCGTCGCCTGCTGCAGTTTTTCGCCACGTAAGTAATAGTCCTTCCTACCATTATTCCTTCCAAAGTGGACCACCTCACACTTGCCAACATTAAATTCCATTTGCCATTTCCTGGCCCATTCGCCCAGCCTATCTAGATCCTTCTGCAGACTCTCCACACCCTCCGCACAATCTGCCGTTCCCCCAATCTTGGTGTCATCAGCAAATTTTGACACCCTACACTCGGTTCCCTCCTCCAGATCATCTATATAAATGGTAAATAGCATTGAATACAGGAGTTGGGATGTCTTATTGAAGTTGTACAAGACATTGGTAAGGCCACACTTGGAATACTGTGTGCAGTTCTGGTCGCCCTATTGTAGAAAGGATATTATTAAACTAGAAAGAGCGCAGAAAAAAATTTACTAGGATGCTCCCAGGACTTGATGGACTGAGTTATAAGGAGATGTTCTGGAATGTAGGAGGCTGAGGGGTGATCTTACAGAGATGTATAAAATAATGAGGGGCACAGATCAGACAGATAGCCAATTTCTTTTCCCAAAGATAGGGGAGTCTAAAACTAGAGGGCAGAGGTTTAAGGTGAGAGGGGAGCGATACAAAAGGGTTCAGAGGGACAACTGTTTCACACAGAGGGTGGTGACTGTTTGGAACAAGCTGCCAGAGGTAGCAGTGGAGACGGGTAACAATTTTGTCTTTTAAAAAAAATGGAACTGAGCCACGACAGATCAGCCATGATCTTATTGAATGGCGGGGCAGGCTCGAAGGGCTAGATGGCCTACTCCTGCTCCTATTTCTTATGTTCTTAAAAAGCATTCACATAATTACATGGGTACAATGGGTATAGAGGGATATGGGCCAAATGTAGGCAACTGGGATTAGTTTAGGGTTTATAAACAAGGCAGCATGGACAAGTTGGGCCGAAGGGCCTGTTTCCGTGCTGGAAACATCTATGAATCTATTCAAAAGTCTGATGGTAGCAGAGAAAAAGTTGTTCTTGAGTCGGTTGGTACGTGATCTCAGGCTTTCGCATCTTTTTCCTGACAGAAGAGAGAATGTCTGGGGTGCACGGAGTCCCTACTTATGCTGGCTGCTTTTCCGAGACACTGAGCAGAGTCAATGGATGGGAGGCTGGTTTGCGTGATGGATTGGGCTGCATTCAGCACCCTTTGTAGTTCCTTGAGGTCTTGGGCAGAGCAGGAGCCCAGACCGAGCTGCGATACAACCAGAAAGGATGCTTTCCATGGGGCATCTGTAAAAGTTGGTGACAGTCACAGCTGACATACCAAATTTCTTCAGCCTTCTGAGAAAGCAGACACTAGTGAACCAGATGGGGTTTTACAAAAATGGTTTCATGACATTCGTTAGACTTTTAATTCCAGGTTTTTTCATTGAATTCAAATGCCACCATCTGCCATAGTGGGATTCGAACTCAAGTACCTAGATCTTTCCCTGGGTTTCTGGATTACTAGTCCAGTGACAATACAGCTATGCCACCACTTCCCCAAGGAGTGCCACCTTCACCCCTTATTTTCCAATCTACTCTTGGAGGGCCAATAAGAAAGGTGCACAATCTCTACACTTTCACCCTAAGAGTTGATTGGAAGCTAGTTCCATTCGGGGGTCTCTTGTTTATTGTAGTTGGAACATGCAATTCTGACCAATCTAGAAATGCCTAAACCCCCTCACATGGAGTGAACTTTCTGTCTATCTGAGAATCTGACAGAGAAGATTACTAACGGTATGGGCTGGTATTTTATTACAAAGCACTCACCCTTTGATGTGTTCTAGGTGGTTAGTTTTTAATTAGCTTCTGTATTTCCAGAGTCGTCCATCAGTCAGCCTGGGTGACATCCATTAAAAAATAAATTGTTGCCACAGATGTTAATTTTGTACTTGTGAAGGTGAGAAACTGAGCTGTGGATCCTGGTCCATTTTGTATTTAATACATAAACGTGGATTCACTTCCACACCTGGGAAATAGGTGGGAATTTCCAAGTTCAGTTCACATTAGAGGCTTCAACAATCAGATTAAATAAACGGTCATCTGGGCTGTATTTGAATCAGATCCAAGGGGAGCACTGATGGAGCTGAAAACCAGCAGGGACGGAGTGAAATACGATTACTATTTTGATTTGATTTGATTTATTATTGTCGCGTGTATCGGGATGCAGTGAAAAGTACTGTTACTTGTGCACTCTTCAGACAAAGCATACTGTTCATAGAGTCCATGGGGCGGCACAGTGCCACAACGGTTAGCGCTGCTGCCTCACAGGGACCTGGGCTCAATTCCCAGCTTGGATCACTGTCTGTGCGGAGTCTGCACATTCTCCCCGTGTCTGTGCGGGTTTCTTCCCGGTGCTCCGGTTTCCTCCTGTGTTGGTTCGGTACATTGGTCGTGCTAAATTCTCCCTCAATGTACCCAAACAGGCGCCGGAGTGTGGCAAGTAAGGGATTTTCACAGTAACTTCATTGCAGTGTTAAATTAAGCTTTACTTGTGGCATTAATAAATGTTCATTTTCTGCATTGAGTGCTCAACAGAATTCCGTTATGGATTCCAGGGAGAAATCCAGAACCTAGTGCCAGAGCTTTCAACCTTGCCTGTGGCTGGAATTCCACAATCCCATGGCTTTGAATGGGGATTTGGCTGAGTGCCAGACTCTCCATTCTCGCTGGCAGTGGTTCCAGGATGATGTGGGGCACAGATCAGTTAGATAGTCAATACCTTTTCCCAAAGGTAGGGGAGCCTAAAACTAGAGGGCATAGGTTTAAGGGGAGAGATACAAAAGTGTCCAGAGGGGCAATTTTTTCACACAGAGGGTGGTGAGTGTCTGGAACAAGCTGCCAGAGGTAGTAGTAGAGGTGGGTATAATTTTGTCTTTTAAAAAGCTTTTGACAGTTACATGGGTACAATGGGTACAGAGGGATATGGGACAAATGCGGGCAATTGGGATTAGCTTAGTGCTTAAAAAACAGGGCATGGACACGGCCCAGCATGGACATGTTGGGCCGAAGGGCCTGTTTCCATGCTGTAAACCTCTGTGATGAGACCATAGCACTCTAGCCCTAGTCTAGAAAAAGGGAAGTCTTATAAAGGGCAGTTGGGGAATATTCAGAGAATTCCTTAATGCTGTCTTTGACAGACCTTTAGTAAGGAGTGACTCTTCTGGATCCATGCCTAGATGCAGCAGACCACCTGAGTATCGACTGAAATATTGGATGGCTACCTTTGGAGGCATCCAGTTTGATCCATTTGATCTATTTAAGTAATCATTGAATGCCCTCTCGAATGCCTCAATTGAAACTGCCTCCACCTCACTCCCAGGCAGCACATTCCAGACCTCAGACATCCGCTGTGTAAAAAAGCTTTTTCTCACATCACATTTGCTTGTTTTGCACCTCGCTGTGCCCTCTTGTCTCAATCCCTTTATGAGCAGGAACAGTGTCTCTCTCTGTCTAATCAGCAAGGGAACATTTTTCATTGTCTCTGATGGAAAACTCTGTCCAAACTGTTTGAGTAACGTGGCTACACCCTAACCTCAGACTATTATCGCTGCCGATCATAAAAATCCACCTGTTATAAGAACATAAGAACATAAGAAATAGGAGCAGGAGTAGGCCATCTAGCCCTTCGAGCCTGCCCCGCCATTCAATAAGATCATGGCTGATCTGTCGTGGCTCAGCTCCACCTTCCCGCCCTCTCCATAACCCTTAATCCCCTCTCTTATCAAAAACCCATCAACCCGTTTCTTAAAAATATTTAGCGAGGCAGCCTCCACCACTTCAACAGGCAGAGAATTCCAGAGATTCACCACCCTTTGAGTGAAGAAGTTCCTCCTCAACTCTGTTCTAAACCGCCCCCCCTTTATCTTGAGGCTGTGCCCCCTAGTCCTACTGTCTTTTTTGAGCGGGAAGAGTCTCTCCACCTCTATCCTATCCATCCCATTCATCATCTTATATTATATTTCATTCATCATTGGAATAGAAGTCTCTGATGTGCAAAGTAGGTGCACAGAACTTGCTTGTGTTCTTAACAATGAAGGAAATGAATTGGGGAAGTGTTTTTGACAGTAAATATTCAAATGTGCGGTAACAAGATTATCATTAGTCAAGATCAGGCCATTATTATAACTGAAAGCGCAGGTTAATGTTTGGAACTTAGAACATAGAACATTCCAGCGCAGTACAGGCCCTTCGGCCCTCGATGTTGCGCTGACCAGTGGAACCAATCTAATGACCCTCTAACCTAAACTATTCCAATGTTATCCATTTGTCTATCCACTGACCATTTGAACGCCCTTAAAGTTGGCGAGTCCACAACTGCTGCAGGCAGGGCATTCCACACCCTTACTACCCTCTGAGTAAAGAACCTACCTCTGACATCCGTCCTATAATTACCACCCCTTAATTTAAAGCTATGTCCCCTTGTGTTAGCCGTCACCATCCGAGGTAAAAGGCTCTCACTGTCCACCCTATCCAATGCTTTGATCATCTTGTATGCCTCAATCAGGTCACCTCGTAACCTTCTTCTCTCTAACGAAAATAACCTCAAGTCCCTCAGCCTTTCCTCATAAGATGATCTTGGAAGCAAGATTGTCAAGAGCACGTTAATGACTCTCCACATAGTTTAATTATAATCATGCCTTAAAGGGAGAAAACATTGATAATTTCTAAGCAACAGAGGCATCTTTACTCTTAAAAACTAATTTCTGAATAACCACTGCAATTGAACAAGTTGACATTCGGAACATTGACATTCACTTTGTCTCAATTCCAAGAAAAATCTGAAAGAAAGCTCCATAGCATGGAGCAGAGATAGAGTAACGGCCTCTTTAAAAGGTTGCATGAAGAATTAGGTTGAAATTATTATGCAGTTTCATTGTTAAGGCTCTTACACATTACTGACTACACTCATGAATAATTCTTAAGGCACCAAACCTTTGCCTTCAAGCTTAATTGAAGAGTGCGACTTATAACATCGAAGAGTACATCATTTTCCCTTCCACCAATGCTCAGAAGGAAAGAATGTGAATTCACTATAAAATTCGAATGAGTCCAGTGCCATTGGCTTCTTAATTAAACTCAACTTCCAAAGTCGGGTTTACCCAGCTGAATTCACAGCGCGAGTGAAATCTGACAAGGATGCCTGAAGGAATATCATCGACTGACTTATTAGTAACCACAGAAACAAAACGTTAATTAGGGAGCGTGTGATTCCCACCTTCCAACTAATTTCCAGGAATGTGAACAATATGCAAAAAAGCTGACTGTCTTATAATAAATCATAATTACCTCTAACATTACACTGACACTAATGGCCCTGGGGTAGTAAAGCGGAATGCTGGATAATTTATATTAATGTCAAATGAGGCAGCTAAATAACACCATAGGAGTGTACGAGGAAATATGTTGACATATTTAGCCATCATAACAACACAATGAAATCTTCCAGTCCTGAGAATATGCACGCATGCCTTTAGTTAAAGACTTTTTTACACCTCCCCTCCCCCTCCACACTTTTGATAGCAAACTAGGATATGACCGGCACATGATGGTTTGAGTTATAAGCAGAGGCTGGATGGAATCGGATTTTTTTTCCCCGGAGCGTAGGAGGCTGAGGGATGACCTTATAGAGGCCTACAAAATAATAAGGGGCACAGATCAGCGAGACAGTCAGCATCTTTTCCCAAAGGTAGGAGAGGCTAAAACTAGAGAGCATAAGTTTAAGGTGAGAGGGGAGAGGTACAAAAAGTGTCCAGAGGGGCAATTTTTTCACACAGAGGGTGGTGAGTGTTTGGAACAAGCTGCCAGATGGTAGTAGTAGAGGTGGGTACAATTTTGTCTTTTAAAGATCGTTTAGATAGTTACATGAGTAAGATGGGTATAGAGTTGATATGGGCCAAATGTGGGCAATTGGAACTAGCTTAGTGGTTAAAAAAGGAGTGGCATGGACAAGTTGGGCCGAAGGGCCTGTTTCCCTGCTGTAAAGCTACCAAGTGTAGTGTGCCAAAATTTGCAGATGACCCTTAGATGGGTGGCAGAGGATGCTGAAAATCTGCAAAGGGATATAGATAGTCTAAGTGCGTGGGTGAGGGTCTGGCAGATGGAGTACAACGTATTCCCGGAGATGAGGGGATGGACTACAAGGAGAGACTAAATAGACTAGGGCTGTACTCGTTGGAGTTTAGAAGGATGAGGGGGGATCTTATTGAGACATATAAGATAATGAAGGGGATGGATAGGATAGAGGTGGAGAGATTCTTCCTGCTTAGGATAGCAGGACTAGGGGGCACAGCCTCAAGATACAGAGGGGGGGGGAGAAGTTTAGATCAGAGTTGAGGAGGAGCTTCTTCACTCAAAGGGTGGTGAATCTCTGGAATTCTCTGCCCGTTGAAGTGGTGGAGGCTGCCTCGCTAAATATTTTTAAGACGCGGGTTGATGGGTTTTTGATAAGAGAGGGGATTAAGGGTTATGGGGAGAGGGCGGGAAGGTGGAGCTGAGCCACGACAGATCAGCCATGATCTTATTGAATGGCGGGGCAGGCTCGAAGGGCCAGATGGCCTACTCCTGCTCCTATTTCTTATGTTCTTATGTTCTTATGACTCTATGACCAAATCTTCAGGAATCCAATAGGAATATCAGTTCAAAAGTTTCAACATAAGAATTACCAAGGCATAGAATGTTCTCAGATTAATGAAAAGCAAATGTAGAAGGGATTACTCAGAGCTTGTAAATGCATTTACCAGCAGACCAATAGGGGTTTTTCTATTATTCTTTCATGAGAATCACAGGATAGAATCCTACAGTGCAGAAGGAGGCCATTCAGCCCATCAATGGGCATCATCAACAAAAACAGCATTTGTTGTCCATCCCTAATTGCCCTTGAACTAAACACTGAAGAGGTTATTTAAAAATTGACTTTAACTGACGGAAAGCAAAGCTAACCTTTCAAGTCTAGTTGAGTAGAAGGTTCATTGGACTTGAAACAATGGGCTGGCATTCTCCCACATTGTTTGCGGCTGGGATTCTCCAGTCCCGCTGCAGTGGATGGAGATTTGGTTGAGAGCCAAGTTCTCCGTTCTCACTGGCAGCAGCAATGGAGCATGAACAGCTGGAGAATTCTGGCCATTAACTCTGTTTCTCTCTCCACAGTTACTGCGGGACCTGCTGAGTTAATCCCGCATTTTCTGTTTGCATTTCCAACATCCTCAGTACTTTGCTTCTATCAGAATCAGCCACATTGCTGGAGGTCCGTCTGAGGGTAAGGATGGCAGATTTCCTCCCCTCGAGGGGCATTAGTGAACCAGGTGGGTTTTTACACCAATCACTGTAGCGTTCATTGTCGCTGTTACTGAGATCATCTTTATATAAGAACATAAGAACATAAGAAATAGGAGCAGGAGTAGGCCATCTGGCCCTTCGAGCCTGCCCCGCCATTCAATAAGATCATGGCTGATCTGTCGTGACTCAGCTCCACCTTCCTGCCCTCTCCCCATAACCCTTAATCCCTTCTCTTATCAAAAACCCATCAACCCGTTTCTTAAAAATATTTAGCGAGGCAGCCTCCACCACTTCAACGGGCAGAGAATTCCAGAGATTCACCACCCTTTGAGTGAAGAAGTTCCTCCTCAACTCTGTTCTAAACCGCCCCCCCTTTATCTTGAGGCTGTGCCCCCTAGTCCTACTGTCTTTTTTGAGCGGGAACAGTCTCTCCACCTCTATCCTATCCATCCCATTCATCATCTTATACGTCTCAATGAGATCTCCCCTCATTCTTCTAAACTCTAACGAGTACAAGCCTAGTTTATTCAGCCTCTCCTCATAGCTCAATCCCTCAACTCCGGTATCAGCCGAGTAAACCTCCTCTACACTCCCTCCAGGGCCAAAATATCCTTGCGCAGGTGCAGCGCCCAAAACTGCACACAGTACTCCAGCTGCGGCCTCACCAATGCCCTATACAGCTGCAGCAAGACCTCCCTACTTTTATATTCAATCCCCCTCGCTATGAAGGCCAGCATCCCATTCGCCTTCCTGACCACCTGCTGCACCTGCAAGCTGGGTTTTTGCGACTCATGCACAAGGACCCCGAGGTCCCTCTGCACCGTCGCCTGCTGCAGTTTTTCGCCCTGTAAGTAATAGTCCTTCCTACCATTCTTCCTACCAAAGTGGACCACCTCACACTTGCCATTCCAGAGTTATTCATTGAACTTAACTTTCGCCAGCTGCCGTGGTGGGATTTGAACCAGTGTCCCCAGTATGGTGGTACGGTGGTTAGTACTACCTTACAGTGCCACCAATCCCCATTCAGTTCTGATCTGTATGTATGTTCTCCCCGCATTCTCACACAATCAGAAGGATGTGGAGGCTTTGGAGAAGGTTACAGAAAAGATTTACCAGGATGTTGCCTGGTATGGAGGGCATTAGCTATGAGGAGAGGTTGGAGAAACTTGGTTTGTTCTCACTGGAACGATGGAGGTTGAGGGGAGACCTGATAGAAGTCAACAAGATTATGAGAGGCACGGACAGAGTGGATAGTCAGAAGCTTTTTCCCAGGGTGGAAGAGTCAATTACAAGGGAACACAGGTTTAATGTGCGAGGGGCAAGGTTTAAAGGAGATATACAAGGCAGGGTTTTTACACAGAGGGTGGTGGGTGCCTGGAACTCACTGCCGGGGGAGGGAGTGGAAGCAGATACGATAGTGACTTTAAAGGGGCGTCTGGACAAATCCATGAATAGGATGGAAATAGAGGGATATGGTCCCCGGAAGGGTAGGGAATTTTAGTTCAGTCGGACAGCATGGTTGGTGCAGGCTTAGAGGGGCCGAAGGGCCTGTTCCTGGGCTGTAATTTTCTTTGTCTGTGTAGGTTTCCTCCCACGGGTCAATGATGTGTAGGTTGGGTGGATTAGCCATGCCGAATGCACGGGGTTACAGGGATAGAGTGGAAGGCAGGGCCAGGATGGGCTGCTCTTTTGGAACAAAAACAGAAAATGCTGGAAAATCTCAGCAGGTCTGACGGCATCTGGGGAGAGAGAATAGAGCCCAATATTTCGAGTCTGGATGGCCCTTCATCAGAGTCTAGCAACGCTCTGATGAGGTTAGAATGGGGATAGAGGGATAAGGGCCTGTTTCCACGCTGTAAACCTCCATGACTTTAAAAACCAACATCCCAATGCCATCTGTCAAATGTTTCAGCAAATTGAAGTTTCACCTTAAGTGCAAAGGTGGAATGTCGAGTCACAGAGGTTTACAGCATGGAAACAGGCCCTTCAGCCCAACTTGTCCATGCTGCCCCTTTTTTTAAACCCATAAACTAGTCCAATTGCCCGCATTTGGCCCATATCCCTCTGTACCCATCATACCCATGTAATTATCTGAATGCTTTTTAAAAGATAAGATTGTACCCGCCTCTACTACTACCTCTGGCAGCTCGTTCCAGACACTCACCACCCTCTCTGTGAAAATATTGCCCCTCTGGACCCTTTCGTATCTCTCCCCTCTCGCCTTAAACCTATGCCCTCGAGTTTTAGACTCCCCTACCTTTGGGAAAGGATAAGAACATAAGAACATAAGAACATAAGAAATAGGAGCAGGAGTAGGCCATCTGGCCCTTCGAGCCTGCCCCGCCATTCAATAAGATCATGGCTGATCTGTCGTGACTCAGCTCCACCTTCCCGCCCTCTCCCCATAACCCTTAATCCCTTCTCTTATCAAAAATTGACTATCCAGCTGATCTGTGCCCCTCATTGCAATTTGAAAATGTTGAGTTGCACCCATTTAAAGTCATTGAATTCATCTTAATTTAAAGATAAAGGTAGGGGACAGCGTGAATATGAATTTCAAATTCAAGTTCACTCAGCCATGCATGTATCTAATTAGATCATTATACTCTGCGTCTGTCTCTCTACAATGCAAACTCCCAATTTTATTACACATAGAGAAAAGTTGTAAAATAATAGGCAAGGCTGCAAATTCATACCTATTACCAAATGATTTTGACTCTGAAATGGGAAGATATGAGTCTATACAATACCTCATGAGGCTGGAGGGCATTTCAAAGCACCGTGACAAATCAAACAGTTTCTACAGTGGAATTGCTGCTGTAATGTGGGAGCCAATTTGCCCACAGCAACTTCCTACAGACAACGCGGTGCCAATGATCAGTTATCTGTTGTGGATAGATAGAGTAAATGGTGGTAAGCTTTTTCCGCTATTAGAAATGGATAGAACGAGGGGTCACGGGCTTAGGGTGAGGGGGGCTAGATATAAGACTAATATTAGAGGGCAGTTTTTCACGCAAAGGGTAGTGGGGATGTGGAATGCACTGCCGAGTAAGGTGGTGGAAGCAGGCACGCTAGGGTTGTTCAAGAGTCACTTGGACAGCCATATGAGCGGTCTACATATAGGGGGATATAGCAGGTCTTACTAAACATTGTAGGCTTGGGATTCAGTTTTAGCCTCAGGGATGTAGAGTCTTTTTAATAATGAATTTTTTGTCTCCACAGACATTTAAGTCCAGCAAGGGGCATGCGGGCGGCAGGTTGTGGTGGGCTGCTCTTGGATGTTGCTTCGGGAGTTGCCTACTGCTTCATGTCGTTGGTGTGCGTAAACTGGACCATCTCGAGGGCAACATGACAGCTCAGAGACTATCTCTGTTGCTGTGCGGACACATGGATTTGGGCCTGTGTCCGTGGGAGTTTGCGCGTTCTCCCCGTGGTTGCGTGGGTTTCCTCCGGGTGCTCCGGTTTCCTCCCACATCCCAAAAATGTGCTTTTAGGCTGATTGATTGGGTAACAAATTGTCCCTATATTGGACCTCCCTGATCCTCACACATTAGGCATAGACTAAAATCATGAATAGGTCACTGACCATGGGACGGCGGCACGGGCTCGTTGGGCCGAAGGGCCTGTTTCCCGTGCTGTGTTGTTCTTTGTTCTTTGATTGTGGGGGAAATATTGTCCAAGGCACGGAGGATAATTCCAGCTGCTCCTCCTCAGAATAAGCCCACAGAATTCTTTACATCCACTGAAAGGGCCTAGGTTTGTCATGTCATCCGAAAGACAGCATCTCTGACAGTGCAGCATTCCGTCAGTATCCCGCCTGCTCTCCAGTGGTACAACTGTACCCTGGGTACCCTGGGTTGGACACAACTGAAGCCAGGGTTGAAGAATCACAGTACTGGCTCTCTGTGTGTGCTGATACAGACAGAGTAGTATCAAGATGTGCACCTTATAAATATGTATAAATATATATCATATCAATCTGTCTACGCTTCCTGCAGCCTTGGCAAAGCAGTCAGCATAACTAACAACCTCACACACCCCGGACATTCTCTCTTCCACCATCTCCCATCGGGAAAAAGATACAAAAGTCTGAGGTCCCGTGCCAACTGACTCAAGAACAGCTTCTTCCCCGCTGCTGTCAGACTTTTGAATGGACCTGCCTCGCATTAAGTTGATCTTTCTCTACATTCCAGCTTTGACTGCAACATTACATTCTGCACTCTCTCAGTTCCTTCTCTATGAACGGTATGTTTTGTCTGTATAGCACGCAAGAACCAATACTTTTCACTGTGTATCAATATATATGACAATAATAAACCAAATCAAATCCAATTATAATGAGTTAAAGACATACTAAGAGAAGGAACTGTTACTTCTGTATGAGGTTCTGTGCACAGTGGTTGCTCTGTTTCAGTGCAGTGATAAAGAACTGGTCTTTGCCGAATCGTCCTCTGGCTGGTTGGAACTTGACCACCTCACACAGCCAGCAGTTCAGGCAGCATCTGGAGAAGCACATCGCCCCATGTGGCATCTCGTAGAGACGCGTGATAGACAATAGAATATAGAAACATAGAACACTACAGCACAAACAGGCCCTTCGGCCCACAAGTTGCACCGATCACATCAACACCTAAAATGTTTGACAATTGGTCAGTGCAGAGATTTGGAATTTTGTAGATATCTGGGACTTGGAGTACGTCACATCCTTCACTGATGGTGAAATGGGCTAGCAGAAAGCCAATCGTAGAATACCTACACTACAGAAGGGGGCCATTCAGCCCATCAAGTCTGCACCAACCACATTCCACCCAGGCTCTATTCCCCTAACCCCATATTTTTATCTCCTGCTACTCCCCGACACTAAGAACATAGAACCATAGAACCATAGAACCCTACAGTGCAGAAACAGGCCCTTCGGCCCATCGAGTCTGCACCGAACACAATCCCACCCGACCCTATCCCCATATCCCTACACATTTACCTGCTAATCCCTCTAACCTACACATCCCAGGATACTAAGGGTCAATTAGCACGGCCAATCAACCTCACTCACACATCTTTGGGCTGGAAACCGGAGCACCCGGAGGAAACCCACGCAGACACGGGGAGAGTGTGCAAATTCCACACAGACAGTGACCCGAGCCAGGAATTGAACCCAGGTCCCTGGAGCTGTGAGGTAGCAGTGCCGCCGTTCCGCTCATCTCTTGGGAAAATGTGCCCAGGAGACCAAGTCTGCGGCATCTCCTGCGGGAGGGCTGACTATCACAGCACAAATCACTATTAAGGACAGGAGTCTTAGTAGCGTTGAAGAGCAGAAGGATCTCGGGGTCCGGGTCCACAGGACTCTTAAATCGGCCTCGCAGGTGGAGGAGGTGGTCAAGAAGGCGTATGGTGTACTGGCCTTCATTAATCGAGGGATTGAGTTTAGGAGTCGGGAGGTAATGCTGCAACTTTACAGGACCCTCGTCAGGCCTCACTTGGAGTACTGTGCGCAGTTCTGGTCGCCTCACTATAGGAAAGACGTAGAAGCTATTGAAAGGGTGCAGAGGAGATTTACAAGGATGTTGCCTGGACTGGGAGGCATGCCTTATGAAGATAGGTTGAGGGAGCTGGGACTCTTTTCCCTGGAGAGGCGAAGGTTGAGAGGCGACCTGATAGAGGTTTATAAAATGTTGAGAGGAATAGATAGGGTGGACTCTCAGAGGCTATTTCCCCGGGTTGAAATGGTCGCTACGAGAGGACACAGATTTAAGGTGCGGGGAGGGAAGTACAGAGGTGATGTTAGGGGTAAGTTTTTCACTCAGAGGGTGGTGAGTGATTGGAATCGGCTGCCGTCATCGGTGGTGGAGGCGAACTCGCTGGGGTCTTTTAAAAGACTTCTGGATGAGTATATGGGGTTTAATGGGATTGGGGGTTATAGATAGGTCTATAGATTGGTGGGGTTGATGCGATCGGCGCAACTCGAGGGCCGAAGGGCCTGTTTGTGCTGTAATGTTCTATGTTCTATGTTCTATGTTCTAAATCCTTTACTGAGGGCACACACAGGGGTCATGATTCCCACTGACAACCTCACATTGAATCAAATGTACAGGATTCACTGACGCGATGCAGATTGTGTAACCAGCCACAGTACGGTCAACATGCTCACAACTCACCAGGTGAAATGGTCTGGATCCATGACCAATTGGTGCAGCCAACATTGGGGGCCCCAATGGTGATGTGGTAACTCCCGAATCAGTATGTGAATGACAGAGGCATCATTGTCAGTGATGCTGCATCTCAACCATCTTGCCTTGACTGTAGACCCTCTGCATCCGCGTTCATGCAGACCCCTGCACTGGTCAATGCAGTGGATCCCATGCCCACACAAGGCAAAGGTCATGTGTCTCCTGAACCCAGAAAAATGGACATGGGCCTTTGAACACTAGGGCGGCGCGGTGGCACAGTGGGTTAGCACTGCTGCTTCACAGCGCCAGGGACCCGGGTTCGATTCTAGCCTCGGGTCACTGTCTGTGTGGAGTTTGCTTGTTCTCCCCATGTCTGTGTGGGTTTCCTCCGGGTGCTCTGGTTTCCCCCCACTGTCCAAAGATGTGCGGGTTAGGTTGATTGGCCGTGCCAAATCGACCCTAGTGGGGTGAATGTGTGGGGTTGTGGAAATAGGGCCTGGGTGGGATTGTGGTTGGCGTGGAGACTCAATGGGCCAAATGGCCTTCCTCTGCACTGTAAGAGTTCAATAACAATCTCCCCTCCTTCTGTTGGAGATAGTGCATACTCTGGGCATCTGAACCCTGCCGCACCATATTGGGATTTTGTCACCAATTGGAGTTTTTGGACTGGTGACAACTGGGAGAGGTTTTCCAGCTTCCCAGCTGTGTGTTTCTCGGCAATGGGAGATGGAGCGGCCATCACTGACAGCAAGATGTTCTTGTCGCGCTGCTATCGATGGGAATTACCATTGAAGCTACCCCATCCTGCCGGGAAACCCATGGGTGTTGGGGGGGGGAGGGGTGCTGCCCAGGGACCAGAGAATTCCCACTGGCTGGAGAAATCCTACCGTTGTTTTAGTTGTTTGAACATAAGAACATAAGAAATAGGAGCAGGAGTAGGCCATCTGGCCCTTCGAGCCTGCCCCGCCATTCAATAAGATCATGGCTGATCTGTCGTGGCTCAGCTCCACCTTCCCGCCCTCTCCCCATAACCCTTAATCCCCTCTCTTATCAAAAACCCATCAACCCGCGTCTTAAAAATATTTAGCGAGGCAGCCTCCACCACTTCAACGGGCAGAGAATTCCAGAGATTCACCACCCTTTGAGTGAAGAAGTTCCTCCTCAACTCTGTTCTAAACCGCCCCCCCTTTATCTTGAGGCTGTGCCCCCTAGTCCTACTGTCTTTTTTGAGCGGGAAGAGTCTCTCCACCTCTATCCTATCCATCCCATTCATCATCTTATACGTCTCAATGAGATCTCCCCTCATTCTTCTAAACTTGATGGTTCCTCATCTGCTAGAGAAAGGGTGAAGTACACACAAAGGAGCAGGCACCAGGTTACATGAGGTTTTTGGAATGACCTTGTGACAATAATAAATAAACTTTGAACTCTTAAAAAAAAAATTCCTTCTGGCGGGAGGGCAATTGATCCTATATCTAGCAGGGGGTTTCTAATGGGCCGAATTCCTGCCTTCTGTGCTGCAATGACTCTGTGCCTCTGGCACCTTGGCAAACGTTATTAGGCGCCTGTCTGGGGCTGTGAGTTGCTGAATTCTGTGGTCTCTGCCAAGATGAGCACCTGAGTCGGGGCACCTGCTGTTATTAATACATCTGTCGTCTCAGTGATAACTCACTCAGTCCCTGGTGGGCAATGCAAAGCCATTAGCAGGTTCTTGCCTTTTTGCCCTCATTTAATTACACCCCAAGGAAAGGGTTTTGGCAGCAGGCTCGGAGACAGGTTGAGGTGACCCTCCAGCGTCTCCAGATGATATGACAGGGGTTTTAATATTTCATGCCAGGACAAAGCAATAACATAGGAAAGGACGTTGGTATGTGTCAGAGAGCACTTTGTGCCTCACTTTACAGTATCTCATATTTCAGCCCAAATTTCGGAGAAAAGTAATTGGAATGTGAAAGCCAATTTTGATTGGATCCGTTTTACTGTAACAATCATCTTTATATGTGAAATATAAAAACACTCTATTCAATCAAGGATGCACAGGAATTTTACAATGGATATATTTAAAGAGGATGATTTCATTGGTAGATGGAGTTATTATAAAGGTTATAAACTGATAAGATATAGCAACAGAATTAGGCTATTTGGCCCATCGAGTCCATTTGATCATGGCTTTATGCTTCTCATCCCCATTTTGATTTGATTTGATCTGATTTATTATTGTTACTTGTATTTACAAGCAGTGAAATGTATTTTATCTTGCACGCAATACTGACAAAGCATACCATTCACAGAGAAGGAAAAGAGAGAGTGCAGAATGTAGTCATAGTCATAGAGGCATAGAGATTTACAGCATGGAAACAGGCCCTTCGGCCCAACTTGTCCATGCTGCCCTTTTTGTTTAAAACTTCTAAGCTAATCCCAATTGCCCCCATTTAGAACATAGAACATTACAGCGCAGAACAGGCCCTTCGGCCCACGATGTTGCGCCGACCAGTTACAAAAACAATGACCCACTAGCCTAAACCAATCCCTTTTCGTCCATAAACCTATCCACAGATCTCTTAAACGCCCCCAAACTAGGCGCATTTACAACTGCAGCTGGCAGGGCATTCCAGTCCCTCACCACCCTCTGGGTAAAGAACCTACCCTTGACATCTGTCCTATAACTACCCCCCCTTAATTTAAAGTCGTGCCCCCTCGTGCTAGCTTTCTCCATCAGAGGAAAAAGGCTATCACTATCTAACCTGTCTAAACCTCTAATCATCTTATATGTTTCAATAAGGTCCCCTCTTAGCCGCCTTCTTTCCAGTGAAAACAACCCCAAATCCCTCAGTCTCTCCTCATAGGATCTCCCCTCCATACCAGGCAACATTCTGGTAAACCTCCTCTGCACCCTCTCCAAAGCCTCTACATCCTTCCTGTAATGTGGGGACCAGAACTGCACACAAAACTCCAAGTGTGGCCGTACCAGAGTT
>CM075738.1:63359079-63614079 GCA_037974335.1 Prionace glauca
TAACAGAAGAATTAGTTGTACTTTAAAGTATCTCAGGAACCAATGGCCCTCACAGAACTCAGCAATTTAGATATATCAATAAAGGCAATTTTCTTTTAAAATTATGGAAGTTTGGAACTAATGACCAAAGGCATTGCATAGATTTTTCACTAAAAAGTGGAAGATATCATGGAGAATAATCCCCAAACATCAGTAAATCCCGTAATCCCACATAATAAAAATGGAATTTAATTCATTGAGGCATCATAAGCCAGAATTCCCAATTGTAAATGGATAGAATCATGAAATGCAATCTCCAAGATATTGCAATCCTATGTAATAAAAATTGACTGACTTATTCAGTCAGTATAAAATAGGAACCCTGTCAAAGGGATTTAGCAGTGAGCTAATCTCTCGCCAGCTGAAACTGATATATGTAGACTGCCACTCTGTTAATGGCAAAGATTTCATATTTTGCTTTCAAATTCTTCTCGAAAGTATAATCCCTCATCCTCCAGGTTCTCCCCATGTCTGTGCTATCTTGCTGCTGCTGTAAGGTAGATGATGATGAATCATGTGAGGCAGCTGTAAACGATTCTGTTAAAGGGGTTGTTGCAAAGCCAGTAATTACCTCGGAATAACTCCGCCTCACTCCAACTGCACTGTTAAACAATGGAGGAGATGACTGGTTGGTTTATCTTTATTGAGTCAGTGCTGACGTATTCAAGTCCGTTCTAAATTTAAACACATTATCCTGGATGTCATAATGTGACACAGTGGCTAGCACTGCTACCAAGGACCCAGGTTCGAATCCCGGCTTGGGTCACTGTCTGTGTGGAGTCTGCACAATCTCCCCATGTCTGCGTGAGTTTCCTCTGTGTGCTCCAGTTTCCTCCCACAGTCTGAAAGATTTGATTTGATTTATCATTATCACATACAGTGAAAAGTATTGGCTTTTCTGCGCTATACAGATGGAGCATACAGTTCATAGAGAAGGAAAAGAGAGAATGCAGAATGTAGTGTTACAGTCACAGCGAGGGTGTAGAGAAAGACCAACTTAATGCGAGGTAGGTCCATTCAAAAGTCTGACAGCAGCAGGGAAGAAGCTGTTCTTGAGTTGGTTGGTATGGGACCTCAGACTTTTGTATCTTTTTCCTGAAGGAAGAAGGTGGAAGAGAGAATGTCCGGGGTGGGGGGGGGGGGGGGGTCCTTAATTATGCTGGATGCTTTTCCAAGGCAGCAGGGAGTGTAGAAGTCAATGGATGGGAGGTTGATTTGTGTGATGGATTGGGCTGCATTCATGACCTTTTGCAGTTTCTTGTGGTCTTGGGCAGAGCAGGAGCCCAGACCGAGCTGTGATATAACCAGAAAGAATGCTTTCTATGGTGCATCTGTAAAAGTTGGTGAGAGTTGTAGTGGACATGCCAAATTTCCTCAGTCTTCTGAGAAAGTAGAGGGTTTGGTGGGGCTTTCTTAACTATAATGTCAGCATGGGGGGGACCAGGACAGGTTGTTGGTGATCTGGACACATAAAAACTTGAAGCTCTCGACCCTTTCTACTTTGTTCCATGTATATAGACAGGGGCATGTTCTCCTTTACACTTCCTGAAGTCGATGACAATCTCCTTTGATTTGTTGACATTGAGGGAGAGATTATTGTTGCCGTACCAGTTCACCAAATTCTCTATCTCATTCCTGAACTCTGTCTCGTCACTGTTTGAGATCCGACTCACTACAGAGGGGCAATCAGCAAGCGTGAAAATCAAGTTGGAGGGGAATTTGGCCGTACAGCCACAGGTGTATAGCGGGTATAGTGGGGGGGCTGAGAACACAGCCTGCTGGTTAGGTGCATCAGCCATGCTAAATTCTCCCTCAGTGTACCCAAACAGGCGCCGGAATGTAGCGACTAGGGGAATTTCACTGTAACTTCATTGCAGTGTTAATGTAAGCCTTACCTGTGACCAATAAATAAATTTTAAAAACATGTACATAGTCCTTTGTTTTTCTGTGTCAAACTAACCTCCTCGCTGAGTACGAGAAAGCTTATTGTTTATTGATTTATTAACGTCACAATTTTATTAAATTAACACTGCAATGAAGCTACTGTGAAAATCCCCTAGTTGCTACACTCTGGCGTCTGTTTGGGTACACTGAGGGAGAATTTAGCACGGCCTTTCAGACTGTGGGAGGAAACTGGAGCACTCGGAGGAAACCCAAGCAGACATGGGGAGAACGTGCAGACTCCACACAATGACCCAAACTGGGGATCAAACCCAGGTCCTTGGCGCTGTGAAGCAGCAGTGTTAACCACTGTGCTCCAGTGCTGCCCTTGAGGACCTGAGAACGACACTTGCTTCTCATATTATGCTGATTTGTGTGAGACTTTGGTCTATTCTACATCTAAAGATTGAACATTAATGTACACTAAAACATCACTGTATCAAACTCCCCTGATCTGGGCTTTCTTGGCAAAGTGACGTGGTTCTGAGAATGAGCAGTAGCAGATTTCAAAAGGAGCTGGATATTCCGAGCTACCGGGCAACCATTTATCATGTAAAGTTGTAAAGTCACACTTTTCTTTTCCATAGCAGCACAGTGGTTAGCACTGCTGCCTCACAACGCCAGGGACGTGTGTTCAATTCCTGGCTTGCGTCACTGTCTGTTGGAGTTTGCACATTCTCCCCACGTCTGTGTGGGTTTCCTCCGGGTGCTCTGGTTTCCTCCCACAGTCCAAAGATGCGTGGGTTAGGTGGATTGGCCGCGCTAAATTTGACCCTCAGTGTCAGGGGGGCTAGCTGGGGTAAATATGTGGGGTTACGGGAATAGGGCCTGGGTGGGATTGCGGTTGGTGCAGACTGGATGGGCCGAATGGCCTCCTTCTGCACTGTCGGGATTCTACACGCTGCACAGCGATAAAATTCAGGAGACACAGAAAGAGCTGATCCAGAATATGTGGGAACTGATTTGAGTAGCTTGTAATGGTGAGGGATCTCTGCGAGACATACACATCAGGCAATGTGCCCTCCAACCTCAGGGAGACTTGTCCCTGTCCCTGTGCTTTTTATCAGGCTGGGCAATATTCATTAATGTGCTTTAAATAGCAACCACCAGCGTAAACATCAAAAGGAGCGTTAAGGAATAAAGGACAGAAAGAGGCCAAACACACTTAACCATCTCTGAAAGATAAACACCATCGGAGAAAACAACTCGGAGAAAAATCCCAGCAATTTGTGAAGGAAAACACTGAATTCTCAATCAAAAAATGAACAATATTTTAAAAGATTTAACCCCCTCAGTGGCCAGCCTCCTGTTGCAAGTTATTGATGCTAAAACATTGCCTTTGAAGTAACGGAGGACCCAGTGCAATGAAAGAATGTAAATTTGGACCAAAGGAGCAGGAGATGGTGGAAATCTGTTGGTGCTGAATGTGGAAAGTTGGATGGTTGGGTTGGAGTGAATCGAGGGGACTCAATGTATCTCAGAGTATTAAGGGGTTTAGAATCATAGAATCCCTACAGTGCAGAAGGAGGCCATTCAGCCCATCAAGTCTGCACTGACTACAGTGGCCTTCATCGCGAGGGGGATTGAATATAAAGTAGGGAGGTCTTGCTGCAGCTGTATAGGGCACTGGTGAGGCCGCAGCTGGAGTACTGTGTGCAGTTTTGGGCGCCGCACCTGCACCTTATGTTCTTATGTTCAGACCCTATCCCCATAACCCTATATATTGACATAAGAACATAAGAAATAGGAGCAGGAGTAGGCCATCTGGCCCTTCGAGCCTGCCCCGCCATTCAATAAGATCATGGCTGATCTGTCGTGACTCAGCTCCACCTTCCCGCCCTCTCCCCATAACCCTTAATCCCTTCTCTTATCAAAAACCCATCAACCCGTTTCTTAAAAATATTTAGCGAGGCAGCCTCCACCACTTCAACGGGCAGAGAATTCCAGAGATTCACCACCCTTTGAGTGAAGAAGTTCCTCCTCAACTCTGTTCTAAACCACCCCCCCTTTATCTTGAGGCTGTGCCCCCTAGTCCTACTGTCTTTTTTGAGTGGGAACAGTCTCTCCACCTCTATCCTATCCATCCCATTCATCATCTTATACGTCTCAATGAGATCTCCCCTCATTCTTCTAAACTCTAACGAGTACAAGCCTAGTTTATTCAGCCTCTCCTCATAGCTCAATCCCCTCAACTCCGGTATCAGCCTAGTAAACCTCCTCTGCACTCCCTCCAGGGCCAAAACATCCTTGCGCATGTGCGGCGCCCAAAACTGCACACAGTACTCCAGCTGCGGCCTCACCAATGCCCTATACAGCTGCAGCAAGACCTCCCTACTTTTATATTCAATCCCCCTCGCTATGAAGGCCAGCTTCCCATTCGCCTTCCTGACCACCTGCTGCACCTGCAAGCTGGGTTTTTGCGACTCATGCACAAGGACCCCGAGGTCCCTCTGCACCGTCGCCTGCTGCAGTTTTTCGCCCCGTAAGTAATAGTCCTTCCTACCATTCCTCCTACCAAAGTGGACCACCTCACACTTGCCAACATTAAATTCCATTTGCCATTTCCTGGCCCATTCGCCCAGCCTATCTAGATCCTTCTGCAGATTCTCCACACCCTCCGCACAATTTGCCTTTCCCCCAATCTTGGTGTCATCAGCAAATTTCGACACCCTGCACTCGGTTCCCTCCTCCAGATCATCTATATAAATGGTAAATAGCTGAGGCCCCAGCACCGACCCCTGGGGCACCCCACTAGTCACCAACCGCCAATCCGAATAGCATCCATTGACCCCCACTCTCTGCCTCCTATTTGACAACCAATCCTCTATCCACGCTAACACCCTACCCCCAACTCCATGTCCCCTGACCTTCTGCAATAACCTCTTGTGAGGTACCTTGTCAAACGCCTTCTGAAAATCCAGAAAGACCACATCCACCGGCTCTCCTCCATCCACTGCCCTAGACACATCCTCATAGAACTCCAGTAAATTTGTCAGACACGACTTCCCTTTAATTAAACCGTGCTGCGTCTGCTCTATCAAGCAATTCCCCTCAAGATGCCTCGCTATTTCCTCCTTAATGACGGATTCTAACATTTTACCTACCACAGACGTTAAACTAACCGGCCTATAATTCCCCGCCTTTTGCCTGGCACCCTTCTTAAACAATGGCGTAACATTAGCCGTTTTCCAATCTTCCGGCACTTCCCCGGAATCCAGCGACGTCTGGAAAATAACCACCAAGGCATCCACTATAACCTCCGCCATTTCTTTCAGAACCCTCGGATGCATTCCATCCGGTTGACCCCCAGTGACGCCCATATCCCTCGAATCAATAAAAAACTCTACTCACTGTTTTTGACATGGAAACTCCTACTGTGTCCAAATGATTGGACATTCTTAATCTAAATTGAATGCTCCCAAAGCGAGATGAGAAAGTGAGTTTACAGCAGAACATCTATTTGTTGTTCTCCAGATCTGTCTCCTATGTTAGAGAGATTTATTTTGACCTAAAGCGTCTGCATTGTTGTGTAAAGCTACACGACGTGCTGAAATGGGACTGGAGATTTGCTTTTCCTTATCTTCAGGCGTGCTTCAAGTGGGAATCCTGAACTGGCCCAGAATCATTCCTCTGAGCATTTGTCTCACCTCCAGAAACAGCCTAGAGATCCAGCAATGTTCAATCTTGAACTATCCCAGGGGAGAGGACTTGGTTAAGTGCCAGGCTGTTGAGTTCATTGGAATGATGTGAAGTTGCCAGCGTTGGACTGGAGTAGACACAGTAAGTAGTCTCACAATAGCAGGTTAAAGTCCAATAGGTTTATTTGGTAGCCCAGTAGCACTCCGAAAGCTCGTGCTACCAAATAAACCCATTGGACTTTAACCTGGTATTGTGAGACTACTTAATTAGAATGGAATTCGGGGCTGTGAATGGGATTGGTCGTAAGCATTGTGGAGTGAGTTCTATTCCTTCTTGCTTCACAGAAACTTATCGTCCGCACTGAAATTTGCCAAACCACACAAATCCAGTCTTCTCCACACAACCGAACTAAAGATATTTGACCTCATGTTTACTTCTCCTAAGGGAGACAGAGCCTATTGTGAGGAGATATCAATCTGTCAGACAGCCATAACACAGGTTCAGACTGGTGTAGGAAATCCTGTCCCCAAAGCTTTCCTCAATATCTGCCCTCCACTCTAAAAATGAGTGGAATTTCTAATCTACTGAGTAACCTCTGCACCAACAGGAGATATGCAACAACAAGGAACTCATAGTACCGCAAATTGGAAGGAGCCAACATTGAAAGGGAAACTTTTTAAAAATTATTCCTGGGACATGGGTGTCGCTGGCTGGGTCAGCATTTATTGCCCATCCCTAATTACCCCTTGGGAAGGTGGGGGTGAGCTGCCTTCTTGAATCGCTGCAGTCCGTGGGTTGACCCACAATGCCATTAGGGAGGGAATTCCAGGATTTTGACCCAGTGACTGTGGAGGAACGGTGATATATTTCCCAGTCAGGATGGTGAGTGATTTGGAGGGGAAATTCCGGATGGTGATATTCCCATGTATCTGCTGCCCTTGTCCTTCTGGTGGTTGTGGGTTTGGAAGGTGCTGCCTAAGGATATTTGGTGAATTGTTACAGTGCATATTGTAGATAGTACACACTGCTGCTACTGAGCGTCGGTGCTGGAGGGAGTGAATGTTTGTGGATGTGGTGCTAATCAAGTGGGGCTGCTTTGTCCTGGATGTGTCAAGCTTCTTGAGTGTTGTTGGAGCTGGTCCCATATATGCACTTTGCCCCACCTTATCTTCAGCCCCACCAGCCTCTCCTCTAATACTGCCCTCTCGTACATTCCCAATTATAATCGATCCACCATTGATAATTATACTTTCAGTTAGGAACCAAACTCTGGAAGCTCTGCACCTCTCTACGTCACTTTTCTCCTTTGGGACACTCCTTAATCCCAATTGCTTTGACCAATCTTTTGGTGTTTGGATTTAACACCTCCATTTGGGGCTTGGTGTTTGTAATACTGAACGCTCACAGACACTGTCGGATACACAAGGGAAACTGTACAGACTGGCAGCCCCTTAGCTGCCCCAGTCCCGACACGTCTTCTCCATGATATCAGAGTCTCTTCTGCCTGAGACAGGACTCCACCCCCTGGGGTGATCACCCACTTTTAACATCAACTGGTCCTCCTAGTTAGGGGTGACCCCCTTCTGTGGCTCTTAAAGGATCATCACAGTCTCCATACCCTGTTTTCTGATGTTCCTCTGAGATACTGCATCATGTTCAGAATGTTATCCAAGTTTATGGGTTGCTGTGGAAATGATGTTCTTATTGAGAATAATCAGTTAAAGATTACAAAACCAGCCAGTTCTGCCAAATATTAACATTTAATTATAAATAAAGGTATTATTTTGAATTCTAAGCCTCTCAGATCCATCATTTCAGAAGCACTTTGGCAGTATGAAGATCCAGCAATCATTTATACTGAATGGGTTAAAATTTAATCTTTCAATTCAGACACCTGCCAGGACAATGTCTGCTTTTTAAACTTTATTTATTAATGTCACAAGGCTTACATTAACACAGCAATGAAGTTACTATGAAAATCCCCTAGTCACCACACTCCAGTGCCTGTTCAGGTACACTGAGGGAGAGTTTAGCCGAATTACCTAACCAGCTTGTCTTTTGGACTCTGACACAGGGAGAACACACAGACAGTAAGCTGAGCTGGGAATGAAATGCGGGTCCCTGGGCCCCATGCCTCTCCTGGAAACTTACAATCATAGAATCTCTACAGTGCAGAAGGAGGCCATTCGGCCCATCAAGTCTGTGTGCAGTTTTGGTCGCCGCACTTGCGCAAGGATATTTTGGCCTAGGAGGGAGTGCAGAGGAGGTTTACTAGGCTGATACCGGAGATGAGGGGGTTGGACTATGAAGAGAGACTAAATAGACTGGGGTCTGTACTCGTTGGAGTTTAGAAGGATGAGGGGGGATCTTATAGAGACGTATAAGATGATGGATAGGATAGAGGTAGAGAGATTCTTCCCGCTCAGAAAGGACAGTAGGACTAGAGGGCACAGCCTCAAGATAAAGGGGGGGACAGTTTAGAACGGAGTTGAGGAGGAACTTCTTCACTCAAAGGGTGGTGAATCTCTGGAATTCTCCGCCCATTGAAGTGGTGGAGGCTGCCTCGCTAAATATATTTAAGTCACGGGTAGAAAGGTTTCTGATAGACAAGGGAATTAAGGGTTATGGGGAGAGAGCGGGAAAGTGGAACTGAGCCACGACAGATCAGCCATGATCTTATTGAATGGCGGGGCAGGCTCGAAGGGCTAGATGGCCTACTCCTGCTCCTATTTCTTATGTTCTTAAATCTGCACTGACCACAATCCCACCTGACCCTATTCCCATAATCCCACATATTTACGCTGTTAATCCCACTGACACTAGGGTGTCAATTTAGCACGGTCAAACTTACACATGTTTGAATTGTGGGAGGAAACCAGAATACCCGGAGGAAACCCACACAGACACGGGGAGAATGTACAAACTGCACACATACGGTGACCCAAGCTGGGAATCGAACCCGGGTCCCTGGTGCTGTGAGGCAGCCGTGCTAACCCACTGTGCCACCGTGCCTGCTCCTAGTAATTTCTATGAATCTGTTCAAACCCAAAAGCAGTTCTGTAAAACCCCCATTCCTGAAACTCTCTTTCCAAATGCCATTTATATTCTGCTTAGTGAAATTCTGAGACATTTAATTCAGAATTGTTGCACTTAATAATGTACAAAGGGCTCTCCTGTGGTGCTAATAAATGCAGAATGGCCTCGGTCCCTACCAGAATAATGTTCTCATCTTTGAATTTACTTCATTTGTGTAATCTATCAGAGCGTTTGCTTACAGGGCAAGCTTTTTAAATAGTGTTTAAACAACAAGGCGAGGGGAAAGATGAATTGGTCTGGAGTTTAGGAGGTTAGGCTGTGATTTATTACACTTTAATCTGTTTTCGTGTGATTATCTCTGCTCCTCAGAACCTTAACTTAGCAACAATGTGCCATTTCCGAAAATGTTCCCATCCCTCTTGATCACCTATTTGTAACCGAAATAATTCTCACTCAAATGATTGTCTCCATTTCTCAGTTTAATTCCTTAATATATTCTTGGAGGTGACAGAGAGGGATGTTAACAACATCTCAATCTTACAAAATGGTATTCCCCACATTCACTGCTAACTGAATATTTACTCTTGATGCTAATTTTTTTTGTGAGGCCCAACTGTAAATATTCTGAACAAATGGGTGATTAAACGTCTTTTTAGTATTGTCGTTTTGTTCAATCGTAAACAAGGTGCCCGTAGCAAAGCTTCACCCAACACCCTTCCTGCACTATTAACCTTTGCTTTTTATCCGGCATACAGGAGAATGCTTGCATCTACTGTCTGCGTGGGGTCTGCACCCTCTCCCCGTGTCTGCATGGGTTTCCTCAGGTGCTCTGGTTTCCTCCTACACTCCAAAGCTGTGCGGGGGTTGGGGGCGGGGGCATGGTATGGGGCGGCACGGTGGCACAGATGTTTAGCACTGCTGGCCTTGCAGTGCCAGGGACCTGGGTTCCATTCCCGGCTTGGGTCATTGTCTGTGTGGAGTCTGCACATTCTCCCCGTGTCTGTGTGGGTTTCCTCCGGGGGCTCCGGTTTCTGAAAGACCTGCTGGTTAGGGTGTATTGACTCGAACGGACGCCCGACTGTAGTGACTAGGAATTTCACAGTAACTTCACTGCAGTGTTAATGTAACTCTTACTTGTGACTAATAAATAAATAAACTTTTTATAAACATTAGATTAGGTGTTAAATTGTCCCTTAGTGTCCAAAGGTGTGTAGATTTGGGGAATTAGCGAGGTAAATATATGGGGGTTACAGGTAAGGGCCTCATTGGGTTGTCCTGTCAAAGGGTCAGTGCAGATTTGATGGGCTGAATGGCCTCCTTCTGCACTGTATGGATTCTAGAATTCAATGATCTATTTTTTACACTGGTTTATTCCTGGATATTATAGAACATAGAACATTACAGCACAAACAGGCCCTTCGGCCCTCGAGTTGCGCCGATCACATCAACCCCACCAATCTATAGACCTATCTATAACCCCCAATCCCATTAAACCCCATATACTCATCCAGAAGTCTTTTAAAAGACCCCAGCGAGTTCGCCTCCACCACCACCGACGACGGCAGCCGATTCCATTCACTCACCACCCTCTGAGTGAAAAACTTACCCCTAACATCACCTCTGTACTTCCCTCCCCGCACCTTAAATCTGTGTCCTCTCATAGCGACCATTTCAACCCGGGGAAATAGCCTCTGAGAGTCCACCCTATCTATTCCTCTCAACATTTTATAAACTTCTATCAGGTCGCCTCTCAACCTTCGTCTCTCCAGGGAAAAGAGTCCCAGCTCCCTCAACCTAACTTCATAAGGCATGCCTCCCAGTCCAGGCAACATCCTTGTAAATCTCCTCTGTACCCTCTCAATAGCTTCTACATCTTTCCTATAGTGAGGTGACCAGAACTGCGCACAATACTCTAAATGAGGCCTGACAAGGGTCTTATAAAGTTGCAATATTACCTCCCGACTCTTAAACTCAATCCCTCGATTAATGAAGGCCAGTACACCATACGCCTTCTTGACCACCTCCTCCACCTGCGAGGCCGATTTAAGAGTCCTGTGGACCCGGACCCCGAGATCCTTCTGCTCTTCAACGCTACTAAGACCCCTGGGAGTGGGATTGATTATGGGATTGATTTACAACTTGCCTGTTGTGTGTCCTGATATAGAAACTGGCCAATTAGGAGGCTTCTGCAGTGGGGTATCTGATCTTCAAAGCCAGTTTAGCAGCAGCACAACAAAGGAGAGAACTTTGATCCAGTCCCAACCCTGGGCACAGCAACGGCATTGGCTATCGGTGAGTTGGTAACATTCATACCCCTCAGTCAGAGGGTCTTTGACTGGTCCCACTCGGGAGACACAATGGATGGAACTTTCCCATCGCTCCCTGCCCACTGGCCATGGTTCACACCGGGAAATGGATTATTGATCTCGGGCGGGATTTTCCAATTTTGGGGTGAGCGTGGCTGGAAAATCCCGGGCAATATCCAGCTGACACCTCAGTGCATTCACGGGGGAGTGCTGGGCTGCTGGGTGCACTGATTCACAGATGAACAACTAAACTAATCAGCTCTCTTCCCTCCGTTTACAGCTGACCTCCGCCTGGTTCCACCCAGTGACGCTCCAGGTGATGCTCGCTTCTGTGGATATTTCTTCTCCAGTTTGCGTGTTCGACGGCAAGTGATTCCCACGTGGCAATGGGAATGTTGCATTTATTTAGGGAGGTTTCCAGGGTGTCCTTGGCAGCTTTCCGCTGCCCTCCTCGTGTTCACTCGCCGTCACGGAGCTCGAGGTAGAGCTCTTGTTTCCTGGAGTCTTGTGTCGGGCACGCGGACAATATCGACCACCAATCACAGCCAGCTGAGCATGGACAGTGCCTCGCTGCTGGGAATACTGGCATGGGAGAGGACACTCACATTGATACGCCAATCCTGCCAGGGGATTTGCCAGATTTTGCGGAGGCGATGTGGGTGATATCTCTCCAGGGATTTGAGGTGTCTGCCGTACATTGTGTATGTTCCTGCTGCATAGGGGAGGGTGGGGACTATGGCTGCTCGTAGACCAGGAGCTTGGTCTGGATTTGAGGTCTCGGGCTTTGAACACTGAGGTCCGAGGACTGAACTGGCACACTGGGGTAAACGCTGGATTTCATTGTCAATGCCTCCTCATTCATAGCGAGGGGGATTGAATATAAAAGTAGGGAGGTCTTGCTGCAGCTGTATAGGGCATTGGTGAGGCCGCAGCTGGAGTACTGTGTGCAGTTTTGGGCGCCGCACCTGCACAAGGATATTTTGGCCCTGGAGGGAGTGCAGAGGAGGTTTACTAGGCTGATACCGGAGTTGAGGGGGTTGAGCTATGAGGAGAGGCTGAATAAACTGGGCTTGTACTCGTTAGAGTTTAGAAGAATGAGGGGAGATCTCATTGAGACGTATAAGATGATGAGTGGGATGGATAGGATAGAGGTGGAGAGACTCTTCCCGCTCAAAAAAGACAGTAGGACTAGGGGGCACAGCCTCAAGATAAAGGGGAGGCGGTTTAGAACAGAGTTGAGGAGGAACTTCTTCACTCAAAGGGTGGTGAATCTCTGGAATTCTCTGCCCGTTGAAGTGGTGGAGGCTGCCTCGCTAAATATTTTTAAGAAACGGGTTGATGGGTTTTTGATAAGAGAAGGGATTAAGGGTTATGGGGAGAGGGCCGGAATGTGGAACTGAGCCACATCAGATCAGCCATGATCTTATTGAATGGCGGGACAGGCTCGAAGGGCTAGATGGTCTACTCCTGCTCCTATTTCTTATGTTCTTATGTTCTTATTCTGAGAGGAAGCTCCCGAGATTTGGGAAATGATCCACATTGTCCTGGGCTCACCATGGATCCTGATGGTTGGGGGGAGTTGGGGGGCTGGGGAAGTTGCAGTTCTGTGTGGCAGGAGAAGACTGGAGGAGAATATTTGTTTCCTGGATGTTTAGTCTGAAGCCCGTTCTCTCAAATACCTCAGTGAATGTGTCAACGATGGTTTGTAGCTCGGTCTCTGAGTGTGTGCACACACAGGCGGGTCTGTATACAAACAGTTTCCCACTTGTCCGGTAGGTTACCTCTAACCCAGTGGGGACGAAGAAGGCCATGTACGGAGGTTGCTGCTGCTGCTCCTACACTTTTCCTGGATTAGTCGCATACTGAACATCATGTCCACTGTGTCTCTTGATGGGCGGAGAATGCACTGAGACTCGGGAGGGAACCCTTCAGCCCCCTGGGAGGAGGTGGTTGAGGAGGATTCTGGCAATGACCTTTCCCGTAGCGGAGAGTAGGGAAACCCCTCTGTAATGTCTGCACTCACACCTGTCTCCTTCCTTGAAGATAGTGAGGCACCTTTGGGATTGGCCAGCATCCTCTCTGCCTTCCAGTGAGGTACGGCTGTGGATTCTTGTCGAGAGAATCTCTTAGCCGCATTTTAACCCTTCAGTGGAGACACACTTTGCACATTTGATGCCTCCAAATGTATGTTGCCCACATTTCATCAATGCTATTCAAGTTTCGCGTGTTAAGTTATACTTTAAGTTGACAATAAGTGGAAATAAACTTCTGATTTTACCAATAATGTTCTTTGATTAATTTCCAATAATATTCTTTGATTAATTTAACATAATATTTTGTGTTGATCATGAGATGATCTGAAATAATGTTGTGTCCTCGTAACTAACCTTAGATTTAATTCCTGAGATTAGTGGTTGGTGCAGTGAAGTGGTTTGAAAGAGGGGACACAGTAATACCGCACAGCAATTAATAAACTCACTGTCTGAAACACCCTCACACATGTTACATGATGGGACCAGTCCAGGGGGTGATAGAGAAGTCCTGTGCCACCCGTTTATATAATCCCTTCTTCACACAGCACTCACATGAATATCCAATCTCCATCAACTGCTATCAAAGAAAGAGAAAGTTTTACTCCAATCACAAAAAGCTATCAAAAATTAATTTTGTCCACAATTTTGTCAGAAGGAATGTGAGCCGTTTCCAAACACTATGATATTAAAACACCATTTATATGCAAATAATGAACCTGCCACAATTTTTTTCCATTCGAGAGCAATATAAATGTCTTTTTCGTTTTAATGATTGTAATGGCGACAAGTTTTTCTCTTATCCACAGGTGAAAATATACAAAGCAGCACATGATCGAAGGGCATTAGAAAAAGATTTCTGGGCTGGTTAGTGAGTAATGGCATTAACTCACAAAGATAAAGTGCAGGAAAGGCTGGCTGAAGGATTGTACAAGATGTTGTGCAAACTTATCTCTTGATTCTTAGTGTTGTTAGTGCTGATCTGCATGTAAGATTCTTCATTCATTCTTTCATTATTGCAATGGAGAGGGGTAGAGTCACACGACAGGGCAAGGGTTATAATTGGGGCAGGGGTAATTATGATGCGATTAAGCAAGAATTAGGGAGCATTAAATGGGAACAGAAACCATCAGGTGTGGGCACAAATGAAAAGTGGAGCTTGTTCAAGGAACAAATACTGTGTGACCTTGATAGGTATGTCCCTGTCAGACAGGGAGAAAATGACTGAGTGAGGGACCCATGGTTCACAAAGGAGGTTGAATGTTTTGTCAAGAGGAAAAAGGAAGCTTATATAAGAATGAAAAAACAAGGTTCAGTTGGGTCGTTTGAGAGTTACAGGTAGCTAAGAATGAGTTTAAAAAAAGGGCTTAGGAGAGCTAGGAAGGGACATGAGAAGTCCTTGGCAGGTCAGATAAAGGAAAACCCCAAGGCTTTTTACTCTTATGTGAGAAATAAAAGAATAACCAGGGTGAGGTTAGGGCCAGTCAAGGGTAGTAGTGGGAACTTGTGCATGGAGTCAGAAGAGATAGGTGAGGCGTTGAATGAATACTTTTCTTCAGTGTTCACTAAGGAGAGGGGCCATGTTTTTGAGGATGAGTGTGTGATACAGGCTGATAGGATGGAGGAGGTAGATGTTCTGAGGGAAGATGTATTAGCATTTTTGAAAAACCTGAGGGTCAATAAGTCCCCTGGGCCAGGTGGATACATCTTAGGATACTTTGGAAGGCAAGGGATGAGTTTGCGGAGACTTTAGCTTTGATCTTTGGGTCCTCACTGTCTACGGGGATAGTGCCAGAGGCCAGAGGACTTGGAAGAGGGGGTAGGTGGTGTGATCAGCAAATTTGCTGATGACACTAAGTTGGTTGGATTGGCGGGTACTGAGGAGCAGTGCCTGGCAATGCAACAGGACATAGATAGGCTGGTAGATTGGGCAGATAGATGGCAAATGGAATTTAATCCGGAGAAATGCGAGGTGATGCACTTTGGCCGGAATAATGTGGAAGGGAGTTATATGATAAAAGGTAGAACTATCCGGAGTATAGATACGCAGAGCGACCTGGGGGTGCAGGTACACAAGTCCCTGAAGGTGTCGGTGCAGGTGCAGAATGTGATGAGGAAAGCGTATGGCATGTTAGCCTTCATAGGAAGGGGTATAGAATATAAGAGTAGGAGTCTGATGTTGCAGTTGTATAGAACGTTGGTTAGGCCTCACCTGGAGTACTGCGTCCAGTTCTGGTCGCCGTACTACCGGAAGGATGTAGAGATCCTGGAGAGAGTGCAGAGGAGATTTACCAGGATGTTGCCTGGTATGGAAGGGCTGTCTTACGAGGAAAGATTGAACGCACTTGGGCTGTTTTCCCTTGAGAGACGTCGGCTGAGGGGGGATTTGATAGAGGTTTATAAGATTATGAAGGGGACAGATAGAGTAGATGGTGATAAGCTTTTTCCGCTATTAGAAATGGATAGAACGAGGGGTCACGGGCTTAGGGTGAGGGGGGCTAGATATAAGACTAATGTTAGAGGGCAGTTTTTCACACAAAGGGTAGTGGGGATGTGGAATGCACTGCCGAGTGAGGTGGTGGAAGCAGGCACGCTAGGGTTGTTCAAGAGTCACTTGGACAGCCACATGAGCAGTTTACATATAGGGGGATATAGCAGGCCTTATTAAGCATTGTAGGCTTGGGGTCAGTTTAGTCTCAGGGGTATAGAGTCTTTAATAATGAAATTTTTATCCACAGGCACTTACCATCTCGAGGGCATCATAGCAGCACAGAGGCTATCTCTGTTACTGTGCGGACACATGGAGTTGGGCCTGTGTCCGTGGGAGTTTGCGCGTTCTCCCCGTGGTTGCGTGGGTTTCCTCCGGGTGCTCCGGTTTCCTCCCACATCCCAAAAATGTGCTTTTAGGCTGATTGATTGGGTAACAAATTGTCCCTATATTGGACCTCCCTGATCCTCACACATTAGGCATAGACTAGAGTCATGAATAGGTCACTGACCATGGGACGGCAGCGCGGGCTCGTTGGGCCGAAGGGCCTGTTTCCCGTGCTGTTTTGTTCTTTGACAGGAGAGTGGCGAATGTTGTTTCTGTCTTCAAGAAAGGAAATAGGAGTGACCCGGGTAATTATAGGCCAGTTAGTCTTACTGCGGTGGTCAGTAAGTTAATGGAAAGGGCCCTGAGGGATAGGATTTATGACCATTTGGAAAGATGCAGCTTAATCCAGAATAAGCACAGTTTCGTGAGGGTTAAGTCCTGCCTCTCAAATTTGATTGAATTCTTTGAGGAGGTAACTAAGTGTGTAGATGAAGGTAGAGCAGTTGATGTCGTATATATGGATTTTAGTAAGGCATTTGATAAGGTTCCCCATGGTAGGCTCATGAAAAAAGCAAGGAGGTTGGGGATAAAGGGAAATTCGGTTGATTGGATAAGTAACTGGCTGTCTCGTAGAAAGAAGTCTCACAACACCAGGTTAAAGTCCAACAGATTTATTTGGTAGTAAACTAGCTTTCAGAGCACTGCTCCTTCATCAGGTACGCCCCACTCACCTGATGAAGGAGCAGTGCTTCGAAAGCTAGTCACGTTTACTGCCAAATAAACCTGTTGGACTTTAACCTGGTGTTGTGAGACTTCTTACTGTGTTTACCCCAGTCCAACACCGGCATCTCCACATCACATCTCATAGAAAACAGAGGGTGGTGGTGGATGGAAAATTTTCAGACTGGAGGCCAGTTACCAGCAGTGTACCACAGGGATCAGTGCTGGGTCCTCTGCTATTTGTGATTTTTATCAATAACTTGGAAGAGGGGGCTGAAGGGTGGGTTAGTAAATTTGCCAATGACACCAAGATTGGTGGAGTAGTGGATGAGGTGGAGGGCTGTTGTAGGCTGCAAAGAGACATTGATAGGATGCAGAGCTGGGCCGAAAAGTGGCAGATGGAGTTTAACCCTGATAAGTGTGAGGTGATTCATTTTGGTAGGGCAAACTTGAATGCGGATTACAGGGTCAACGGCAGGGTTCTGAGGAATGTGGAGGAACAGAGAGAGCTTGGGGTTTATATCCACAGATCTCTGAAGGTTGCCATTCAAGTGGATAGAGCCATGAAGAAGGCTTATACCGTGTTAGCGTTTATTAACAGGAGGTTTGAGTTTGAGTCGTGGGGTTATGCTGCAACTATACCGGACCCTAGTGAGACCACATTTGGAATATTGTGTGCAGTTCTGGTCACCTCACTATAAGGAGGATGTGGAAGCATTGGAGAGAGTGCAGAGGAGATTACCAAGATGCTGCCTGGTTTGGAGGGTAGGTCTTGGGAGGAAAGGTGAAGGGAGCTGGGGCTTTTCTCTTTAGAGCAGAGGAGGATGAGAGGCGACTTAATAGAGGTTTATAAGATGATGAGGGGGATAGATAGAGTGGATGTTCAGAGACATTTCCTCAGTTGGAGATAGCTGTTATTAGGGGCATAACTTTAAGGTTCATAGTGGGAGATAGAGGAGGGATGTGCAAAGTAGATTCTTTACTCAGAGAGTGGTTGGGGTGTGGAATGTACTGCCTGCTGTGATAGTGGAGTCGGACACTTGAGGAACTTTCAAGTGGTTATTGGATAGGCACATGGAGCACTCCAGAATGATAGGGAGTGGGATAGCTTGATCTTGGGTTTGGACATAGCTCAGCACAACACCGAGGGCTGAAGGGCCTGTACTGTGCTGTAGTGTTCTATGTTGTAAGAAATTGATGAGACCTTGAGGAGATAATATGGAGATTAATGAAATCACAAGTGACTGGCATTTCTCCAGGATTTGTAAAAGATTCACATCACAAGGAAGAGGCTGGGTAACGTTACACAGCAGAGCTTCGGAATGCTTCAGAAACGATCCAATTACAAAACAAATTAGAGGAAATATCAATAATTTATAAAGATAATGACATAACTTCTTGAAGCAAATTGATTGGATGGCAAATTAATGGATCTTATCTGGAATTTTGAGTGAGTTGAAAATTTTGCTGGATGGAGTTACAAGGGGAAATAAAACTTGATTTAATTTTAATGAAACATTAAACTCAGCTAGGTTTTGTCCCATATCAATGTTTCGAGATTAACTCCTTCCATCAGCAGTCCCACTTCAAACCAGGCTGGGATTTTCCAGCCACACTCACCCCAAGACCAGCAGATCCTGCCTGAGGTCAATGTACCTTCGGGTGGTCCACCACCCCACCCCTCCCTCGCTGCCTGCTACTATTCCCGTGGCAGCAGGACTGGACAATTCCTGCCACCGGTCCTTTTTGAGAAAACTGGCCTTCATTAATCGAGGGATTGAGTTTAGGAGTCGGGAGGTAATGCTGCAACTTTACAGGACCCTCGTCAGGCCTCATTTGGAGTACTGTGCGCAGTTCTGGTCGCCTCACTATAGGAAAGACGTAGAAGCTATTGAAAGGGTGCAGAGGAGATTTACAAGGATGTTGCCTGGACTGGGAGGCATGCCTTATGAAGATAGGTTGAGGGAGCTGGGACTCTTTTCCCTGGAGAGGCGAAGGTTGAGAGGCGACCTGATAGAGGTTTATAAAATGTTGAGAGGAATAGATAGGGTGGACTCTCAGAGGCTATTTCCCCGGGTTGAAATGGTCGCTACGAGAGGACACAGATTTAAGGTGCAGGGAAGGGAAGTACAGAGGTGATGTTAGGGGTAAGTTTTTCACTCAGAGGGTGGTGAGTGAATGGAATCGGCTGCCGTCATCGGTGGTGGAGGCGAACTCGCTGGGGTCTTTTAAAAGACTTCTGGATGAGTATATGGGGTTTAATGGGATTGGGGGTTATAGATAGGTCTATAGATTGGTGGGGTTGATGTGATCGGCGCAACTCGAGGGCCGAAGGGCCTGTTTGTGCTGTAATGTTCTATGTTCTGTGTTTTAACTTAATCAGTGTCCCCAAGTAATTGACATTTTGACCCTGGGGTAAAAGACTCCAACTATCCAATCTATCCACGCCTCTCATTATTTTGTAGAATTCTATCGGGTCGTTCCTCAGCCTCCGACATTCAGGTGAAGCCGGGTTCGTCCAACCTCTCCTCACAGCTGATACCCTCCGAATCAGGCAACATCCTGATGAACCTTTTCCATACCCTCTGTAAAGCTTCCACATCCTTCTGGTAGTGTGGTGCCCAGAACTGCCCACAGCATTCATAAGAACATAAGAAATAGGAGCAGGAGTAGGCCATCTGGCCCTTCGAGCCTGCCCCGCCATTCAATAAGATCATGGCTGATCTGTCGTGGCTCAGTTCCACCTTCCCGCCCTCTCCCCATAACCCTTAATCCCTTCTCTTATCAAAAACCCATCAACCCGTTTCTTAAAAATATTTAGCGAGGCAGCCTCCACCACTTCAACGGGCAGAGAATTCCAGAGATTCACCACCCTTTGAGTGAAGAAGTTCCTCCTCAACTCCGTTCTAAAACGCCCCCCCTTTATCTTGAGGCTGTGCCCCCTAGTCCTACTGTCTTTTTTGAGCGGGAAGAGTCTCTCCACCTCTATCCTATCCATCCCATTCATCACCTTATACGTCTCAATGAGATCTCCCCTCATTCTTCTAAACTCCAACGAGTACAAGCCTAGTTTATTCAGCCTCTCCTCATAGCTCAACCCCCTCAACTCCGGTATCAGCCTAGTAAACCTCCTCTGCACTCCCTCCAAGGCCAAAATATCTTTGCGCAGGTGCGGCGCCCAAAACTGCACACAGTACTCCAGCTGCGGCCTCACCAATGCCCTATACAGCTGCAGCAAGACCTCCCTACTTTTATATTCCAAATGTGGTCCAACTAAACATCTATAACACTGCAACATGATTTGCCAATTTTTATACTCCATGCCCGAGCCAATGAAGGCAAGCCCTTCAAGGTATGCCCTTCTTGACCACTTTATTCATTCAAAGAGCCTTGTTGGTGAATGGGTGCCAATCAAGAGGGTTGCTTTGGCCTGGATTGTGTGAAACTTCTTGAGTGTTGCTGAAGCCGAACTCCTCCAGGCAATTGGGGAATATTCCGTCGCACTCCTGACTTGTGTAGATGGTGGGAAGGCCAGGAGCCAAGCTCCTCGCTGGATTCCCAGCTTCTGACTGCTCTTATAGACATAGTATTTATATGGCTAGTTCAGATCAGTTTCTGGTCAATGGTAACCCCCCCCCCCCCCCCAGGATGTTGATAGTAGGGGACTCAGTGAAGGTAACGCCAAAGAATGTCTCGAGATAGTCGTTAGATTCTCCCTTGTTGGAGATGATCATTGTCCGGAACTTGTGTGGCACGGATGTTACTTGGCAATGAACAGCACAGACTGAATGCCAGGTCTTGCTGCTTTTGGATACAGATTGTTTCAGTATCTGAGGAGTCGCAAATGGGACTGATGAGATATAAAGCAAAGCAGGATAATTGGAATTAAGAACCAGATGAGCCATGATCTAACTGAAAGATGGAGCGAGCAGGAAAGGATAACTTTCGTTTTGATGTTTTTATACGTGAAGAAGGTTTCTGAATACTGAGAATGATAAGGACAGCGCATTGGTTAGTCAGAAGGCAGAGAATTCCACTCTCAAATCTCCTTTCTGTTGATAACAGTTGGTTTTGGATTGCCTTGTTTTTAAATGTTTGGGTGTTAATCAATGCTGGAATGTTGCTGCAGGATGGGGATGGAGCTACGTAAATAAGAACATAAGAACATAAGAAATAGGAGCAGGAGTAGGCCATCTGGCCCTTCGAGCCTGCCCCGCCATTCAATAAGATCTGTCGTGGCTCAGCTCCACCTTCCTGCCCTCTCCCCATAACCCTTAATCCCCTCTCTTATCAAAAACCCATCAACCCATTTCTTAAAAATATTTAGCGAGGCAGCCTCCACCACTTCAACGGGCAGAGAATTCCAGAGATTCACCACCCTTTGAGTGAAGAAGTTCCTCCTCAACTCTGTTCTAAACTGCCTCCCCTTTATCTTGAGGCTGTGCCCCCTAGTCCTACTGTCTTTTTTGAGCGGGAAGAGTCTCTCCACCTCTATCCTATCCATCCTATTCATCACTTATACGTCTCAATGAGATCTCCCCTCATTCTTCTAAACTCTAACGCATACAAACCTAGTTTATTCAGCCTCTCCTCATAGCTCAATCCCCTCAACTCCGGTATCAGCCTAGTAAACCTCCTCTGCACTCCCTCCAGGCCAAAATATCCTTGCGCAGGTGCGGCGCCCAAAACTGCACACAGTACTCCAGCTGCGGCCTCACCAATGCCCTATACAGCTGCAGCAAGATCTCCCTACTTTTATATTCAATCCCCCTCGCTATGAAGGCCAGCATCCCATTCGCCTTCCTGACCACCTGCTGCACCTGCAAGCTGGGTTTTTGCGACTCATGCACAAGGACCTCTAAGATCAGCAAGCAGACAAACCGTCAAGGAAATTAACAGGGGGTTATTTTGCGATGTCATATCAGCTTCAATCAGTTACCCATAACTTTCCCTGGAAAAAAATAGTGCAATCCAGCTCTTGGGAAATTTTACCTCCCACAGAATTGTGCAACAGCTGTTAGGACTTGTCGGAGTGGATCTGTGTTCTGTCAAGCTAAGTTCAGCTTCATTGCAAAGGAGAGAATTTCATCAACTACCAGCGTAATCCCAATACTAGCACCAATTGCCAAGTCCAGTTTGGCTCCAGTTTCCTGGCTGGGGTTTGTGTAAATTTGTTCAAATGATGATGATCCAAAAGCAGTTATCATCAGTTTTTGGGTGAGATACCTGACACTCATCCTTTGATCTAAAGAAGCAGATTCTGGGGCTGGATTGGATGAGTTTCAGGTAATGTGACTGTCCATAAACCATCGCATTCTCATTGCCTGCTGGAACTTTACAACAATCAATGTTATTGTGCCAGAACTCACCACAAAACAAGTGCCGAGAGACTCTCCTACTTTCCTTATCACAGGGTGCCTCACAGCGCCAGGGACCCGGGTTCAGTTCCCAGCCTTGGGTCACTGTCTGTGTGGAGTTTGCACATTCTCCCCGTGTCTGCGTGGGTTTCCTCTGGTGCACTGGTTTCCTCCCACAGTCCACAGATATGCGGGTCAGGTGGATCAGCCATGCTAAATTATCCCCTAGTGACGGGGGAATTAGCTAGGGTAAATGCATGGGGTTACGGGAATATGGCCTGGGTGGGATTGTGTTCAGTGCAGATGGGCCGAATGGCCTCCCCCTGAACTGTAGGGATTTGGTGATTTGATGAATTATTGAATGCCTTTTATGGATGTGGAATGTACCAATACTGCATTATTTACTGAAGTATTTTTAACGACTTTCTTCGCCAATGTGTGTTTAACTTCAAGTCAGATGCTTTCACTCCAGTTGACTGATGGAGTCAAGAACAAAGAACAAAGAACAAAGAACAACACAGCACGGGAAACAGGCCCTTCGGCCCAACGAGCCCGCGTCGCCGTCCAGTTGTCTCAGTGACCTATTCATGATTTTAGTCTACGCCTAATGTGTGAGGATCAGGGAGGTCCAATATAGGGACAATTTGTTACCCAATCAATCAGCCTAAAAGCACATTTTTGGGATGTGGGAGGAAACCGGAGCACCCGGAGAAAACCCACGTTTACTTTTTAGACTAGTCTGCTTTGTGGGACCTTGTCTTGTGGATGTAGGCAACATTCACTTCCTGACCCTTATCAGTCCTCCTCGTTACTTCTTCAAAAAACTCAGTTGAGTTACTAAGGCATGACTTTCCCTTAACAAAACCTTGCAAAACCAAAGTCTTTGGTTTAAATGTGCAGTGGGAGTAAGGCATGAGGAGAACACAGTCCAGGGGGCGTAAAACAATATGAAAGGGGTTTTGACATGTGGCACTTTGCCAGTTGGATAATCTATTGCCCAGCAAAGAATAACTTTAGACAGCTGGGGGTAGGTTGGATGAGGGGAAGTGTTAGACATGGAACAAAATGATGAAAAATTGACGAACATATTGCCAGTTGCCAGCACTAAGCCTGATACTCTAGCACTGCCAACCTGGCACACTGACAGTGTCTACCAGGCACTGGACAGTGTATAGGGGTGAGTTTGAGGGGCAGGGCCAACTGAGGTACGGGGCCAGACCAAGGGTGGGCCATTCAATGGGGGTGGGGGATCACTGCACACTCTGTGACAGTGGGGGGGGGGGACGGGGTTGTGCTCATTCCAAGGAGGGGGTGATCGTTTGGGGGGGGTTAGGGAGGTTGCAATCAGCCACAGCGCCCCGTGGCAGTGGGTGGTTGGGGGGTGCTGGGCCATGGAGACTGGCTGTTAGCAGCGGATGCAGTGACAGATCTTTGCGCTCTCAGAGCGCATAAACCTGCACATGCCCAATGGTGCCCTCTGCTGCTATCAGCCGACTTTTAGGTAATTTAAGCCCTGCCCACTCCCCCTACTGGCAGAAAACAGATTGAGGTTCTTTTATTGAGAGTATATAAGATTTGACTAGTGGCCTTGCTGAAATGAAGGATCTGAAACTCATCCTTTCTCATGCTTGTTCTGGACTCAAGAGTTTTGGTAAGATCACCGCTTAATAGTTTTATTTATCTAAAATTTTACTCCTTTATTAAAGTTACAAAGTCAAAGTTCAGAACGGATTGGGCAAATCATTAAGCAGAGAATTAGAGATGTGGGCAGTAATGGTACAACAGTTATTATGGGTGACTTCAATTTACGTATCAATTGGGCTCACCAAACTGGTAGCAATGTGATGGAGAAGGGCTTTTTTTGAGTGTATAAAGGATAGTTTCCTCAACCAATATATCGAGGGACAGATCAAAGTGCAGGGGGTATCATGGACTGAGAGAGGAGTAATTAGTAACCTTGTGGTGCAAGATCTTTTGGACAGGATGACTATAACATGGTAAAATTCTTCATTAAGATGGAGCGTGACACAGCTATGTCTGAGATTAGGGTCCTGAACTTGAGGAATGAGACAGACAATCGCTAGGATAAGCTGGCAAAGGATACCTGAGGGGTTGACAGCAGATAGGCTATGGCAGGTGTTTAAAGAACACATGGATGATCTTCAACATCCCTGTCTGGCTGAAGAGTGAAATGGGGAAAGTGGCTCATCCATTGGAAATCTGGGATAGTGTTGAAGCCAAAGAGGAGACATTGGCCAGAAAAAGCAGCAAGCCTGAGGACTGGGAGAAATTTAAAATCCAGCAGAGGAGGACAGAGGATTTAATTCGGAAGAGGAAATTAGAATACGAGAGTAGGCTTCCAGAAAACATAAAAACTGACTGCAGAAACTTCTATAGATACGTGAAGAGAAAAGGACTAGTGAAGGTAAATGTCGGTCCCTTACAGTTAGAATCAGGTGAATTTATAATGGGCAACAAAGAGATGGCAGAACAGCTGGATAAATACTTTGGATCTGTCTTCACACAAATAACCTTCCAGGAATACAACGGGACAGAAGGTCTAGCATGAAGGAGGAACTGAAGGAAATCTTTATTAGTCAGGAAATTGTATTGGGGGAATTGCTGGGATTAAAACCCGATAAGTCCCCAGGGCCTGATGCTCTGCTTCCCAGAGTACTCAAGGAAGTGGCCCTAAAAATAATGGATTAATTGGTGATGGTTTTCCAGCATTCTATAGACTCTGGAAGAGTTCCTGTGGATCGGAGGGGAGCTAACATAACCCCACTTTTTAAAAAAGCAGGGAGAGAGAATGGGGATTTATAGACCGGTTAGCCTGACATCGGTGGTGGGGAAAATGCTGGAGTCAATTATTAAGGATGTAATAACTGAGCATTTGGAAAGTGGTGATAGGGTCGGTCCAAGTCAGCATGGATTCACTGAAGGAAAATCGCGTTTGACAAATCTTCTGGAATATGTTGAGGATGTGACCAGTAGAATGGACAAGGGTGAACCAAGGGATGTTGTATATCTGGACTTTCAAAAGGCTTTTGATAAGGTCCCACCCAAGAGATTAGTGAGTAAAATTAAAACTCATGGTATTGATAGAGAGTGGATAGAGAGCTGGTTGGGCAGACAGGAAGCTGGCAGTGTGCGCTGTGGGGAGGATGCTAAGAGACTGCAGGGTAGCATGGTAGCACAGTGCTTAGCACTGCTGCTTCACAGCTCCAGGGTCCTGGGTTCGATTCCCGGCTCGGGTCACTGCCTGTGTGGAGTTTGCACATTCTCCTCGTGTCTGCGTGGGTTTTCTCCGGGTGCTCCGGTTTCCTCCCACAGTCCAAAGATGTGCGGGTTAGGTTCATTGGCTATGCTAAAATTGCCCCTTAGTGTCCTGGGATGTGTAGGTTAGAGGGATTAGCAGGTAAAATGTGTAGGGATATGGGGATAGGGTCTGGGTGGGATTGTGTTCGGTGCAGACTCGATGGACCGAAGGGCCTGTTTCTGCACTGTAGGGTTCTATGGTGCTAAGAGACTGCAGGGTGGACTTGGACAGGCTGACCGAGTGGGCAAATACTTGAAAAATGCAATGTAATGTGGATCAATGTGAAGTTATTCACTTTGGTGGCAAAAACAGGAAGGAAGATTATTATCTGAATGGTGGCAGTTTAGGAAAAGGGGAAGTGTAATGTGGTCATGGTGGAACAGTCGCTGAAGGTGGGCATGCAGGTAGAGCAGGCAATGAGGAAAGAAAGCTGCCCTTCATAGCAAGAGGATTTGAGTACAGGAGTAGGGATGTCTTCCTGCAGTTATACAGGACCTTGGTGAGGCCACATCTTGAGTATTGTGTGTAGCTTTGGTCCCCTAGTCTGAGGAAGGACATTGTTACTATTGAGGGAGTCCAGCGAAGGTTCACCAGACTGATTCCTGGAATGGCAGGACTGACATATAAAGAGAGATTGGATCGACTGGGCTCGTACTCACTGGAATTGAGAAGAATGAGAGGGGATCTCATAGAAACATGTAAAATCCTGATTGGACAGGACAGGCTGGCTGCGGGCAGAATGCTCCCGATGTTGGGGAATTCCAGAACGAGGGGTCACAGTCTGTGAATAAGGGGTAAACCATTCAGGACTGAGATGGGGGAGAACTTCTTCACTCAGAGAGTTGTGAACCTGTGGAATTCTCTCCCACTGTTGGGGTCAGTTCATTAGATTTGTTCAAGAGGAAGTTGGACTTGGGCCTGGTGGCTAAAGGGATCAAGGGATAAGGGGAGAAAGTGGGAGTGGGACACTGAAAGTACATGATCAACTATGATCATATTGAATGGTGGAGCAGGCTCGAGGGGCCGAATGGCCTCTCCTGCACCTATTTTGTGTGTTTATCCATCGGCTATTCCATCTTCAGATGGAATCCAGTCCATGGTCCCTCAAAAGGGAGACAAACGAGATCCCAACTGACAAGAAGAGGCATTGCGTCTGACCTTGGGCTGGATCTGACAGCTGATCTGATTTGGTGGGATGTGATTGGATGTCTAATTTGATCACAAGGTAATTGCATAATAACCTCATCACCAGTAAAAGGTTAAACGTTCTGTTTTAATGTAACTGCCAAACTGATTGGCGTGTGAATATATTCCGTGATAATGACAGTTCAGTTTTACAAAAAGCTATTATCCAATTGCGCTAAACAAACGTGCTTGTTCATCGAATCAATAAGCTTTTTTTAATGAGGGAATTGGAGTAATTTACCTAATCAGTGTCTGCAGTTGATTTTAGTCTATTCTGGAACAGACTTGATCAAATGCAAATCCACTCAGCATGTCACCAGAGTTCATTACGTCCCAACTTCATAATTTAACACGTTGACTTCTTCCTCCAAGTTCTCAAATCTTTTCCTCATTGCCCTCGCCCATTTCTAAGCAGGTCCATCTTCAGCAATGCAGAGCTCGAGACTTTGAACTGTACGCTCTTCCTGTCACTCAAATACGTTCCACATCAAAGATTACATGATGTTGTGCAAACACACCCTGTAAATCAGTCAGGTTGACAATTGGCTGGCAGTGGTTCACTCTCAGTCAGGTAGGATCATTGGCTGAGGTTCTCCGGCCCCAAAACCGGAGAATCCCGCCCGAGGTCAGTGGACCCCTGTGTGGTCTGAGAATCGTAGCAGGCGGGACTGGGAAATTCACCCTATTGATGCATTTTTAAAGGTTTGTCTTAATAAAGATTTAGGAATACAATGATAGATTTTGTTTGAATTGTTTTTATTCATTCATGGGATGTGTGTGTCGCTGGCTGGGTCAGTATTTATTGCCCATCCATAATTGCCCTTGAATTGAGTGTCTCACTCGGCCATTTCAGAGGGCAGTTAAGAGACAACCACATTGCTGTGGAGTTAGATTTTGGCCAGGATGGGTAAGAATGGGAGATCTCATTCCCCAAAGGACATTAGTGAACCAGATGGGTTTATACAACAATGGATTCATTGGACTTTCAATTCCGAATTTGAATTTAATTCAAATTTCACCATCTGCTGTGGTGGGATTTGAACCTAGTTCCCCAGATCATTACCCACTAGGCCGTCACTTCCAACATTGTGACATTCCAACATTCCAACCCAAAGAGTGAGATGTCCATCTTTCCACCCAAATCTCAACCAATGCCATGAGTGTCATGAAGTCCTTTGTCATTGATGTAGGGGGATGGAATAGACTAATAAAACACATAACCATAGATCTGGGACAACTAATACAACACTGAGTTAAGAGTGTATGATCTTGGACTATGGGAATGCTGACAAAGGCTAATACTTTAGAAGATAGCTCTATATAACTAACAAGTGCTTTTCATTTAAAAACATGTTTTTGAATTTAAGAAATAGGAGCAGGAGTAGGCCATCTAGCCCTTCGAGCCTGCCCCACCATTCAATAAGATCATGGCTGATCTGAAGTGGATCAGTTCCATTTTCCCGCTTTCTCCCCATAACCCTTAATTCCCCTGTCCATCAGAAACCTATTTACCCGCGTCTTAAATATATTTAGCGAGGCAGCCTCCACCACTTCAACGGGCAGAGAATTCCAGAGATTCACCACCCTTTGAGTGAAGAAGTTCCTCCTCAACTCTGTTCTAAACTTCCCCTCCCTTTATCTTGAGGCTGTGCCCTCTAGTCCTGCTGTCCTTTCTAAGTGGGAAGAATCTCGCTACCTCTACCCTATCCATCCCTTTCATTATCTTATACGTCTCTATAAGATCCCCCCTCAGCCTTCTGAACTCTAACGAGTACAGACCCAGTCTATTCAATCTCTCTTCACAGTCCAACCCCCTCACCTCCGGTATCAGCCTAGAATTTATGAACATAGAACCCTACAGCGCAGAAAGAGGCCCTTCGGCCCATCGAGTCTGCACCGAACACAATCCCACCCAGGCCCTACCCCCATATCCCTACATATTATACCCACTAATCCGTCTAACCTACACATCCCAGGACACTAAGGGACAATTTCTTAGCACGGCCAATGAACCTAACCCGCACATCTTTGGACTGTGGGAGGAAACCGGAGCACCCGGAGAAAACCCACGCAGACACGAGGAGAATGTGCAAACACCACACAGACAGTGACCCCCAGCCGGGAATCGAACCCAAGACCCACTGTGCTACTGTGCCACCCCACGGCATGAAATGGATATAGTTTTATAACATATATAATATAGAATGAAATTAATACAGTTTTATTTTGGGTTTTGGGAAGTTTCAGTTAATGACAAGGTACTTGACAAGGGCTTGATGGGAGGAGGTTGTAGACGGTGCCTGCATTCCAGAGGACAAGGATTCCACTGAATGCAGTTATATTATCAGCAATTGTCGGCGATAATATAGCCACCATTGCCAGTTTAATGAATCGAGCTACACTGCTCCAAGCTGATAAGGCAGGTGGAAGGCAAACAAGGGATTTCTCAGGGTCGAATGGGTGTCATGTGGGGTCAGTTCACTAGGAATCATCCCCCTGTTTCAATGCCCACTGTCTCATGTTGTGGGGCAGCAGGGAGAAGGTAATATCCGTAATTAATAACAAATGAAATACCATGAGGTCAAGATTGCTATTGGCTGGAGTTAATGACTGGATGATTATTGACTGATTTCTATTGATGTTTATTGGATTATGCTCACCGGAAAGATTTTGGGAGAAATGATTTTGTAACTGTGTAATTGCCCTTGTGGGAGCTTTGTAGAGCAGAGTGATATCAGGTAGCCCACAGCCCTGGAGCGCTGGGCTACTTTATATCATTCTCCCATTCGATTGTTTGGTTAAATAAAATCAAGTCTCATACACCGCATTTCCTGAACCTCTAGCTTAAATTTGAGTAATAGTTAGCTTCGAGAGAAAGATCTCAGCAATAGACATCGACATTTTTGAGTGCATCACCTCCGAGATCTCACAGCTCATTCATTACAACAAGTGACATCCGGGGAGATCCACCCATCCACCTCCTACTGCCCAGGGAACTGGCCAAACTCACCAACTCCAAGGGCACAAAAACAGCCACCAAATACATCAGATCGATCATCCTGAGAGATCAAGCAAATACAAATAAACAAACACACTAATCAGTGGCATTCTGCCAACCCACCGAAGTTTGTTCCTAAGGATGCCTCAGATATTTGGGACCGGTCTGGAATGGAAATCCACAACCGAAAGCTTTTGGATTCCTGCCTCTGGGAGTGAAGAAAATTCCTCAACTGCAAAACATTCAAAACTCTTTGAGGCCAATGTTCTTTTCTTTGAGAACAGAAATCACAAATTATTGGGGAGCGTTCAAACAAACATGGCAGCAGGATAGAAATCAGGATTTAACATTCCAGAGGAAGCAAGGTGTACCAAGAATTGCCAGAGAGCAAGAGAACACTGGAGTAAGAAATAATAAGACTTGAATCATGTGGAAAAGAGAGAAAGTTACTAAAGACTTTCATCTCAGGACAAAGACAAGAATGCCAAATTTCAAACAACCACAACAGTTTATATTGCCGGAGAAAAGGGTGGTGACTGATTGGCAAGTTGATTCTGATTGGCTGAGGCATCGCCATGGGGAAGCATTGTCCTTGGGGAGCCTAAAGTTCCCCTGAAAAGAGTAAGGTCTCCATTTTCACCAATACTCATGTCACAGAATAGGACAGCGTAGAGTGTGGGCAGGGTAAGAGAGAATGCAGTAATTTCACTCTGCATGTGGGTGAATGCACAGAGTGAGAAATAAATAAAAACAAAATACTGTGGGCGCTGGAGATCAGAAATAAAAACAGAAAGTGCTGGAAAAACTCGGCAGGTCTGGAAGCAACCGTGGAGAGAGAAACCGAGTTAAAAGTTTTGAGTCTAATAGGATGATTTCATCGGAAGAATGTGGTATAGGAAAGACGTAGAAGCTATTGAAAGGGTGCAGAGGAGATTTACAAGGATGTTGCCTGGACTGGGAGGCATGCCTTATGAAGATAGGTTGAGGGAGCTGGGACTCTTTTCCCTAGAGAGGCGAAGGTTGAGAGGCGACCTGATAGAAGTTTATAAAATGTTGAGAGGAATAGATAGGGTGGACTCTCAGAGGCTATTTCCCCAGGTTGAAATGGTCGCTACGAGAGGACACAGATTTAAGGTGCGGGGAGGGAAGTACAGAGGTGATGTTAGGGGTAAGTTTTTCACTCAGAGGGTGGTGAGTGAATGGAATCGGCTGCTGTCATCGGTGGTGGAGGCGAACTCACTGGGGTCTTTTAAAAGACTTCTGGATGAGTATATGGGGTTTAATGGGATTGGGGGTTATAGATAGGTCTATAGATTGGTGGGGTTGATGTGATCGGCGCAACTCGAGGGCCGAAGGGCCTGTTTGTGCTGTAATGTTCTATGTTAACTTCTCTATGTAAATAAGGTTGATGAATAACAGGCCTAATACAAGATGAGGGAATGTGACAATAATAACACAGATCTCACAACAGGAGAGAGTACTAAATATTCCTGGATACATGGATTGGGATTCTCCAGCCATTCACACCACCAGGATTCTCCAGTCTTGCTGCAGTAATGGATATTTTGCTGAGAGGCAAATTCTCCATCCCACTGGCAGCAGCAGCAGAGTGAGAACGACTGGAGAATTCCAACCACGGTGTTTCTCCAAGATAGGGAAGGAATGGAAAGTGGAGGGATGGCAGTATTGATTAATGAGAATATCTCTGCTGGAAGGGGAAGATCTCCTCGATGGTTCAAGGACATTCCAGCAGGGGGCAGCAGAGCAGCGATGCTGATTGACCAATGGGGGGAAGATTTTCATGGGGTAGTCACTCCTTCCAGAAGGTGGACCTCTGGAAGACACCTTCTGTGTTCAAGTGAAGGCAAGCATCCAGCAGAGGGCAGCAGGGTAGCGATGCTGATTGGTTGTTGCGGAGAAGATTTGCATAGGTTATGACTCTGATCTGAGCTGTTGTCTATCTGGTGAATTAGGCCCCATCCATTGCCTCTAACAGCTAGGAATAGTCTAGCCCATATTTTCAAAGACTGAATGCATATGATTGGATGTGAAAACTTGCCTGAAAAAAAGATCAGGAACTCTCCTGTTTTCACGCTCGTTGGGCACTTTGAAAATATCTCATAAATTTCTGCCCATTAATCTCCAAACACATCCAAGAAGAATGATTGAGACATGAGAATTCCTCTAATCTATTATACATCTGATTCTGAGTGAAATAAGACCTACACTGTACAGAGGCAATGGATGGAAGCAATAATCCTTCTTATCCTCCACACCTATATTGTCCGTTGTAAGGGATTTGTCTGAGTGTTGAAGGAGGGAAGTTTAAAAGGAGCATGAGTCTACAGGCATTAGAGTCCTGGTATTTTTTTTGATAGGTGATGCACTTTATTAATGAAAACCACAATACAATTCATACAATTTGTCTTCTGAAATGTAAAATACATTGGTTGCTTGAAAAAAAGTCAACATTGCATCAAAATACAAGGATTGTTGTACAAAATAGACACATGAAAAAAAGCCTAAACCTCAAGAAGGATAAAACCAAGGATGTGTAGTCACATCACTGTATAAACACATGGCTAGGCTTCCAGAAAGGAGCCTATTACACACATTCCCACATTCCCACATGCTCCATCTTAAAGATGCTCGTAAAAAAACTTAGTTATTAATTATGTAAGCCAATGGTATTGTGCTCATCTTTCACCCACAAGACATACAGGCCTCACACATTAGGCATAGACTAAAATCATGAATAGGTCACTGACCATGGGACGGCGGCGCGGGCTCGCTGGGCCGAAGGGCCTGTTTCCTGAGCTGTGTTGTTCTTTGTTCTTTGTTTATACACATGCATTTACTTCTGGTAATTATTTAATGAATAGGAATTCTCAAGATTCTTGGAGCAAAACTTTCTTAAATGCACATTGGTTTAATATCAGTGCGCCCCGCCCCTCACAATCCCCCAATTACTTACTACGCAAATCTTTGTGCTGGAGAAGTGAAAAATCAGCGCAGAAACCCAGATGTGAACCATCGTTCAGTGGCGTCTGTAGGGAAACGGCTTTGCACGGACACTGGACAAGGACAAGAGCTGGGCTCAGTTGTGGCACAGCTCCCATGACTTATTATCCTTCCCCCATTCACAGCCAAGGCTCACACATAAAGTGAACACTTGGATAGAGCGCTGGGAGGGCAAGAGATGCCAGCAAAAAATGTCCAGGAGAAAACTGGCACAGTGACAGATATCAATCACTCACTTTTTCAATGAGCCAATCCTTCCATGGGTAACTCCTGCTTAATATTCCGGCTAACATTGCAGTGATTCAGAATTTTGGATGGGTCATTAAATCACCCACTAACATACAGATTCTTCCCTTTTCAAAACGGCCATTGTCACACAAATAGTTCATTTGTTTTTAACCAACCAGGAGTTGATTAGCTGCCTATCCAAGATCATGAGCCTGCCTGATCACAGTCCATTTTCAGAGAAATAAATGCTGTGGAACTCTTTACTGCTTCCTCTTTACTCCATTTCTAATGAAACATTAACTCTTTGTCTCTTTCCACTGACGCCACCTGATCTGATGAGCATCTCAGTCACTTTGGCACAGGTGGCTGCCATTCGGCCCATTGGAGTCCATGCTGTCTCCATGTAGAGTCAGTCACACTGCAGGTTGATTCCCCACAAGTACCCATTTCCTTTTGCAGTGGCTTTTTATTTCCAGCATTCTCAGCAATTACTTCTGCGGCACTTCATTGCCCCGGTTCTTTGGTTCTCAGCGTATCGGAACGTTTTTACATCCTGTTCTGAGCGGTTTGTCTGCTGCCCTGGGTAAACACAGTAACAAGTCTGACACCAGGTTTAAGTCCAGGTTTATTTTTTAGGGTAAAGTCAAGCACAGTAACAAAAGTTTGGGGAGCAAACCCACAGTTGTAGTTTAAATCTACCTGAATCTTACTTCCTGTAACGTAGTCAGGAAGTACATAAGAACATAAGAAATAGGAGCAGGAGTAGGCCATCTGGCCCTTCGAGCCTGCCCCGCCATTCAATAAGATCATGGCTGATCTGTCGTGGCTCAGTTCCACCTTCCCGCCCTCTCCCCATAACCCTTAATCCCCTCTCTTATCAAAAACCCATCAACCCGCGTCTTAAAAATATTTAGCGAGGCAGCCTCCACCACTTCAACGGGTAGAGAATTCCAGAGATTCACCACCCTTTGAGTGAAGAAGTTCCGCCTCAATTCCGTTCTAAAGCGCCCCCCCTTTACCTTGAGGCTGTGCCCCCTAGTCCTACTGTCTTTTTTGAGCGGGAAGAGTCTCTCCACCTCTATCCTATCCATCCCATTCATCATCTTATACGTCTCAATGAGATCTCCCCTCATTCTTCTAAACTCCCATGAGTACAAGCCTAGTTCATTCAGCCCCCCTCAACTCCGGTATCAGCCTAGTAAACCTCCTCTGCACTCCCTCCAAGGCCAAAATATCTTTGCGCAGGTGCGGCGCCCAAAACTGCACACAGTACTCCAGCTGCGGCCTCACCAATGCCCTATACAGCTGCAGCAAGACCTCCCTACTTTTATATTCAATCCCCCTCGCTATGAAGGCCAGCATCCCATTCGCCTTCCTGACCACCTGCTGTACCTGCAAGCTGGGTTTTTGCGACTCATGCACAAGGACCCCGAGGTCCCTCTGCACCGTCGCCTGCTGCAGTTTTTCGCCCCGTAAGTAATAGTCCTTCCTACCATTATTCCTTCCAAAGTAGAAAGTATACACGCAGACTCTCTCATTTAAAAAATAAACTATTAAAGAGTTGGGTTATTTAGTACAGCAATTACAAGAAGATGCCCTCAAAACTAGGCTGCTAAAGAAAATGGGCAGCAGAGTGCCACAGTGGTTGGCACTGCTGCCTCACAGTACCAGGGACCTGGAAATCTTTGAGTCCTGGCATTGATAGCAGGCACCTGGGTAGGAAGATGGGTAAATGCCAATCGGATCCCTTCTGAACTATGTTCGCTTCTCGTAAAGATTTCACGCTAACCGATGCCAAAAGAAGTGGTGCTGGAAAAACAGCTCCTTTCAGATATGGCAGTGCACTCAGGGAGAGTGGGTTCACAGACAGAAGGCACAGACTGAGGGAGAGGGGATACTCAGAGGCAGAACGTCCCAGTACAAACATGATCATTTTCAGTTTCATGTGGAATGTTTCTTTCTTTACTCTCTCTGAGATGTGGTCATCACTGGCAAGGCCAGCAGGGGTTGTCTATCCTTGAACTGAATAGCTTGCTGGGCCAATTAAGAGTCAACATGTTGGCCATGTAGGGAGAGCAGATTTGGAGGAAGGATGTCCTTGCTATAGAGGGAGCACAGCGAAGGTTTTCCTGGCTGATTCCTGGGATGGCAGGTCTGTCATACGAGGAGAGACTGAGTGGGTTAGGATTATATTCACTGGAGTTTGGAAGAGTGAGAGGGGATCTGATAGAAACTTATAAAATTCACACAGGGTTAGACAGGGTCGATTCAGAAAGAATGTTCCTGATGGTGGGGTGAGTCCAGAACCAGGGGTCAGAGTTTGAGGATAAAGGGGTAAACCTTTTAGAACTGAGCTGAGGAGAAATTTCTTCACCCAGAGGGTGGGGAATGTGTGGAATTCACTCCCACAGAAAGTAGGTGAGGTCAAAACATTGTGTAATTTCAAGAAGAAATTGGATTTCGCTCCTGGGGCTAAAGGGATCGAGGGATATGGGGAAAAGGGAGGATCAGGATATTGAATTTGATGATCAGCTATGATCAATATAGATAGCGGAACAGGCTCAAAGGGCTGACTAGCTCCCTCCTGCTTCCAGTTTCTATGTTTTTTTGTCTCTGCTACACGTAAAGTCACACCGGAATCTTTCAAATCCTCCTCGTTTCAAATGAAGACAAGACAAAGCTCTGAAGTCATTTTCAATGGAAATTTCAAAGCTTTTACAATGTTATTGTCGCTCCGTATCCATTCAAAAGTCTTTCGTTGATCTTACCTCAGCAAATTAGAAAAACAGGCTTTAAAAATTCTTTTCTTCTATAAAACCTTTAAAACCACTTCCAAAGAAAAGGAAAAAATTGGAGGTAAACAGGGAAGATATTTAAGAGCATTTTCACCCTATATCTGAGTCACAGCATGAAAAATAAAATCATTTTGACAATTAAATAATAGAGAATAATAAGGACCTATCAAAGGGGAAGAGTTAAGAGGATGTTAAAGAACGGTGTAATTTAGTTAGGAAAGAAATCATGATTCAGTTTCAAAGAACAAAGAAGAGCAAAGAAATGTACAGCCCAGGAACAGGCCCTTCGGCCCTCCAAGCCTGTGCTGTCCAACATGCCCTAACTAAACCCAAAGAAAACCCTTCTGCCGTTACTTGCTCCGTATCCCTCTATTCCCTCCCTATTCACGTGTCCATCCAGATGTCTGCTTCCATCATCTCCTCTGGCAGGGAGTTCCAGACACCCAACACTCTCTGCGTGAAATATCCCCCCCACATCTCCCTTAAACTTTCCCCCTTTCACCTTGAACTTGTCCTCTATAACCAAGCCAGTTGTATCTCCATTGATCCATCAGTCCAGCCCACTGCAAATCCCGTGTGATTTTAGTTGTTGCATCAGTCTGCCATATGGGACCTCGTCAAACGCTTACTAAAGTCCATATAGATCACATCCACAGCCCTTCCCTCATCAATTATTATTGTCACCTCTCCAAAAAACTCAATCAAATTGGTGAGATTCCTGTAGTGGGCAGGACGGTAAAATCACAGACTCTGCTTTTTATATTTTATAGTCATTAACATTGCCATGCACTTCCCCACATTGAAGTGTCCTGTGTGTTAAATGGGTCTGTAATAAACTTGTAGATAGGTTGTATGACGTCTCTCATAGTCTGATGTGTGCAGTACAAGAACCCACCGACTCTTAGAAAGATACAATTTTTGAAGAAAGATCCCAGGATCCTTTCCAAATCAGGGCAATAAGAACTTGGCCAATACATTTTTTAACAGGCTATTGGAGAAAAGGCAATGAGGGTGATTCTCCCAGTGCACTGAGCATCTCTAACAGTGCAATGGGTCAGGAGATAACAGCAGAGGCCATTTATTGTTCTCCTACTGGGCGCCAAGGCCCCTGCCTATCTCTGGAGCTCAGTTTTTTAGAGTAATCAGCTGATTTAAATATTGGACCTGGAATTTGCATCTAATTAATGGGTCCAGGCCTGAAGCCCCTCTTATTAAACCACCTCCCCGCCCCTTCCCCTCCCCTAAACCCTCCCCAGCCCCCACACCCACCCACCTGATACTGAGCCCGAGGCATATTCTCAAACCTCGCCAACGTGATGTCACCTTGGTGAGTTTACGAAAGGTTCATCCAGACACGAACCTGTCAGGGGATCTTCCCCGGGTGGGAAAGGTGAATGTTGCCCCAGGGGGAGAGGGGTGGGGCATTGGTGTGGCACGGCTTCTGGCATTGCCCCTGGGTGCTGATTGGCACTGCCAGGCTGGCACCATCTGGACCCCAGCGGGAGCATCAGGGTGGAGGGAGTCAATGTGGGAGCTGGGGGTGCCGGTGATGGCCTTTCAGTGGGAGGGGGAGGGGTGTGGCATTGACCATATGAGTGAGTGGGTGGGTGGGGGGGGTTAGGCAGGAGGGTTCCAATGTTGGGGGGGGCGGTGGGGAATAGGGGTTTGCCAACATTGACTGTTAGGGGGAGCGGTGGATGCCAAGTCTGATCACTGTGGTTGGGAATAAGCAGGGGTTTGAGGGGGGAATGTGTCTCTGATTGGGAGGGGGGGGGGTGATTGGTGGGCTGTGACTGAAACCTTAGTGGTAGATTTTCATCAGAGTGCTCTTTGAAGATGGCACCCCAATCTTTACACTGGGGTGCCCCCCCCCCCCACTCCCTTCCCCCACCGCACATGAGAGTGTGAAAGACACCCAGCTGCCTTTTTGTAAGAGTGTGGTAAGATTTGGAGATTTGTTTTGAACATAAGAACATAAGAAATAGGAGCAGGAGTAGGCCATCTGGCCCTTCGAGCCTGCCCCGCCATTCAATAAGATCATGGCTGATCTGTTGTGGCTCAGTTCCACCTTCCCGCCCTCTCCCCATAACCCTTAATCCCTTCTCTTATCAAAAACCCATCAACCCGTTTCTTAAAAATATTTAGCGAGGCAGCCTCCACCACTTCAACGGGCAGAGAATTCCAGAGATTCACCACCCTTTGAGTGAAGAAGTTCCTCCTCAACTCCGTTCTAAACCGCCCCCCCTTTATCTTGAGGCTGTGCCCCCTAGTCCTACTGTCTTTTTTGAGCGGGAAGAGTCTCTCCACCTCTATCCTATCCATCCCATTCATCATCTTATACATCTCAATGAGATCTCCCCTCATTCTTCTAAACTCTAACGAGTACAAGCCTGGAGAGAAACACATTGTTCTTCTGGCTGGAACTCACTCTCCGCCATTCTTTGCTAAGCTCCCACCCCCCTGTCCAGTTCACTCTGACTTGCTTGAGGTAAAACTGCTTTCACTGAGCACCATCCATGCTGCTTTCTGGAGAACGATTATACCCATCGCAGCCCACATTGAGCAGCAATGTTCATATTGCTGTTTGACACCTTTTTAAAATAGTTTACCAAAGGTTTATCCTCAGTCAGAACATCTCCTAGCGAGAAAATATAGTTGTGAATTATTTCCAAAATGGAATTTACGAGAATCTAAATTTGAGAGCGGGAGAATGCAGCTGTAAATAAAATCAGTGCCATTGATTTCTTGTCTTTTTCACTGTCTGTGATTCGTCCCCAGGCTAGAGAAATGCAGGAATCCCTCAAAGGTTTGTCATGGAATCCCGACTGTACAGAAGGAGGCCATTCAGCCCATCAAGTCAGCATTGACCACAGTCCCACTCAAACCCTATCCCCATAACCCCATGTGGTTACTGTAGCTAATCCCCCTGACACTAAGGGGCAATTTAGCATGGCAAACCCGCACATCTTTGGACTGTGGTAGGAAACCGGAGCCCCCAGGGAAAACCCATGCAGATATGGGGAGAACGTGCAGACTCCGCACAGACAGTGACCCGAGCTGGGAATCGAACCCAGGTCCCTGGCTCTGTGGGGCAGCGGTGCTGACCCCTGTGTCACCATGCCGCCCTGCCCAATATACATCTTCCCCATAAAGGCCAATCAGCATTGCCGCATTGCTGGATCATTAACACTCATCAAAAAGAGGAGCTGTGCTTGAATCAGGCATTTCCATGGGATGGAAGATGGTCACATACCCAAGGACTTTCTGAGGGGTGAGTCAGACAACTGGGGGATGCCCAAACCTCCAGGGGTCGGCTGTGAAGGAACTGTGCTTTTATTACAAAAATGAAAATAAACAATAACCACAAGCCTGTGGTGAATCAACAGATTCCAACCTGGACTAAAAGGTTACTGGACCCTCTCAGGGTCTTGCTTTATAAAGGGTTTGGTATACGAGCTCCATCTGGTTGCCTAATTACCAGTCCTCAGGGAGCTCATAGTCAACGTGTGCAATGGAGAGGTCAATTAGTGCTTTCCCGTGGGGTTACCATGGGGGTTACCACAGCTCTGCTTGAAGGATATTAGCTTTGATCAAGTGAAGTCCATAAATATTGATAATAGCCCCTGGGAGTCATGAGTCGATGGTAGAGGAAATGGCAACACTTCCTGTGGACTGGTGTGTACCACCATGATGACCAGTGACTCCAGCAGCTTGGCATCAGTTGCCAGGGCCAAAAGCCACCACTCACAGCGACAGCCCAGGAGCTCCATGTATGACGCTCTGTGGTAGGAGCTGCCGGTCTGTGATAGGCCTTTAGAGGTATCGGCAAGTGTCCATCTGAACTTGATTATTTGCTGTGAGTCCATTGTCTTCTAAAGAAAAGATGCCAGAACTTAAAGTTAATTTATTCATGTCAGAAGTAGGCTTACATTAACACTGCAACGAAGTTACTGTGAAAATCCCCTAGTTGCCACACTCCGGCGCCTGTTTGGGTTACACTGAGGGAGAATTTAGCACGGCCAATGCATCCTAACCAGCACGTCTTTCAGACTGTGGGAGGAAACACAGCACCTGGTGGGAACCACACAGTAAAAAGTCTGACAACACCAGGTTTTAGTCCAACCGATTTATTTGATAATATTCTCACAAGCTTTCGAGGGGACTGCCTCTTCATCAGGTGAATGGAGAGTTCTGGCCTCAGACAGAGCATATAAAGCACAGACAGTTTACAGATTACTGATTAGAATGCGAATCCTTACACCTAACCTGCTGTTCAAGACCTAAAGTGGCTGATAATGTGAGTGGAAGGAGCACTGATCACAGTTTAAAGAGATGTGTATTGTCTCCAGACAGTACAGTAAGTGAGGTTTTGCAAACCCAGGCAAGTCACGGGGGTTACAGATAGTGCGACATGAACCCAAGATCCCTGTTGAGACCGTCCTCATGTGTGCGGAACTTGGCTATCAGTCTCTGCTCAGCGACTCTGCGCTGTCGTGTGTCATGAAGACCGCCTTGGAGAAGAACCACACAGACATGGGGAGAACATGCAGATTCCACACAGACAGTGACCCAAGCTGGGAATCGAACCCAGGTCCCTGGCGCTATGAGGCAGCGGTGCTAACCCACTGTGCCACCGTGCTGCCCCACTTTCGTGTTGTTCAGTTCAAACCCATATCCCTCATCCAATCTCCGATGGCAATGAGTTCAGTCACACTAAACATATGGTTTGTTGAATTTCAAGTTGTTCTTTCTCACACTTTCTGAGAGTGGTGATTTGTTCTTGCTGAGCAATCCTCAAACTATGATCTTATCTCTGCCTGTCTGGCTAGCTGGAATAATGACTGAATGTTTCATGATGCTCTTTAGCAGCAATGGAGATCCCAAGTATCACAGCTCATTAGTAAGAACTTCCAAAGTGTGAATTGAAATTAATCGAATACATCTGTGCATCTAATTCTGAAACACTTTGCTCCAGCTAACTGTCTCTGCTCGTGTGGGTCACTTGTTGTGTTTTTGGAACAGTTTTGTCTGAAGTCAGTGGGTAAAACTGTCAGCTTGGTTTGTGCAGATTTATTAAGGAGTGAATTTATTCAGTGAGATCCATAATGAAAGCAGGAGATTTCAAGCAGTTTTCTATCCTTCTGTAGAACTGGGAGCATCTGACACATTTCAAACACATGAGGCTGAAATTTTCTGCGTGATAAAGGAGTCTTAGTAGCGTTGAAGAGCAGAAGGATCTCGGGGTCCGGGTCCACAGGACTCTTAAATCGGCCTCGCAGGTGGAGGAGGTGGTCAAGAAGGCGTATGGTGTACTGGCCTTCATTAATCGAGGGATTGAGTTTAGGAGTCGGGAGGTAATGCTGCAACTTTACAGGACCCTCGTCAGGCCTCATTTGGAGTACTGTGCGCAGTTCTGGTCGCCTCACTATAGGAAGGACGTAGAAGCTATTGAAAGGGTGCAGAGGAGATTTACAAGGATGTTGCCTGGACTGGGAGGCATGCCTTATGAAGATAGGTTGAGGGAGCTGGGACTCTTTTCCCTGGAGAGGCGAAGGTTGAGAGGCGACCTGATAGAAGTTTATAAAATATTGAGAGGAATAGATAGGGTGGACTCTCAGAGGCTATTTCCCCGGGTTGAAATGGTCGCTACGAGAGGACACAGATTTAAGGTGCGGGGAGGGAAGTACAGAGGTGATAAGAACATAAGAACATAAGAACATAAGAAATAGGAGCAGGAGTAGGCCATCTGGCCCTTCGAGCCTGCCCCGCCATTCAATAAGATCATGGCTGATCTGTCGTGACTCAGCTCCACCTTCCCGCCCTCTCCCCATAACCCTTAATCCCTTCTCTTATCAAAAACCCATCAACCCGTTTCTTAAAAATATTTAGCGAGGCAGCCTGCACCACTTCAACGGGCAGAGAATTCCAGAGATTCACCACCCTTTGAGTGAAGAAGTTCCTCCTCAACTCTGTTCTAAACTGCCCCCCCTTTATCTTGAGGCTGTGCCCCCTGGTCCTACTGTCTTTTTTGAGCGGGAAGAGTCTCCCAACCTCTATCCTATCCATCCCATTCATCATCTTATACGTCTCAATGAGATCTCCCCTCATTCTTCTAAACTCTAACGAGTACAAGCCTAGTTTATTCAGCCTCTCCTAATAGCTCAACCCCCTCAACTCCGGTATCAGCCGAGTAAACCTCCTCTGCACTCCCTCCAGGGCCAAAATATCCTTGCGCAGGTGCAGCGCCCAAAACTGCACACAGTACTCCAGCTGCGGCCTCACCAATGCCCTATACAGCTGCAGCAAGACCTCCCTACTTTTATATTCAATCCTTCTCGCTATGAAGACCAGCATCCCATTCGCCTTCCTGACCACCTGCTGCACCTGCAGGCTGGGTTTTTGCGACTCATGCACAAGGACTCCCGCTCAAAAAAGACTGTAGGACTAGGGGGCACAGCCTCAAGATAAAGGGGGGGCGGTTTAGAACAGAGTTGAGGAGGAACTTCTTCACTCAAAGGGTGGTGAATCTCTGGAATTCTCTGCCCGTTGAAGTGGTGGAGGCTGCCTCGCTAAATATTTTTAAGAAGCGGGTTGATGGGTTTTTGATAAGAGAGGGGATTAAGGGTTATGCGGAGAGGGCGGGAAGGTGGAGCTGAGTCACGACAGATCAGCCATGATCTTATTGAATGGCGGGGCAGGCTCGAAGGGCCGGATGGCCTACTCCTGCTCCTATTTCTTATGTTCTTATGACCCCGAGGTCCCTCTGCACCATCGCCTAATGCAGTTTTTCGCCCCGTAAGTAATAGTCCTTCCTACCATTCCTCCTACCAAAATGGACCATCTCACACTTGCCAACATTAAATTCCATTTGCCATTTCCTGGCCCATTCGCCCAGCCTATCTAGATCCTTCTGCAGACTCTCCACACCCTCCGCACAATTTGCCTTCCCCCAATCTTGGTGTCATCAGCAAATTTCGACACCCTGCACTCGGTTCCTCCTCCAGATCATCTATATAAATGGTAAATAGCTGAGGCCCCAGCACCGACCCCTGGGGCACCCCACTAGTCACCAACCGCCAATCCGAATAGCATCCATTGACCCCCACTCTCTGCCTCCTATTTGACAACCAATCGTCTATCCACGCTAACACCCTACCCCCAACTCCATGTCCCCTGACCTTCTGCAATAACCTCTTGTGAGGTACCTTGTCAAACGCCTTCTGAAAATCCAGAAAGACCACATCCACCGGCTCTCCTCTATCCACTGCCCTAGACACATCCTCATAGAACTCCAGTAAATTTGTCAGACACGACTTCCCTTTAATGAAACCGTGTTGCGTCCGCCCTATCAAGCAATTCCCCTCAAGATGCCTCGCTATTTCCTCCTTAATGAAGGTTTCTAACATTTTACCTACCACAGACGTTAAACTAACCGGCCTATAATTCCCCGCCTTTTGCCTGGCACCCTTCTTAAACAACGGCGTAACATTAGCCGTTTTCCAATCTTCCGGCACTTCCCCGGAATCCAGCGACGTCTGGAAAATAACCACCAAGGCATCCACTATCACCTCCGCCATTTCTTTCAGAACCCTCGGATGCATTCCATCCGGTCCTGGGGACTTGTCCACAATCAGTCCCTCCAGTCTGTCGAGCACCACCTCTCTAGTAACAGTAATGTCATTAAGACCCTCCATTCCTACCACCTTTCCATCGCTAACACCCGGCAAATTATTCACGTCCTTCTCCGTGAAGACAGAAACAAAAAAGTTATTCAAGACCTTAGCCATATCCCCATCCCCTACCACTAGCTCCCCTTTCTCATCCTCTAAAGGACCAACGTTTACCCTAGCCAGCCTCTTCCTTTTTATATATTTATAAAAACTCTTGCTATCCTTTTTTATATTAAGTGCTAGCCCAGCCTCATAGCTTCTCCTACCCTCCTTTATCAATTTCTTTGTCAATCCTTGTTGACATTTAAACCTTTCCCAATCCTCTTCTCACCCACTGCTCTTAGCTACTCTAAACTCCTCCGCATTTAATTTAACACTTTCCTTCACCTCCTTCGTTATCCACGGCTTATTACCTCTCCTCCTTCTGTCCTTTTTAACCATCGGAATAAATTTCTGCTGAGCACCAAGAAAGATCTCCTTAAAGATCCTCCACTGCTCCTCAGCAGACCTACCTTCCAACGCATTCCCCCAGTCCACATTCGCCAATTCTTCTCTCATCCTACCATACTCCCCTCTATTCAAACAAAGGACACGTGTCTGAGAACCCACTTTCTCCTCCTCCATCTGCACCAGAAACTCCACCATACAATGATCACTCTCTCCAAGAGGATCCTTCACCGCAAGGTCCCTAATTCTACCCACCTCATTACATAGCACCAGATCCAAGATAGCTCGCTCCCTCGTCGGCTCCAACACACACTGTTCAAGGAAATTATCCCGGCAGCATTCCAAGAACTCCTCCTCGAGCCCACCTCATCCAACATGGGTCGACCAATCAATATGCAGATTGAAATCTCCCATAACTACTGCCGTCCCATTCCTGCACGCCGCACTTATTTGCGCGTTAACAGCCCGCACCCCCTCCAGATCATTATTCGGGGGCCTATAGACGACACCCACTAGCGTCTTCCTCCCTTTTCTGTTCCTAATCTCCACCCACAACGATTCCACTTTCTGCTCCTTGGCTCCGATATCATCCCTTGCTACCACCTTGATACTATCCTTAATCAGCAGAGCTACGCCACCCCCTCTTTCCTCCTGCCTATCCTTCCTAAACACTTGATAGCCCTGTACATTCATCTCCCAGTCCCTGTCACCTTGCAGCCACGTCTCTGGAATGGCCACCAGATCGTATCCAAGTTTTTCACTCAGAGGGTGGTGAGTGAATGGAATTGGCTGCCGTCATCGGTGGTGGAGGCGAACTCGCTGGGGTCTTTTAAAAGACTTCTGGATGAGTATATGGGGTTTAATGGGATTGGGGGTTATAGATAGGTCTATAGATTGGTGGGGTTGATGTGATCGGCGCAACTCGAGGGCCGAAGGGCCTGTTTGTGCTGTAATGTTCTATGTTCTATAGGCGTGCCTATCACACAGTGAAAGTGAGAAGCAAGCCTGCATAGGCAGAAAACCCAACACTGCACTGCAGCAATTCACCAAAGATCCTTAGACAGCACCTTCCAAACCCATGGCCCCTTCCACCTGGAAGGACGAGGGCAGCAGATACATGGGAACACCCCCACCTGCAAGTTCCCCTTCAAGTCGCTCACTATCCTGACTTGGAAATATATCACTATTCCTTTGCAGTCGCTGGGTCAAAATCCTGGAATTCCCTCCCTCGTGAAGGGGCAGAGCTCTGAAAGCTCGTGACACCAAATAAAGTTGTTGGGCTTGATCCTGGTGTTGTGAGACTTCTTACTGTGTCCACCCCAGTCCAACGCCGACATCTCCCTGTTTGCGCATTCTCCCTGTGGTTGCGTGGGTTTCCTCCGGGTGCTCTGGTTTCCTCCCACACCCCAAAGATGTGGTCTTAGGCTGATTGATGTACCAAATTGATCCTAAGCTATTCTCCCCTGAATCTGGTTTCAAATGGGGGCACCATGAGTCAAAGGAGGTGTAGGGAAAATGCTTTATTAAAATGGCGACGCGGGCTCGTTGGGCCAAAGGGCCTGTTTCCCGTGCTGGGTTGTTCTTTGTTCTTTGTATCTCCATATCATCCCTCCCTAATGGCATTGTGGATTGAGTAAAAAGTCTGACAACACCAGGTTTTAGTCCAAGCTATTTATTTGATAATATTCTCACAAGCTTTCGGGGTTAGTCCCTTCGTCAGGTGAATGGAGAGTTCTGGCCTCAGACAGAGCATATAAAGCACAGACAGTTTAGAGATTGCTGATTAGAATGCGAATCCTTACACCTAACCTGCTGTTCAAGTCTTAAAGTGGCTGATAATGTGAGTGGAAGGAGCACTGATCACAGTTTAAAGAGATGTGTATTGTCTCCAGACAGTACAGTAAGTGAGGTTTTGCAAACCCAGGCAAGTCACGGGGGTTACAGATAGTGCGACATGAACCCAAGATCCCTGTTGAGACCGTCCTCATGTGTGCGGAACTTGGCTATCAGTCTCTGTTCAGCGACTCTGCGCTGTCGTGTGTCATGAAGGCCGCCTTGGAGAATGCTTACCCGAAGGTCAGAGGCTGAATGCCCGTGACCGCTGAAGTGTTCGCCAACAGGAAGAGAACAGTCTTGCCTAGTGACTGTTGAGCGCTACGACAACGGATGAATGAACATCGCTCGACAGTCACTAGGCAAGACTGTTCCCTTCCTGTTGGTGAACACTTCAGTGGTCACGGGCATTCAGCCTCTGACCTTCGGGTAAGCATTCTCCAAGGCGGCCTTCACGACACACGACAGCGCAGAGTCGCTGAACAGAGACTGATAGCCAAGTTCCGCACACATGAGGACGGTCTCAACAGGGATCTTGGGTTCATGTCGCACTATCTGTAACCCCCGTGACTTGCCTGGGTTTGCAAAACCTCACTTACTGTACTGTCTGGAGACAATACACATCTCTTTAAACTGTGATCAGTGCTCCTTCCACTCACATTATCAGCCACTTTAAGACTTGAACAGCAGGTTAGGTGTAAGGATTCGCATTCTAATCAGCAACTGTCTGTGCTTTATATGCTCTGTCTGTCTGAGGTCAGAACTCTCCATTCACCTGACGAAGAAGCAGTCCCCTCGAAAGCTTGTGAGAATATTATCAAATAAATCGGTTGGACTAAAACCTGGTGTTGTCAGACTTTTTACTGTGTTTACGCCAGTCCAACGCCGGCATACCCACATCATTGTGGATTGACCCATGGACTGCAGTGATTCAAGAAGGCAGTTCACCACCACCTTCTCAATGGGCAATAAATACTGGCCCAGCCAGCGACACCCATATCCTACAAATGTATAAGAAAAGAGACATGAGTTCCCTGCCAACCGCTGAGAAACTGTGGGAGGAGGGCACCCGGGATGGCCAAGGTGGGGTTTGGGATAACTAGGGCCAGGGCAGGTCCTGGTGATCAGATAGGAGGTGCAGCTCTGAGTTCACAGGTAGTCATGATGTGGGTATGCCGGCGTTGGACTGGCGTAAACACAGTAAAAAGTCTGACAACACCAGGTTTTAGTCCAACCGATTTATTTGATAATATTCTCACAAGCTTTCGAGGGGACTGCCTCTTCGTCAGGTGAATGGAGAGTTCTGGCCTCAGACAGAGCATATAAAGCACAGACAGTTTAGAGATTACTGATTAGAATGCCATGATTACAGGGTTAGACATTGCCACAGGTGGACTCTCTGTGTGGACCATGGAGTGTGCAGGAAGGAGACTCCAACTGCTACCAAAGGCCTGTTAAAATTCTGTCCTTGCTGAGAACTATGGAACAAATAACGCTCCCTTCACTGAGACAACCCAACCTGAATCACACCGAGATATCCATTGAATAATGACCATGATTTCTCTGCTTCTGCATACAGACTACATCCGGTTTAAAGCTGCAATCTCTCACATTTCCCACTGCCTTAATTTTAGAGACATTATAGAACCGCGTTTACATTCACCGTGATTCCCTTCAGTGTGACACAGAGATTGAAATCTTATCACTTTTCCCCACTTGCTGTGAATCCTGCAGGAAAACCAGCCCCCGGAGTCCTATTAATCTGCATATTGGATTAAACACAGATTAATACAGTGCTCAAACCGGGAAATGTGAAGATTGGAATTTACCCCAATATCAAGAAATGAAAACAGATATTCACAATTAAATTGGAAATGAAGCATCGAATAATTCAGCAAATATTATTTATGCAATTTAAATTGGACAGCACGGTGACACAGGGGTGAACACTGCTGCCTCACAGTGTCAGGGACCTGGATTCAATTCCTGGCTTGGATCACTGTCTGTGCAGAGTCTGCACATTCTCCCCATATCTGCGTGGGTTTCCTCCGGGTGCTCCAATTTCCTCCCGCAGTCTGAATGACGTGCTGGTTAGAGTGCACTGGCCGTGCTAAATTTTCCCTCAGTGTGACCCGAACGGGCGCCAGAGTGAGGGCGACTAGGGGATTTTCACTATAACTTCATTGCAGTGTTAATGTAAACCTATTTGTGACACTAATAAATAAACTTAAATGTTTATTTGTTGGGAATGTTCGGATATTAATATTTTTTGCATTGACAGATTCCACTTCCTGTCAAACTCCAATCGCATTTTAATTCTTTCGTGTAAATTAATGTTGAAAATTTCTCACACACAGAATTCTCCTTTAAATCCTGGATCTCAGGCAGCATGCACCCTTCTGACCACGAGCTTTTACGATCTGTTAGCCTTTCTCACCTCAACACTCTGCGGATATCCACCAAAACTCTCTGTCCTCGATGCAGCTGGGATTCTCCAATGCCACTGAAAGTGAATGGAGTTTTGGTTGGAATGAGGTGGGATGTCATCAAGTCTCAGAATGTTCATATCAGTTATATAATGGACATCTACCTTCCACATGAAAGGACCTACATAGGCCGGTTCGCATTGTGCTAATTACCCTCACAGACATCCAAGTTCAACACTGCACCAGCGATGCATACATCCCATAAAAGAATAAAAGAAATCTCAAACTTGCAATCAGTTGTGACATTAGTGTACCTTTAAGAATTTTTTTTTAAAATCATGTTCTCTGCAGCTCTCCCAGCCTCAGCTTTCATTGTTGCCAGGTTGCCCTTTTATTGCTCCTTCAGTGGTTTATTTCAGGGGTTTGTTATTTTTACTCCAGGATTTTTTATGACCCTGTGTTGTTAGGAGGAAGGTCATGTGTTTTTAGTCAGTTTGTTTTCCTTCCTAGGGAACTTAAGGTTTCATTTTCTGTTTTGGCTGGCAGCAGTTTAGTTTTGGAAGGGACATCAAGCTGAAAAGAAGTGTTTTTCTCTCTCTGCATGGTTTTGGAAATTCTGCTGGTTAGCTGAAAGCAAGGTTTCTTGCCTTCCTGGAGTAGAACGTCTGATGTTGGAGGCTTGACCGGAGAGTCTCCCTGGGATCCTGGGAAGATGTTCTGACTTCAAACTGTTCTGAGCGTATCCACAGGGCTGCTGGATGTTACAAAGCTGAGAGATCAGGGTTCAATCCTCCAACTAAAGAACTCTGTTCCAGTATCATGTGAGCATTAATCTTTGCTGTGTTAAACTGTTGGAAAGGGTTTGTTTTGTCCATGGGAAATTTTTGTTTGACTGGAACAGTTTAGATGTATGTGTGTTAAGGGTTATATATTATCATGAATGTTTTGTATATTTTGTAATTGATAAAAGTTATTGCTGATTTTCCTACTCTACTTGTTAACTGTATTCTTAAATAAACTTTGTTTGATAAAAGCTCCCTAGGGGGTCATTCGAATCATGCCTGAAATGAAACATCTCATGCGCACTCTAGCTAAATTCAAGATGCAAAACTTATGATCCAGGTGGGCTCCATAAAACGTTTCGGAGTTTCTGACCTGAACCATAACACAGTCATCAGTAATGCGATGGGAGGAGTAATCAATGGTCCCAATAAATAGTAAAAGCAAAATACTGCAGATGATGCAATCTGAAAGTGAAATAAAAAATGATAGAAAATTTTTGTAAGTCTGGAAGCATTATGAAGATAGAACTCACGATGGCACAGTGGTTAGCACTGCCGCTTCACAGTGCCAGGGGCTCAGGGTTTGATTCCCAGTTCACTGTCTGTGTGGAGTTTGCATGTTCTCCCCATGTCTGCATGGGTTTTCTCCGGGTGTGCTGGCTTCCTCCCACAGACGTGCTGGTTAGGGTGCATTGGCCGTGCTAAATCCTCCCTCAGTGTACCCACACAAACGCCGGAGTGTGGTGACTCAGGAAATTTCACAGTAACTTCATTGCAGTGCTAATGTAAGCCTACTGGTGACACAAATAAATAAACTTTAAACTTAACATTGGTTCTATTCTGCATAGAATGCAGATGCAGTCAGACCTGCTGAGATTTCCCAGCATTTTCGGGGGGGGGTGTAAATGGTTGGGTTGCGGGGATAGGGCCTGGATGGGATTGTGTTTTGGTAGGTCGCGGGAACCGTGGTGCACGAAGGCTGTGTTGAACCTAGTCAGGAGGAAAAGGAAGGTATACAAAAGGTTCAGGGAACTAGGAGAGGTTAAGGATCTTGAAGAATATAAGGACTGTAGAAAGGAGGTTAAAAGGGAAATTAGGAGAGCCAGAAGGGGTCATGAGAAGACCTTGGCGGGTAAGATTAAAGAAAATCCCAAGGCCTTCTATAAGTATGTGAAAGGTAAAAGGGTGAGAAGGGAAAGGATAGGACCTATAAAAGATGAAGGGGGGAAGGTCTGTGTAGAACCAGAAGAAATGGCGGAGGTGCTTAATGAGTACTTTGCATCAGTATTCACAGTGGAAGCTGATTTGGGAGATCTTGCTATGGACTTGCAGCAGGTGGAAAAGATTGAGTACGTGGACATTAAAGAGGAGGATGTGTTAGAACTTTTGAATTCTATCAAGGTAGATAAGTCGCCGGGACCAGATGGGATGTACCCCAGGATACTGTGGGAGGCCAGGGAAGTGATTGCAGAGCCCTTGGCGATGATCTTTGCGTCGTCAATGGAGACGGGAGAGGTTCCGGAAGATTGGAGGATTGCGGATGTAGTCCCTATTTTCAAGAAAGGGAACAGAGATAGCCCAGGAAATTACCGCCCGGTGAGTCTGACCTCAGTGGTTGGTAAGCTGATGGAGAGGCTTCTGAGGGACAAGATTTACGACCATTTGGAGAGGTTTGACATGATCAGGAATAGTCAGCATGGATTTGTCAAGGGCAGGTCGTGCCTTACGAGCCTAGTTGAGTTCTTCGATAATGTGACTGAACACATTGACGAAGGAAGTGCCGTGGACGTAGTGTACATGGACTTCAGCAAGGCTTTTGATAAGGTCCCCCATGCAAGACTTCTTGAGAAGGTGAGAGGGCATGGGATCCAAGGGCCTTTGGCCTTGTGGATCCAGAACTGGCTTGCCTGCAGAAGGCAGAGAGTGGTTGTGGATGGGTCTTTTTCGGAATGGAGGTCAGTCACCAGTGGGGTGCCCCAGGGATCTGTTCTGGGACCCTTGTTGTTTGTCATTTTCATAAATGACCTGGATGAGGAAGTGGAGGGATGGGTTAGCAAGTTCGCTGATGACACGAAGGTCGGCGGTGTTGTGGATGGTCTGGAAGGATGTCAAAAGTTGCAGCAGGACATAGATAGGATGCAGGAATGGGCGGAGAAGTGGCAGATGGACTTCAACGCGGATAAATGTGTAGTAGTCCATTTCGGCAGAACCAACGGGATGAACGAGTACACTATTAAGGGCAGGGGTCTTAGTAGCGTTGAAGAGCAGAAGGATCTCGGGGTCCGGGTTCACAGGACTCTTAAATCGGCCTCGCAGGTGGAGGAGGTGGTCAAGAAGGCGTATGGTGTACTGGCCTTCATTAATCGAGGGATTGAGTTTAGGAGTCGGGAGGTAATGCTGCAACTTTACAGGACCCTTGTCAGGCCTCATTTGGAGTACTGTGCGCAGTTCTGGTCGCCTCACTATAGGAAAGATGTAGAAGCTATTGAAAGGGTGCAGAGGAGATTTACAAGGATGTTGCCTGGACTGGGAGGCATGCCTTATGAAGATAGGTTGAGGGAGCTGGGACTCTTTTCCCTGGAGAGGCGAAGGTTGAGAGGCGACCTGATAGAAGTTTATAAAATGTTGAGAGGAATAGATAGGGTGGACTCTCAGAGGCTATTTCCCCGGGTTGAAATGGTCGCTACGAGGGGACACAGATTTAAGGTGCGGGGAGGGAGGTACAGAGGTGATGTTAGGGGTAAGTTTTTCACTCAGAGGGTGGTGAGTGATTGGAATCGGCTGCCGTCGTCGGTGGTGGAGGCGAACTCGCTGGGGTCTTTTAAAAGACTTCTGGATGAGTATATGGGGTTTAATGGGATTGGGGGTTATAGATAGGTCTATAGATTGGTGGGGTTGATGCGATCGGCGCAACTCGAGGGCCGAAGGGCCTGTTTGTGCTGTAATGTTCTATGTTCTATGTTCTATGTGTTCAGTTCAGATTCGATGGGCTGAATGGCTTCCTTCTGTACAGTAGGATTCTATGATTTTACGATTCTGATCACATTAAGTGATATCTGCACATTAAGGCGGCTAAGAGGGGACCTTATTGAAACATATAAGATGATTAGAAGTTTAGACAGGGTAGATAGTGATAGCCTTTTTCCTAGGATGGAGAAAGCTAGCACGAGGGGGCACGACTTTAAATTAAGGGGGGGTAGTTATAGGACTGATGTCAGGGGTAGGTTCTTTACCCAGAGGGTGGTGAGGGACTGGAATGCCCTGCCAGCTGCAGTTGTAAATGCACCTAGTTTGGGGGCGTTTAAGAGATCCGTGGATAGGTTTATGGATGGAAAGGGATTGGTTTAGGTTAGTGGGTCATTGTTTTTGTAACTGGTCGGCGCAACATCGTGGGCCGAAGGGCCTGTTCTGCGCTGTAATGTTCTATGTTCTAATAACCTGTTCACCAGTTTTTAGTTCTGTTGCTGCCAGGCTGGCCCATATCTGGATCTTATCCCAGCAGAGATGGAGCTGGAAAGCCAGCGAGCACTGGTTTGTATTTGAGAAAGCAGTGTTGGTTCAGGCTGGTGTGCTGCCACACCGGCAGGGAGAGAGCATTCAACTGAGCTGGACACTGCGGCGCGTCGATGTTTAATTATATTTAAATCCATTTAAATGCATGCAAATGAGATTCACATACTCCCGGGGGGTGTGAACTTGCTCACATCGCCGGAGGGGGGTGGGCAAGATCTCAAACCCCGATTTGACTGGCTCGAGTCCCATCCCATCCCATCGAGTCCCATCCCATCCCATCGAGTCCCATCCCATCCCATCGAGTCCCATCCCATCCCATCGAGTCCCATCCCATCCACAGCGATCCCACAAAATCTCACCCTGCACCAGGATCACGGATCAGGGTAGATGCCAGCTGAAGGATTTGAAGCCATGGATTTACTCCCAGCTCCGAAGGTAATTTGTTGCTCCGATGTAACAGTTGGTCCATTATTGATATTTTTGGATCCCGTCCCAGTCTTCATGCCGCGCCAAAACACTCGGATAAATGTTTTTACTATTGAAGAGCCAATTTTTTATTGGTCTACAAAAAAACTGTGTGTAATGTCTCAGTGTTAGAACCCCTTCAAGTTAAAGGCAAATTGAGAATGCTAAAGATTGGAAGCTGAATCTTTAATCTGCTGCTGAATCCTTACACTTGGGTCTCCTCCTGAGAAAGTTACTTTTTAGTTCCACCAGGAGTTCTGCCTTATTTAAGAAGTCTCACAGCACCAGGTTAAAGTCCAACAGGTTTATTTGCTAGTAAATGCCACTAGCTTTCGGAGCGCTGCCCCTTCATCAGGTGAATGGAGAGTTCTTTTGATTCGTCACCTGACGAAGGAGAAGTGTTCCGAAAGCTGGTGGCATTTACTGCCAAGTAGAACCCTACAGCGCAGAAAGAGGCCCTTCAGCCCATCGAGTCTGCCCCGAACACAATCCCACCCAGGCCCTACCCCCATATCCCTACATATTGTACCCACTAATCCACACATCCCTGGACACTAAGGGGCAATTTCTTAGTGTGGCCAATCAACCTAAACCCGCACGTCTTTGGACTGTGGGAGGAAACCGGAGCACCCGGAGGAAACCCACGCAGACACGAGGAGAATGTGCAAACTCTACACAGGCAGTGACCCGAGTCGGGAATCGAACCCAGGACCCTGGAGCTGTGAAGCAGCAGTGCTAACCACTGTGCTACCGTGCCGCAAATAAACCTGTTGGACTTTAACCTGGTGTTGTGAGACTTCTTACTGCATTTACCCCAGTCCAATGCTGGCATCTCCACATCATATACATATGAGCAGATAGTATTGAGGAAGCAGGGGGGCTGCAGAAGGACTTGGACAAGTTAGGAGAGTGGGCAAAGAAGTGGCAGATGGATTTCAACGTGGGGAAGTGAAAGGTTATGGTCGAAAGAATAGAGGTGTAGACTATTTCCTAAATGGGAAGAGAATTCAGAAATCGGAAGTGCAAGGGGACTTGGGAATCCCAGATCAGGATTCTCTTAAGGTTAGCTTGCAGGTTGAGTTGGTCGTTAGGAAGCCAAATGCAATGTGAGCATTCATTTCAAGAGAACTAGATTACAGAAGGGGGATGGGGAATAAATGTCAGCCAGCTAGCAATACCAATGTCTCACAAATGAACAAAAACAAAGCGTGAGGGACAACTTAAGAAAGGAACTCAGATCAAAGACAGGACATGGAAGAACACTGGTGGGTAGATTAAGGAGAATCCCAGGATATTCTATAAGTATATTAAAGGGAAGAAGATAACCAGGCAAAGAGTAGGGCCCATTTAGGACCAAGGGGACAATCTGTGCAAGGATCCAGGGGGCATTTGTAGGGAGTTAAACAAATATCACTGTTCTCCTGAAGGCTGGGTAGTTTGCTGCGAACAATGGTCTGTTTGAGGTTGTGCGGTTGTCTGAAAGCAAGAAGTGGGGGTGTGGGGATAGCCCTGGCAAGATGTTTGTCTTCATCAATGATATGTTGAAGGCTTCAGAGAAGATGTCGTAGCTTCTCCGCTCCGGGGAAGTACTGGACGACGAAGGGTACTCTGTCCATTGTATCCTGTGTTTGCCTTCTGAGGAGATCGGTGCAGTTTTTCGCTGTGGCGCATTGGAACTGTCGATCGATGAGTCGAGCACCATATCCTGTTCTTATGAGGGCATCTTTCAGGGTCTGGAGGTGTCTGTCACGATCCTCCTCATCTGAGCAAATCCTGTGTATACGGAGGGCTTGTCCATAGGGAATGGCTTCTTTAACATGTTTAGGGTGGAAACTGGAGAAGTGGAGCATTGTGAGATTGTCTGTGGGTTTGCGGTACAGTGAGGTGCTGAGGTGACCGTCCTTAATGGAGATAAGTGTGTCCAAGAATGCAACTGATTCTGGGGAATAGTCCATGGTGAGTCTGATGGTGGGGTGGAATTTGTTGATATCATCATATAGTTGTTTCAGTGATTGTTCACCATGAGGCCAAAGGAAGAAAATGTCATCGATGTATCTAGTGTATAGCATCGGTTGAAGATTCTGTGCAGTGAAGAAGTCTTGTTCGAACCTGTGCATGAAGATGTTGGCATATTGAGGTGCAAATTTGGTCTCCATGGCTGTTCCATGTGTCTGGATGAAAAACTGGTTGTTGAAGGTGAAGACATTGTGGTTCAGGATAAAGTGGATGAGTTGTAAAATTGCATCTGGAAACTGGCAGTTGTCAGCATTGAGTACTGAGGCAGTCGCAGCAATGCCATCGTTGTGGGGGATGTTGGTGTAGAGCGCTGAAACATCCATTGTGACGAGGAGTGTCCCTGGTTCAACTGCTCCGTGTGTGCTGAGTTTCAGTAGGAAGTCCGTAGTGTCGCGACAAAAGCTGGGGGTTCTTTGTACAATGGGTTTCGGGATGCCCTCGACGTAGCCGGAGAGGTTCTCACACAGAGTTCCATTGCCCGATACGATGGGACGGCCGGGTGAGTGAGGTGATGGATGGTTGTCTGTGTAACTGGAGGCTGGTGTTCTGTGGTGTACCATAGGGATCAGTGTCGGCTCCCTTTAATGTTTGTTATATACATAAATGATGTAGATGAAAATGTGGGAAGGATGAAAAGTAAATTTGTGCATGACACGAAGGTTGGCAGGATAATTAATAGAGGAAGAAGGTCTTAGGCTGCAGGAGGATATAACCGGGTTGGTTAGATGGGCAAATCTGTGGCAGATGGAATTTAACCCTGAAAAGTGTGAGGTGATGCACTCCTCCACAGGAGTAACAGTACATAGGGATTTTTAATGAACGATAACACCAAGGAGTTCAAAGGGATCTGGAGTGCTTGTTCCCAGATCCCTGAAGGCAGCAGGATAGGTTAATAAGGGAGTTAAGGATCCATTTGGGACAGTTGCTGCTATTCATGGATTGTAAGAACAGGGAGGTGATGTTGGAGTTGTATAGGGAATTGGCGAGGCCACAGCTGGAGAACTGTGTGCAGTTCTGGTCACCTCACTGTAGGAAGGATGTGATTGCACTGGAGAAGGTGCAAAGATTCACCAGGACACTGCCTGGGATGGAGCGCTTGAGACATAAGGTGGTAGACTTGGATTGTTTTGTCTAGAGCAGAGAAGGCTGAGGGGGGACATGATTGAGGTGTACTAGATAATGAGGGGTGCAGACAGGGGTGAGTAGCAAGTAGCTGTTCCCCTTGGTTGGAGGGCCAATCACAAGGGGCACAGTTTTAGGTTGTGGGGTGAAGGTTTAGAGGGGATTTGAGGAAAGATTTTTTCACTCAGAGGATGGTGGGAGTTTGGAACTCACTGCCTTGGAGGGTAATGACATAGAGACGTAGAGCAATACAGTATGGAAACAGGCCCTTCGGCCCAACTGGTCCATGTGACATTGGTGCCCTTGCAGCTCGTCCCAATTGCCCGTGCTTGGCCCATTTCCCTCTAATTCTTTCCCATCCGTGTACTTATCCAAAAGGCAGACATTTTTGCACATGCGTAATGGTGCACTCAGCTGCTACAGAAGGCTTGCTGGAAATTTAAGCCCCACCTCTATAGGCGAGGAACGGTTTCACCCATTCTTTTCCTGCACCAAGTCAATAAGACATTGGGTTTGAACATGGCCATAAAATAAAACCAGAAACTTTCCTGTTCTCATACCTGTCCTGGGCCATTGTGTTAATTACTCACATTCACAAAGATTGTCTTATTCAGTTACGTGATCCTGTTGCTAAGCATAAAAAACGGATACAATTAGGAGCAGTAGTTTGGAAATGAACCTGATAAAGTCCTTCACGAGTTAAAGGAAAGGAAATTCTGAACAATCTGATCTACTGCACCAAAACCCTAACCTGGCTTCTATCTCTGAATAATTTAACTCCATTTTTAATAAAAGCTTTCTTATTCAGTCACCGCAGCAATGATCTAACTCTCTGTCAATTACTGGATGCTGTAAGTAGCTCCCGTTTCAGACCCAGGGTTTGAAACTGCCTGGATATTGGTTTCCCTGTGATCATTCCATTAGTCTGAAAATGTAATGTGGTTTCTTTTCAATAAATGGTCCAATTTGATTTATTTTTGAAGAAACAAGACCAGATTTTGGCACCAATACAAACCAGGCTCTGTGAGAGCAGTGAGAGGATATCTCCAGGATATTTGACACAGGTTTGCTGATATTCCTCTTGTGGTTTTGGCTTCAGATCGAACTAACCTTCCGGAATGTTCTGTTTGTGGAGAACGCCATGGTGTCCAGACACTCACTGGCAGCAAACAGGCAAAAGGAAAGTTCCAGAAATAGATCGGGCTCGGAATCCTCCGATCTCACAGGCACCACACTGCGGTCAGCGAGGAGGGAGAACTTGGCGCTCAGCCGAATCTCCGTCCACTGCAGCGGGACTGGAGAATCCCGGCCGCAGGTGAGGTCGGAGAATCCCAGTCACGGGGCGAGGTCGGAGAATCCCAGCCACGGGGGGAGGTCGGAGAATCCCAGTCCCAGGGAGAGGTCGGAGAATCCCAGCCATGGGGTGGGGTCGGAGAATCCCAGTCCCAGGGAGAGGTCGGAGAATCCCAGTCACGGGGCGAGGTCGGAGAATCCCAGTCACGGGGCAAGGTCGGAGAATCCCAGCCACGGGGTGAGGTCGGAGAATCCCAGTCACGGGGCGAGGTCGGAGAATCCCAGTCACGGGGCGAGGTCGGAGAATCCCAGCCACGGGGTGAGGTCGGAGAATCCCAGTCACGGGGCGAGGTCGGAGAATCCCAGTCACGGGGTGAGGTCGGAGAATCCCAGTCACGGGGCGAGGTCGGAGAATCCCAGTCACGGGGCGAGGTCGGAGAATCCCAGTCACGGGGTGAGGTCGGAGAATCCCAGTCACGGAGCGAGGTCGGAGAATCCCAGTCACGGGGTGAGGTCGGAGAATCCCAGCCATGGGGCGAGGTCGGAGAATCCCAGTCACGGGGTGAGGTCGGAGAATCCCAGTCACGGGGCGAGGTCGGAGAATCCCAGTCACGGAGCGAGGTCGGAGAATCCCAGTCACGGAGCGAGGTCGGAGAATCCCAGTCACGGGGTGAGGTCGGAGAATCCCAGTCACGGGGTGAGGTCGGAGAATCCCAGCTGCGGGGTGAGGTCGGAGAATCCCAGCCACAGGGCGAGGTCGGAGAATCCCAGTCACGGAGCGAGGTCGGAGAATCCCAGTCACGGGGTGAGGTCGGAGAATCCCAGTCACGGGGTGAGGTCGGGGAATCCCAGTCACGGGGTGAGGTCGGAGAATCCCAGTCACGGGGTGGGGTCGGAGAATCCCAGCCATGGGGCGAGGTCGGAGAATCCCAGTCACGGGGTGAGGTCGGAGAATCCCAGCTGCGGGGTGAGGTCGGAGAATCCCAGCTGCGGGGTGAGGTCGGAGAATCCCAGCTGCGGGGCGAGGTCGGAGAATCCCAGTCACGGGGTGAGGTCGGAGAATCCCAGTCACGGGGTGAGGTCGGAGAATCCCAGTCACGGGGTGAGGTCGGAGAATCCCAGCCACGGGGCGAGGTCGGAGAATCCCAGCCACGGGGTGAGGTCGGAGAATCCCAGCCTTGGGGTGAGGTCGGAGAATCCCAGTCACGGGGCGAGGTCGGAGAATCCCAGTCACGGGGCGAGGTCGGAGAATCCCAGTCACGGGGTGGGGTCGGAGAATCCCAGCCATGGGGCGAGGTCGGAGAATCCCAGTCACGGGGTGAGGTCGGAGAATCCCAGCTGCGGGGTGAGGTCGGAGAATCCCAGCCACAGGGCGAGGTCGGAGAATCCCAGTCACGGAGCGAGGTCGGAGAATCCCAGTCACGGGGTGAGGTCGGAGAATCCCAGCCATGGGGTGGGGTCGGAGAATCCCAGTCGCGGGGTGAGGTCGGAGAATCCCAGTCACGGGGAGAGGTCGGAGAATCCCAGTCACAGGGTGAGGTCGGAGAATCCCAGTCACGGGGTGAGGTCGGAGAATCCCAATCACGGGGCGAGGTCGGAGAATCCCAGCCATGGGGTGAGGTCGGAGAATCCCAGTCACGGGGTGAGGTCGGAGAATCCCAGCCACGGGGCGAGGTCGGAGAATCCCAATCACGGGGCGAGGTCGGAGAATCCCAGTCACGGGGCGAGGTCGGAGAATCCCAGTCACGGGGTGAGGTCGGAGAATCCCAGTCACGGGGTGAGGTCGGAGAATCCCAGTCACGGGGTGAGGTCGGAGAATCCCAGTCACGGGGTGAGGTCGGAGAATCCCAGTCACGGGGTGAGGTCGGAGAATCCCAGTCACGGGGTGAGGTCGGAGAATCCCAGTCACGGGGTGAGGTCGGAGAATCCCAGTCACGGGGCGAGGTCGGAGAATCCCAGTCACGGAGCGAGGTCGGAGAATCCCAGTCACGGGGTTTTTAGTTTATGAAGAAATCAGCTTTTGGGGTTGACCTGTGAGATTGGCCTCTATGGTGAGGTGTTAGGAGAGGGGAGTGTGCAGAGGGATCTGGGTGTCCTGGTGCACCAGTCACTGAAGGTAAGCATGTTGGTACAGCAGGTGGTAAAGAAGGTAAATGGTACGTTGGCCTTCATTGCGAGAGGTTTGGAGTACAGGAGCAGGGATGTGTTGTTACAATTATACAGGGGCCTTGGTGAGGCCACACCTAGAGTATTGTGTACAGTTTTGGTCCCCTTTTCTGAGGAAGGATGTTCTTGCTCTCGAGGGAGCGCAGTGAAGGCTGATTCCAGGGATGGCGGGACTGATGTATGAGGAGAATTAACTGGGATAGGATTGTTTTCGCTGGATGAATGAGGGGGGATCTCATAGAGATTTATAAAACTCTAACAGGACTAGACAGGGTAGATGCAGAGAGGATGTTCCTGATGGTGGGGGGAGTCCAGAACCAGGGGGTCACAGTCTGAGGATTCAGGGTAGACCATTTAGGACAGAGATGAGGAGACATTTCTTCACCCAGAGAGTGGTGAGCCTGTGGAATTCATTACCACAGGAAGTAGTTGACGCCAAAACATTGAATGTATTCAAGAGGCAGCTGGATATCGCACTTGGGGGCGAATGGGATCGAAGGTTATGGGGAGAAAGCAGGATTCGGTTATTGAATTGGATAATCGCCCATGATGGTGATGAATGGGGGAGCAGGCTCGAGGGGCTGAATGGCCTCCTCCTGCTCCTATCTTTGATCTTTCTGTTTCTATGTTACAGTGCGCAGAGATGCCCTGTGAAGGAGACAATCTGGACACAAACATTTCACCAATTGGGGAATGGGATGGGGATGGGATTGAATCTTTGTTTGGATGGAACATCGTGGGCCGAAGGGCCTGTTCTGCGCTGTAATGTTCTATGTTCTATGGAGGTCTGTTCTGAAGATACTCAGCTCAGGAACATCAACCAGCTTAACCTTTTCAGTAAGACACGGACTCTGCTGTCCTTTACAGATTTCCTCGTCTTCTTCTTTGTGAGATTGCCAAAGGCAGCAGTTATGGGGCTGAGATTTTGGTATCCACCCCCCCCATCGCTACACGGCAGCTCTGTGATAGTCCAGCTTGTCGATACATCCTATCAGCTGCGATTCCCCGGAACTGGGACTCGGTCCCCTTTCCGGCAGCAGGTGTTACCTTGGAGCTGATAGCATCCATCAGGTGGGATTCATCCCTCTGGAAGATACACATGATCTTATTTGGAAAAACCCGCTGGCCAGCTGTTCCAAAATTGGGGCAACCCCCCCCCCCCCCAACAGTATCCAGGCATGAGGGTGACTCAACCCCTCGCATCAGACCCCCCCCCCCAACTCAAATTCACTTCTCCCTCAGAGTCCTCACTTGGCTCCCCCCCCCCCCCCGACTCAGACCACCACTCAGCCCTTCGTACCCCTCAGACTTTTCACTCAGCCCCCTTCAAGCTATGCACCTGAGTGCACTGCCCCTTGGCACCTGGGTGCTGACATCTTGGCCTGGCACCATGGGCCTTGAGGGAGGTGATGCGGGTAGGTCCAATGGTGATTTGTTCCTCTGCCGCTGACAGGCTGTGGATGTAATTTGTATCTTTTTCCCGACGGAAGAAGTGGAAGAGAGAACATCCGGAGAGTGTAGAGTTCTTAATTATTCTGGCTGCTTTGCCGAGGTAGTGGGAAGTGTAGACAGAGTGAATGGATGGGAGGCTGGTTTGCGTGATGGATTGGGCTAGTTTGAAATCTGTAAAAGGAATATTGTTTGAATTGGAACCCATAGGGATAGGTTAGCAGTTAAGAACTGTATCTTGACATGTTTAAGTATTTCAATTAGTAAATGGTAAGCTAATTCATTTGTTATAGTTAAACTGCATTGTTAAATACATTTTAAGTATAATAAACCTTCCTAATGTGTAAATAGGATCACATCTGGAGTGAAACACCTTCTCTTTATATTAGTGCCAAAATAGCAAATAGTTGGGGTCTATTCAAACTTCATCATATATTTTGGGGTCTCTGATCTGATACCTAAACAATTTCTACTCATGCTTCAGTTGGCTGTCTTTATTCTCATTTCCCTTCAGGTTTCAATGCATCTCAAGTACTTTAATTCACCCTAACCATAATGTTTACTAAGATTCTGAGCCTAATTAACAGGTTGTGGTTTCTTCAAAAGTGAGAAGTGGTTTTCAAAAGAGGAAGAGAAACCTCTTATTCCTTTTGAAGAAACCACAGGCTACCAATCAAGTTTTGAGTCACACAAGGGCCAGTTGACCTCAGGTGGGACTTTCTGCTTTTGGAATGAGCGCAGCCTGGAAATCCCACACATTGCCTCTTACCCTTCTCTATACTAGCCCAACGTTTCCTCATAAGACAACTCACCTACCCCCGATGCTAGTCTTGTAAAACCTTCTCTGAGCTGCTTCCAATGCGCTTGTGTTAGTCCTTAAACAAGGTGACTAATACTGTACCCAGTAATCCCGATGTGCAGTGCTCCGTATAACTGAAACATAATCTTCCTAATTTTGTATTCAATTCCTCCGCAATAAATGAAACTTTAGAGTCACAGAGGTTTACAGCAAGGAAACAGGCCCTTCGGCCCAACTTGTCCATGCTACTCTTTTTTTTAAACCCCTAATCCCAATTGCCCTTACTTGGCCCATATCCCTCTATATCCATCGTACCCATGTAACTGTCTAAATGCTTTTTAAAAAACAAATTGTACCCACCTCTACTACTGCCTCTGGCAGCTCGTTCCAGACACTCACCATCCTCTGTGTGAAAATATTGCCCCTCTGGACTCTTTTGTATCTCTCCCCTCTCACCTTAAACCTATACCCTCTAGTTTTAAAGTCTCCTATCTTTGGGAAAAGACATTGACTATCTAGCTGATCTGTGCCCCTTATTATTTTATAGACTTCTATAAGATCATCCCCCAGCTTCCTACGCTCCAGAGAAAAAAGTCCCAGTCTACCCAACCTCTCCTTATAACTCAATCCATTAAATCCTGGTGACATCCTAATAAATCTTTTCTACACTCATTCTAGCTTCTAGTTAGGTTTCCTGGCCATTCGCTCTACCAGCCTTTTGCGATTCATGCACTGGGCCACCCAGATCTCTCTGCACTCCAGAGATCTGCAATCTCTCATCCTTTAGATATTAAGCTATTTTAAAATTTTTCCTGCCACAATGCTCAGTTTCACATTTTCCCCATATTGTACTCTATTCCCCAGATCTTTGTTCGCCCATCTAACCTAACTAGAAGACCCCCCTAGCGGGAGTGGGGTGGTGGGTGGGGGGGGGGGGTGGGGGGGAACGGGTCACAGATGCAGCCTACGAGGTTGTAGAGCTCACTCTGTTACAATCGGTGACGGTGAATTCAATATTTTTGGTCTGGTTTCAGCAAAAAGAGTTGGCGTTTCATGAACTGTTCCAGGGAGATAAATAAACAAAGTGTGTTTCCATCAGGGACCACAGTAAATAAAAATAATAAAACCCCCTGCCTGTCTGGAAGAAGGCAGCTTTATGCTTTACATACAAAATGGACAGACTGTCTGATTTGTTTAGAATGAGGGCCAAGAAATACAAAACATTGAATTAATTTACATCTTCCCTCCTTCACAAAATATCTCAACGAGAGCACTTAATGTTATCAAATGTCGCCCTCAGATTAAATTCAGGACTTTTATTCTGACTGCTTAAATTGAATAATGAATGCACCTTTCCAGAATTTGTCACTTAATGTTTGCTTTATTACTTTGACTTGTCTCATAAACACGAGCAGGAAATGTAGCTGTCACATCTAGCTCAAAAATATTAGAATTAAATAGCAAACACTTTGTGACAAGTCGCAGTGTTTCCCAGTGTGGTTTGTACCTCATCACTTGGCCCCTGTTTGTGATTCAGACAGGGAGGTGGGGAGGGGTCGAACTCAGGAATTGGGCAGCTGTGTTGTTGTCCATTCCCTGGTGGAGACCCCCATTTTCTCATTTCGAGTTCCCCTGACAAACAGATCATAGAATCGGGGAATCCTACAGTACCGAAGAAGGCCATTCGAGCCATCGAGCCTATACTACCCTCCCAGACCCTAACCCCATGCATTTATCCTACTAATCCCCCAACATTAAGAGTCAATTTAGCACTGCCGAACCCACACATCTTTCGGACTGTGGGGGGGAAACTGGAGCACCCGGAGGAAACCCACACAGACACGGGGAGAACATGCAGTGACCCGAGGCTGGAATCAAACCTGGGGCCCTGGTGCTGTGAGGCAGCAGTGCTAACCACTGTGCCACCGTGCCACCCATGTACTCATGTCTGTAAGTTGGGCACAGGGAAGGCAGAAAGGATGCCTGATGCCCCTCCTGTCTGTGTACCTTTGGGATTTACCATCCGCTGTGCCCTAACAGAGGTACCAATCTCAGGAGGCAACTTCTGTTTGCCTTGAAAAAGCAGCACATCTGCCCCCCCCCCCCCAAAGCTTCAGGTCTGGCCCCAACTTCCAACAGGAGAATGCATGTTCTCAGCTCACCATCGTCCATGGAATAAATGCTCAGTGATAGGCTCTAACATGCTTACAACTGTCAGCTACCAAATTGGAGTCTGTTATATATTCAAACACACATAAGAACATAAACATAAGAACATAAGAAATAGGAGCAGGAGTAGGCCATCTGGCCCTTCGAGCCTGCCCCGCCATTCAATAAGATCATGGCTGATCTGTCGTGGCTCAGTTCCACCTTCCTGCCCTCTCCCCATAACCCTTAATCCCTTCTCTTATCAAGAACCCATCAACCCGCGTCTTAAAAATATTTAGCGAGGCAGCCTCCACCACTTCAACGGGCAGAGAATTCCAGAGATTCACCACCCTTTGAGTGAAGAAGTTCCTCCTCAACTCTGTTCTAAACCGCCCCCCCTTTATCTTGAGGCTGTGCCCTCTAGTTCTACTGCCCTTTCTGAGCGGGAAGAGTCTCTCCACCTCTATCCTATCCATCCATCTTATACGTCTCAATGAGATCTCCCCTCATTCTTCTAAACTCCAACGAGTACAAGCCCAGTTCATTCAGCCTCTCCTCATAGCTCAACCCCCTCAACTCCGGTATCAGCCTAGTAAACCTCCTCTGCACTCCCTCCAAGGCCAAAATATCCTTGTGTAAGTACGGCGACCAAAACTGCACACAGTACTCCAGCTGCGACCTCACCAATGCCCTATACAGCCGCAGCAAGACCTCCCTACTTTTATATTCAATCCCCCCTCGCTATAAAGTGAATTAGGTATACTGGAGAAAGTGAAGCTATTTCTGTCAGACTTTGATTTGATTTATTATTCTCGCATGTATTGGTATATAATGAAAAGTATTGTTTCTTGCGCGCTATACAGACAAAGCATACCATTTATAGAGAAGGAATTGAGAGAGTGCAGAATGTAGTGTTACAGTCATAGCTAGTGTATAGAGAAAGATCAACTTAATGCGAGGTAGGTCCATTCAAAAGTCTGACTTTTTCCAGTCTCGCTGGAGTCAGTGGGATTTTGTATGGCTCGCCACATTTCCCAGACCCACTCTCCTGCCACAACGGAGCCACAAAATTCCACCCCAAATCTTTTATTACTTCCTTCGGGATTAATAAGCATGGAAAAACACCCACTCTGTATGTTTTGTGTACCCACACTGCATCCCCACACTAGAACACTTACAAACACAGCACACTCCCAGCCCCCAGGTGGGACACTGTGCGGACTTTAGTCTGTCAGATCACTAACAATCTGTCCTGGTCCCCCCCATATCGACACTATAGTTAAGAAAGCCCCCAAACACTCTACTTTCTCAGAAGACTAAGGAAATAAGGCATGTCAGCTACGACTTTCACCAATTTTTACAGATACACCATAGAAAACATTCTTTCTGGTTGTATCACAGCTCGGTCTGGGCTCCTGCTCTGCCCAAGACCGCAAGGAACTACAAAAGGTCGTGAATGTAGCCCCCAATCCATCACACAAACCAGCCTCCCATCCATTGACTCTGTCTACACTTCCCACTGCCTCAGCAAAGCAGCCGGCATAATTAAGGACCCCCCACACCCCGGACATTCTCTCTTCCACCTTTTTCCTTCGTGAATAACATACAAAAGTCTGAGGTCCCGTACCGACCAACTCAAGAACAGCTTCTTCCCTGCTGCTGTCAGACTTTTGAGTGGACCTACCTCGCATTAAGTTGATCTTTCTCTACACCCTCGCTGTGACTGTAATACTACATTCTGCACTCTCTCCTTTCCTTCTCTCTGAGTGGTATGCTTTGTCTGTATAGCAAGAAACAATACTTTTCACTGTATACTAATATATGTGCCAATAATAAACCAAACCCAATGAGATCGGATCAGATAGCAGACAGCAGCAGTGCTATCGGATAGGGTTGTGAGGTGTGGGTGGTTTCATTCCTGCCTCTCTTTGCCCTCGGGTGATCCCCGCTTTTGTTTCGAGTCCAGAACTGAACTCCAACCGCAATGCGCGTAATTCTCCATCGTGACTCACTCGGTAACCTCCAATGTGTGCTTAATAAACCATCTCAGACACTTTACTCTATTAAATGTCTGCTTGAAGGTGCCCTGTGGACCAATAGACGATGATTTAATTTTGCAAATATGATTTCATTGCTGAATCGTCAAAGGCATTTATTTATTTTGGAAGTTCGTGTCTGCGTTACTCAGCTGGTTGTGATTTGTAATGCTGCTATTTTGAGGTAATATTTTGAAGGACTTCCAGAATTTTAATTCAGAAATAATCCATAAAACCTGGAGCAGAAGTAGGCCATTCCGCCCTTCAAATCTGCTCCACCATTCAATATGATCATGGCTAATCCTCCATCCCAAAGCCTTGCTCTCACTCTCTCCCCTTTTCTCTTGGTGCCTTTAGTGTAGAAATCTATCTATTTCATTCCTAAATACAATCTACTGGCCCCCACCCTGGTCACTGACCTTCCCCACTCTGGGTCACTAATCTGCCCCCACTCTGGGTCACTGACCTTCCCCCACCCTGGGTCACTGACCTTCCCCCACTCTGGGTCACTGACCTTCCCCCACTCTGGGTCACTGATCTGGCCCCACCCTGGGTCACTGATCTGGCCCCCACCCTGGGTCACTGATCTGGCCCCCCCAGCTTTCTGTGGTCGAGAATTCCACAGATCCACCACACTCTGAGTGAAGATGTTTCTCCTCGTCTATGTCCTAAATGACCTACCCTGTATCCTGAGACAGGTATTCCTGTTCTAAACCTTCCCCAGCCAGAGGGAATAATATCCCTGCATCCAGTCTGTCCAGCCCTGTCAGAACTTTATACGTTTCAATTCGATCCCCTCTCATTCTTCTGAACCCCAGTGAATACGGGCCCAATCTGTCCTCGCACAACAATCCTGCCATCCCAGAATCAGTCCGATAAACATTCACTGCATTCTCTCTATACCAAGGAGAGACATCTTCCATCCCACCCTCCGTGGGAATGATAGCAGGTTGGGCAGGAACCATGGGAATGATAGTGGGTGGGGCAGGGACCATGGGAATGATAGCGGGTGGGGCAGGGACCATGGGAATGATAGCGGGTGGGGCAGGGACCATGGGAATGATAGCGGCGGGGCAGGGACCATGGGAATGATAGCGGTGGGGCAGGGACCATGGGAATGATAGCGGGTGGGGCAGGGACCATGGGAATGATAGCGGTGGGGCAGGGACCATGGGAATGATAGCGGGTGGGGCAGGGACCATGCAAAGGTCCACTGATCTCATGCGGGATTTTCCAGTCTTGGGGCAAGCGTGCCTGGAAAGTCCCACCCCGAGTATATCCTTTCTTTGATAAGGAGGCAGAAACTGTACACAGTTCTCCAGGTGTGGTCTCACCCAGCCTCTGTACAGCTGCATTAAGACATCTTTGCTTCTGTACACAATCCTCTTGCTCTAAGTGTCAGCAGACCATTTGCCTTCCTCACTGTTTGCCGAGCTTGCTGTCAGTGACTGGTGTACACGGACTCTCAGATCCCTTTGTACATCAACATTTCCCAACCGATCACCATTTAAATAATTCTCTGCCGTTCTGTTTCTCCATCCGAATATAAACCAGACTCAATTTTAAAACCTTGTGGAGAAGCTCACACGATTTGCTTGTTTATGAGCAGTATATATCCTGCCGATAAACTCCCCGGTTTCCCTCCAGTCGCTCTCCAGGACTCGCCTGAATCTGCCCATTGTTAATCTCCTGATATAATGAGCACACAGTAAGAAGTCTCACAACACCAGGTTAAAGTCAACCGGTTTATTTGGTAACCCGAGCTTTCGGAGCACTGCTCCTTCATCAGGCGAGTGAAGAGTTCAGTTCACAAACAGGGCAAATATAGACACAGAGCCAATTACAAGATAATGGTTGGAATGTGAGTCTTTACAGGTAATCAAGTTTTTACAGGTTCAGGCAATGTGAGCGGAGAAAGGATTAAGCACAGGTTAAAGAGATGTGTATTGTCTCCAGACAGGACAGTTAGTGAGGTTTTACAAGCCCAGGTAAGTCACGGGGGTTACAGATAGTGTGACATGAACCCAAGATCCCAGCTGAGACCGTCCTCATGTGTGCGGAACTGATAGCCAAGTCTGTTCAGCGACTCTGCGCTGTCGTGTGTCGTGAAGGCCGCCTTGGAGAATGCTTACCCGAAGGTCAGAGGCTGAATGCCCGTGACCGCCGAAGTGTTCGCCAACAAGAAGGGAACAGTCTTGCCTGGTGACTGTCGAGCGATGTTCATTCATCCGTTGTCGTAGCGTCTGTATGGTCTCCCCAATGTACCATGCTTCGGGACATCCTTTCTTGCAACGTATCAGGTAGACAATGTTGGCCGAGTTGCAAGAGTATTTACCATGTACCTGGTGGATGGTATTCTCACGTGTGATGATGGTATCCATGTCGATGATCCGGCATGTCTTGCAGAGGTTGCTGTGGCAGGGTTGTGTGGTATTGTGGTCACTGTTCTCCTGAAGGCTGGGTAGTTTGCTGCGAACAGTGGTCTGTTTGAGGTTGTGTGGTTGTCTGAAAGCAAGAAGTGGGGGTGTGGGGATGGCCCTGGCGAGATGTTCGTCTTCATCAATGATATGTTGAAGGCTTCAGAGAAGATGTCGTAGCTTCCCCGCTCAGGAAGTACTGGACGATGAAGGGTACTCTGTCCATTGTGTCCTATGTTTGTCTTCTGAGGAGATCGGTGCAGTTTTTTGCTGTGCTGTGTCGGAACTGTCGATCTATGAGTTGAGCGTCATATCCTGTTCTTATGAGGGCATCTTTCAGGGTCTGGAGGTGTCTGTCACGATCCTCCTCATCTGAGCAAATCCTGTGTATACGGAGGGCTTGTCCATAGGGAATGGCTTCTTTAACATGTTTAGGGTGGAAACTGGAGAAGTGGAGCATTGTGAGATTGTCTGTGGGTTTGCGGTACAGTGAGGTGCTGAGGTGACCGTCCTTAATGGAGATGCGTGTGTCCAAGAATGCAACTGATTCTGGGGAATAGTCCATGGTGAGTCTGATGGTGGGGTGGAATTTGTTGATATCATCATATAGTTGTTTCAGTGATTGTTCACCATGAGGCCAAAGGAAGAAAATGTCATCGATGTATCTAGTGTATAGCATCGTTTGAAGATTCTGTGCGGTGAAGAAGTCTTGTTCGAACCTGTGCATGAAGATGTTGGCATATTGAGGTGTGAATTTGGTCCCCATGGCTGTTCTGTGTGTCTGGATGAGGAACTGGTTGTTGAAGGTGAAGACATTGTGGTCCAGGATAAAGCGGATGAGTTGTAAAATTGCATCTGGAAACTGGCAGTTGTCGGCATTGAGTACTGAGGCAGTCGCAGCAATGCCATCGTTGTGGGGGATGTTGGTGTAGAGCGCTGAGACATCCATTGTGATGAGGAGTGTCCCTGGTTCAACTGCTCCGTGTGTGCTGAGTTTCAGTAGGAAGTCCGTAGTGTCGCGACAAAAGCTGGGGGTTCTTTGTACAATGGGTTTCAGGATGCCCTCGACGTAGCTGGAGAGGTTCTCACACAGAGTCCCATTGCCCGATACGATGGGACGGCCAGGTGTGTTTGCCTTGTGTATCTTTGGGAGGCAGTAGAGATCTCCAATGCGGGGAGTACGTGGAATGAGAGCACGGAGGGTGCTCTGAAGGTCCGGATCAAAGGTCTTGATCAGATTGTTGAGTTGATGAGTGTGTTCTTTGGTCGGATCTGCAGGTATCTGTCTGTAGTGTTCCCGGTTATTTAGTTATCGGTACACTTCTTTACAGTAATTCATTCTATTCCATATGACGATGGCCCCTCCTTTGTCTACTGGTTTGATGACAATGTTGCGGTTGGTCTTGAGAGCGTGGATGGCGTTGCGTTGTGCTTGGGTGATGTTCGGGGCATAAGAACATAAGAAATAGGAGCAGGAGTAGGCCATCCAGCCCTTCGAGCCTGCCCCGCCATTCAATAAGATCATGGCTGATCTGTCGTGGCTCAGTTCCACATTCCCGCGGCCTGGGCTGTCTTGTGAGTGCGGTTGATGAATCTGGTGCTGACACAACTCTTGACAGCTTTGGCATATGTGCCGAGTCGAAGGCAGTGGCCTTCTGGAGGAGTCCAATTTGACTCTTTCCTTGGAGCATTCTCCAAGGCGGCCTTCACGACACACGACAGCGCAGAGTCACTGAGCAGAGACTGATAGCCAAGTTCCGCACACATGAGGACGGTCTCAACAGGGATCTTGGGTTCATGTCGCACTATCTGTAACCCCCGTGACTTGTCTGGACTTGCAAAATCTCACTAACTGTCCTGTTTGGCGACAATACATATCTCTGTAACCTGTGCTTAACCCTCTCTCCACTCACATTATCTTTACCTTTAAGGCTTGATTAACTGTAAAGACTCGCATTCCAACCATTATTTTGTAAATTGAGTTTGAACAAAGAACAACACAGCACGGGAAACAGGCCCTTCGGCCCAACGAGCCCGTGCCGCCGTCCCATGGTCAGTGACCTATTCATGACTCTAGTCTATGCCTAATGTGTGAGGATCAGGGAGGTCCAATATAGGGATAATTTGTTACCCAATCAATCAGCCTGAAAGCACATTTTTGGGATGTGGGAGGAAACCGGAGCACCCGGAGGAAACCCACGCAATCACGGGGAGAACGCGCAAACTCCCACGGACACAGGCCCAACTCCATGTGTCCGCACAGCAACAGAGATAGCCTCTGAGCTGCCATGATGCCCTCGAGATGGTCCAGTTTACGCACACCAACGACATGAAGCAGTAGGCAACTCCCGAAGCAACATCCAAGAGCAGCCCACCACAACCTGCCGCCCGCATGCCCCTTACTGGACATAAATGCCTGTGGATAAAAAATTCATTATTAAAAGACTCTATATCCCTGAGGCTAAAACTGAATCCCAAGCCTACAATGTTTAGTAAGGCCTGCTATATCCCCCTATATGTAGACCGCTCATGTGGCTGTCCAAGTTTGTGTCTTTATATGCCCCGTTTGTGAATAGAACTCACACTCACCTGATGAAGGGACAGCGCTCTGAAAGCTCGCGCTACCAAATAAACCAATTGGACTTTAACCTGGTGTTGTGAGACTTCTTACTGTGTTTACCCCAGTCCAACACCAGCATCTCCACATCATAGACATAGAACATAGAACATAGAACATTACAGCGCAGAACAGGCCCTTCGGCCCACGATGTTGCGCCGACCAGTTACAAAACAATGACCCACTAGCCTAAACCAATCCCTTTTCATCCATAAACCTATCCACAGATCTCTTAAACGCCCCCAAACTAGGTACATTTACAACTGCAGCTGGCAGGGCATTCCAGTCCCTCACCACCCTCTGGGTAAAGAACCTACCCCTGACATCTGTCCTATAACTACCCCCCCTTAATTTAAAATCGTGCCCCCTCATGCTAGCTTTCTCCATCCTAGGAAAAAGGCTATCACTATCTACCCTGTCTAAACCTCTAATCATCTTATATGTTTCAATGAGATCCCCTCTTAGCCGCCTTCTTTCCAGCGAAAACAACCCCAAATCTCTCAATCTCTCCTCATAGGATCTCCCCTCCATACCAGGCAACATCCTGGTAAACCTCCTCTGCACCCTCTCCAAAGCCTCCACATCCTTCCTGTAATGTGGGGACCAGAACTGCACACAAAACTCCAAGTGCGGCCGCACCAGAGATGTGTACGGTTGCATCATGACGCTGCGACTCCTAAATTCAATCCCCCTACCAATAAACGCCAAAACTCCGTATGCCTTCTTAACAACCTTATCCACTTGATTCCCAACTTTCAGGGATCTATGTACACATACACCTAGATCCCTCTGCTCCTCCACACTATTCAAAGTCCTCCCGTTAGCCCTATACTCAACACATCTGTTATTCCTACCGAAATGAATTACCTCACACTTCTCCACATTAAACTCCATCCGCCACCTCTCAGCCCAGCTCTGCAACCTATCTAAGTCATCCTGCAAACTATGACACCCTTCCTCACAATCTACCACACCTCCGACTTTGGTGTCATCAGCAAACTTACTAATCCACCCAACTATACCCTCATCCAGATCATTAATAAAAATTACAAACAGCAGTGGCCCCAAAACAGATCCCTGAGGCACACCACTTGTAACCGAACTCCATGACGAATATTTCCCATCAACCACCACTCTCTGTCTCCTATCTGCTAGCCAATTCCTGATCCAATTACCTAGATCACCCCCAATCCCATACATCTGCATTTTCTGCAGAAGCCTACCATGGTGAACCTTATCAAACGCCTTGCTAAAATCCATATACACCACATCAACTGCCTTACCCCTATCCACCTCTTTGGTCACCTTCTCAAAGAACTTGATAAGGTTAGTAAGGCATGACCTACCAGCTACAAAACCATGCTGACTGTCTCTAATCAACTCATTACTTTCCAAATAACTATAAATCCTGTCTCTAATAATCCTTTCCAAAACCTTACCCACCACAGAAGTAAGACTCACCGGTCTATAATTCCCAGGGAAGTCCCTTCTCCCCTTCTTAAACAATGGGACAACATTTGCTGTCCTCCAATCTTCTGGTACTATACCAGAGACTAACGACGACCTGAAGATCAGAGCCAGAGGCTCCGCAATCACCCCTCTTGCCTCCCAAAGAATCCTAGGGTAAATCCCATCTGGACCAGGGGACTTATCTATTTTCAATCCCTCTAAAATATCCAGCACATCCCCCGTATCAACTGCAATACTATCTATTTCACACCCCTGCACCCCAGTGTCCTCCTCAGCTACATTCCTGTCCCCTTGCGTGAACACCGAAGAGAAATATTGGTTCAACGCCTCTCCAATCTCCTCCGGTTCCACGCACAACTTCCCTCTACTGTCTGTAACTGGCCCTAATCTTGTCCTAACCAACCTTCTGTTCTTGACATACCTGTAAAACGCCTTAGGGTTCTCCTTAATCCTATCAGCCAAAATCATCTCATGTCCTCTTTTAGCCCTATCATGGTTTTCAGATGCTGCCAGACCTGCATTTTCTCTTTTGGTTTCAGATTCCAGCATCCGCAGTAGTTTGCTTTTATCCAGGGTTTACTCAGATATATAAAGTTCAGACAAACCCGGCAGTATTGTGAGCTCCTCTGGACACCACATCTTTGGAAGGATATATCGGCCTTGGAGGGAGTGCGTGAGGTCTACCAGACTGAGACCCGATGCAATGAGGAGTGATTGTACTCTGTACTCACAGTAATTCAGAAGGTTAAAGAGTGATTTGATTGAGATTTTCGAGACAAGGTTGATGGGGAGAAACTGTGTGGGACAGTTCAGCGCAGGAAACCTCGATCGAAAGCTTCCATCCTCGCTCACGACTGGGACTTCTGCTGAAAGTAAATGGCTGGAAGTCTAGATTTTCCATTCTCGCTGCAACAGGTCCCTCCACATGGGAGAATCCCGTCCAGGGTCAATAATTAGAGTCAGACTGTGTCAGGGAGAAACTAAAAGACATTGCTTCACACAAAGGGTGACAGGAGTTTAAAATACCCTCCATAAAAGGCAACTGGGGGTAAATCAACTATCCATAAAGTGAGATTGAGAGGTTTACATTACCAAGGGTATCAAAGCATTTGGAGCAAAAAGCAATGGGGGGAGAATAGGGCTAGGATACAAGTCAGCTATAATCGCACTGATAGACAGAATGGGGTGATGGTGTTATATAGTCAACCCCTGTTTCCACTGATAGGACAGCATCAGCAAACAGGGTTAAGAGATTTCAGAAGCTGAAGCACTAGAGAGGGCAGCACGGTAGCACAATGGTTAGCACTGCTTCTTCACAGCTCCAGGGTCCTGGGTTCGATTCCCGGCTCGGGTCACTGCCTGTGTGGAGTTTGCACATTCTCCTCGTGTCTGCGTGGGTTTTCTCCGGGTGCTCCGGTTTCCTCCCACAGTCCAAAGATGTGCGGGTTAGGTTCATTGGCTATGCTAAAATTGCCCCTTAGTATCCTGGGATGTGTAGGTTAGAGGGATTAGCAGGTAAAATGTGTAGGGATATGGGGATAGGATCTGGGTGGGATTGTGTTCGGTGCAGACTCGATGGGCCGAAGGGCCTGTTTCTGCACTGTAGGGTTCTATGTAGGGTTCTATGTTCAAAATGCTTCTCCACACAGGGGAAACCAATTCTTGGAATACACCACAAAGAGCAATACAGTCCAGGGAGAGGGACTTCACCCCTCCAGCCTGTGCTGTTGTCCTGTCTAGACCAAATGCCTCTAACCCCCTCTACATCTCGCATTATTGATCTTTCTCTACACCCCAGCTGTGGCTGCAACAACACATTCTGCACTCTCTCCTTTCCTTCTCTATGAACGGTATGCGGTGTCTGTGCAGCGCGCCGGAAACAGTCCTTTTCATGTATGTTAATACATGTGACAATAATAAATCAAATCAGTGAGTCTTAAATGTCATTAACATCTCTGTCGCAATCACTAATCAAAGAGGTGGCAGATTCTAAAAGCCAACTGGACATGCCGGAGAAGATCACAGAATAATCGGATTATAGGGGCTGTGGGACGAAATTGGGTTATTCTTTTAAAGAACAGATACATTTGATGGGTAGAGCAGCTTCCTTCTGCACAACGAGTCTAACATTCGGGGTGGAATTTCTCCGTCCCACCCACCAGGGGAATTGTAACAAACCCACGCAAAGGTCTGTTGACATTGGATGGGGTTTCCCGGTGTTGGGATGGAGCGCGATCGGAAATCCCAACCAGGGGTTTTGACACTAGGAAACTCCCTGCATTTTCAGTGCGGTGAAATCCAGATCTCGGGCGGGATTTTCCAGCCACGCTTACCCCCCAAAACCAGGAAATGCTGCCCAAGGTCGACAGACCCCCCCATGGCCCTCCCCTCGCGCCCGCTCCCATTCCCGTGGCGAGCAGAACGGGAATAACCGCCCCTTTCAAATGTTTGACCATCTGCTTTAAGCAATGTCACCCCAGTGTCAGGGATTGGAATTCTGCTGAAGAGGAAACATTGCTTCTAAAATTCAGAGTTTTCCTGGGAATAAAGTTAAACTCACCGTTATCAGGTGCTAAAAGAACAAAAAAAGTTGAAAATTCACGGAAATCAAACTCAAGGAGACAAAATAATGAACAGAACAAGAGGCCCGAAGCTGAAAAGCATTTGAAATACATTAACTAGTGTAAGAATCACAGATTCCTCACAGTGCAGAAAAGGCCATTCAGCCCATTGAGTTGGCACTGACTCTCTGACAGAATATCTTATCCAGACTCTCTTAACCTTACACATTTTCCACGGCTCATCCATCTACCCTACACACCTTGGGACAACCCAGCATGGCCAATCCACCTAACCTGCACAAGGGCAGCACGGTGGCACAGTGGGTTAGCACTGCTGCCTCACAGCACCAGGGACCCGGGGCAGCACGGTGACACAGTGGGTTAGCACTGCTGTCTCACAGCGCCAGGGACCCGGGGCAGCACGGTGACACAGTGGGTTAGCACTGATGCCTCACAGCACCAGGGACCCGGGGCAGCACGGTGACACAGTGGGTTAGCACTGATGCCTCACAGCACCAGGGACCCAGGGCAGCACGGTGACACAGTGGGTTAGCACTGCTGTCTCACAGCGCCAGGGACCCGGGGCAGCACGGTGACACAGTGGGTTAGCACTGCTGCCTCACAGCACCAGGGACCCAGGGCAGCACGGTGACACAGTTATTCACACTGCTGTCTCACAGCACCAGGGACCCGGGGCAGCACGGTGACACAGTGATTAGCACTGCTGTCTCACAGCACCAGGGACCCAGGGCAGCACGGTGACACAGTGGGTTAGCACTGCTGTCTCACAGCGCCAGGGACCCGGGGCAGCACGGTGACACAGTGGTTAGCACTGCTGTCTCACAGCGCCAGGGACCCGGGGCAGCACGGTGGCACAGTGGGTTAGCACTGCTACCTCACAGCACCAGGGACCCAGGGCAGCACGGTGGCACAGTGGGTTAGCACTGCTGTCTCACAGTACCAGGGACCCAGGGCAGCACGGTGGCACAGTGGGTTAGCACTGCTGTCTCACAGCACCAGGGACCCAGGGCAGCACGGTGACACAGTGGTTAGCACTGCTGCCTCACAACGCCAGAGACCCGGGGCTGACTCCCAGCTTGGGTCACTGCTTTTGTGGGGTTTGTATGTTCTCTCCATGCCTGTGTGGGTTTCCTCCAGGTGCTCCGGTTTCTTCCCATAGTCCAAAGATTGGGTTAGGTGGACTGGCCATGCTAAATTGTCCCTTAGTGTCAGGGAGACTAGTTAGGGTAAAGGCATGAGGTGTTGGGGGGTAGGGCCTGGGTGGGATTGTGATCGGGGCAGACTTGATGGGCCGAATGGCCTTCTTCTGCACTGACGGATTCTATGACTCCATGGCTATCTTTGGACTGTGGGAGTAAATCAAAGCACCTGGAGGAAACCCAGGCAGACACGGGGAGAACGTGCAGACTCTGCACAGTCAGTGACCCAAGCTGGGAATTGAACCTGTGTCCCTGGTGCTGAGAGGCAGCAGTGCTGACCACTGTGTCACTGTATATGCTTCGATTTGGGGTATATATTATGCTCAAGGCTAACATTAACATTGTTAAGGAGTGGAATAATGTTATTGTTTCAGTTATACGGAGAAAAGTGCAGGTCTCACAATCATATCATTGACAAATCAATATCCTATTAACCTGTGTGGCAGAACACATTTCCTCTCATTCTGCTCACTGTACATGTGAAGAACGAAGAACAACAGAAATTACAGCACAGGAACAGGCCCTTCGGCCCTCCAAGCCTACACCGACCGTGCTGCCCCCGACAGAACTAAAACCCCCTACCCTTCCGGGGACCATATCCCTCTATTCCCAACTTATTCATGGATTTGTCCAGATGTCCCTGAAAACTCACTATCGTATCTGCTTCCACTCCCTCCCCCAACAGTGAGTTCCAGGCACCCTCCACCCTCTGTGTAAAAGACTTGCCTCGTAAACTTGCCTTTAAACCTTGCCCCTCGCACCTTAACCCTGTGCCCCCTAGTAATTGACTCTTCCACCCTGGGAAAAAGCTTCTGACTATCCACTCTGTCCGTGGCCTCTCATAATCTTGTAGACTTCTATCAGGTCTCCCCTCAACCTCCATCGTTTCTCTAACCTCTCCTCATAGCTAATGCCCTCCATACCAGGGCAACATCCTGGTAAATCTTTTCTGTAACCCTCTCCAAAGCCTCCACATCCTTCTGGCAGAGTGGCGACCAGGATTGAACTCTATATTCCAAGTGCGGCCTAACTAAGGTTCTATAAAGCTGCAACATGACTTGCCAATTTTTAAACTCAGTGCCCCGGCCGATGAAGGCAAGCTTGTCGTATACCTTCCTGACTCCCTTCTCCGCCTGCATTGCCACTTTCAATTCACTGTGTACCTGTACACCCAGATCCCTCTGCCTATCAATAGAACATAGTACATTACAGCACCCTTGATGTTACGCCGACCAGTGGAACCAATCTAATGACCCTCTAACCTAAACTATTCCAATATTATCCATATGCCTATCCACTGACCATTTGAATGCCCTTAAAGTTACTCTGAAGGGTTCTGCCATTTATTGTATATTTAAAGTGGGAGATGTTTTCTGAATTTATACATCACATAAGAATCCTTCAGAAATGATTTGCCTAATTACCGGAAGGATGTAGAGATCCTGGAGAGAGTGCAGAGGAGATTTACCAGGATGTTGCCTGGTATGGAAGGGCTGTCTTACGAGGAAAGATTGAACGCACTTGGGCTGTTTTCCCTTGAGAGACGTCGGCTGAGGGGGGATCTAATAGAGGTTTATAAGATTATGAAGGGGATAGATAGAGTAAATGGTGATAAGCTTTTTCCGCTATTAGAAATGGATAGAACGAGGGGTCACGGGCTTAGGGTGAGGGGGGCTAGATATAAGACTAATATTAGAGGGCAGTTTTTCACACAAAGGGTAGTGGGGATGTGGAATGCACTGCCGAGTAAGGTGGTGGAAGCAGGCACGCTAGGGTTGTTCAAGAGTCACTTGGACAGCCACATGAGCGGTCTACATATAGGGGGATATAGCAGGCCTTACTAAGCATTGTAGGCTTGGGATTCAGTTTTAGCCTCAGGGATATAGAGTCTTTTAATAATGAATTTTTTATCCACAGGCATTTAAGTCCAGCAAGGGGCATGCGGGCGGCAGGTTGTGGTGGGCTGCTCTTGGATGTTGCTTCGGGAGTTGCCTACTGCTTCATGTCGTTGGTGTGCGTAAACTGGACCATCTCGAGGGCAACATGACAGCTCAGAGACTATCTCTGTTGCTGTGCGGACACATGGATTTGGGCCTGTGTCCGTGGGAGTTTGCGCGTTCTCCCCATGGTTGCGTGGGTTTCCTCCGGGTGCTCCGGTTTCCTCCCACATCCCAAAAATGTGCTTTTAGGCTGATTGATTGGGTAACAAATTGTCCCTATATTGGACCTCCCTGATCCTCACACATTAGGCATAGACTAAAATCATGAATAGGTCACTGAGACAATGGGACGGCGGCGCGGGCTCGTTGGGCCGAAGGGCCTGTTTCCTGTGCTGTGTTGTTCTTTGTTCTTTGTTCTTTGTAATTTTAATCAGTATTGTCTGGCCTCAATACTTTTCTAATACTTGCACTACTCGCTATCAAAGGACAGGGACCTTGGCTGAACCTCTGTCTTAATAAGTAATAATAAATACACTACAAGTAACGTAAATCGATCAGTGGCACAGCGTTTATCACTGCTGCCTGACAGCGCCAAGCACCCAGGTCCGATTCCCAACTTGGGTCGCTGTCTGTGTGGAATTTCCTTCGGGTGCTCCGGTTTCCATCCACAGTCCGAAAGACGTGCTGGTTGAGAGCATTGGCCGTGCTGAATTCTCCCTCAGTGTACCCGAATAGCCACCAGAGTGTGGCAACTGGGGGATTTTCACAGTAACTTCATTGCAGCGTTAACGTAAGATTACTTGTGACACTGATAAATAAACACAACATTTATTAATCTAAAATGGAAATACACAGCAACTCAGTAAACAGCTTCAAAGGAAAGAAAATGTTTTGTTAAGCTGTCTTCCTTCTTTACAGATGTAAACTCACCAACTTTTTACAGATGCCCCATAGAAAGCATTCTTTCTGGGTTGTATCACAGCTCGGTCTGGGCTCCTGCTCTGCCCAAGACCACAAGGAACTACAAAGGGTTGTGAATGTAGCCCAATCCATCACGCAAACCAGCCTCCCATCCATTGACTCTGTCTACACTTCCCACTGCCTTGGAAAAGCAGCCGGCATAATTAAGACCCCCACGCACACCAGACATTCTCTCTTCCATCTTCTTCCTTCGGGAAAAAGATACAAAAGTCTGAGCTCATGTATCAACTGACATAAGAACAGCTTCTTCCCTGCTGCCATCAGACTTTTGAATGGACCTGTCTCGCACTAAGTTGATCTTTACACCCTAGCTATGACTGTAACACTAACATATAGCACTAACATTCTGCATTCTGTCCTTTCCTTCTCTATGAACGGTATGCTTTGTCTGCACAGCGCGCAGGAAACAATACTTTTCACTGTATGTTAATACATGTGACAATAATAAATCAAATCAAATACTGCGTGGGCTTGCTGTATGTTTCTGGATTTTCAGTAGTTCAGGTGCAGTGTGGTATCAATGTTGAATAGAAGAAGTTTCACCAGTCCCCTCTTTGATGTGGGATTTCTTATCTGACTGACACGTCTGTATTAACAATGGCTGATGTACCTTACCGGTGTTAGAACATAGAACATTACAGCACAAACAGGCCCTTCGGCCCTCGAGTTGCGCCGATCACATCAACCCCACCAATCTATAGACCTATCTATAACCCCCAATCCCATTAAACCCCATATACTCATCCAGAAGTCTTTTAAAAGACCCCAGCGAGTTCGCCTCCACCACCAATGTTCTGGAGTTTTGAAGTCTTTTCCAGCTTGTGACTAACTGAACTGAATTTTGAGCAAGTTATCTGTACAAGGGGAAGGTGTGGATGGCTCACCCCCATTGACAAGAACAGAATCCCTACAGTGCAGGAAGAGGCCATTCAGACCATCGCGTCTGTAAGGACTCACCAACACAGCATCTTACCCAGGCCCTATCCCCATAGTCCCAAGTATTACCCCAGTAATCCCCCCCTCCTACATATATCTTGGGACCCTAAGGGGAAATTTAGCACAGCCAATCCACCTAACCATCATGTCTTTGGAGTGTGGGAGGAAACCAGAGCACCCGGAGGAAACCCATTCAGACACGGGGGGAATGTGCAGGCTCCACACTGACAGTGACTCGAGGTCAGAATTGAACCGGGCTCCCTGGTGCAGTGAGGCAGCCGTGTTAATCACCGTGACACCCAGCCTTCCACACAGATATTCCAACGTTGGCATTAAAAACCCTTTGTCTGCTGAAACGTAGACACCAGCTTCCAAATTATTGATATCATTCTGCTTCAGATGCCCACATTATCGGGTGATTTTCAGGTGTATACACGGGAATGCTAACTGGTTGCTGTCAGTTCAGCAATGCTTCTGTTTGACAATTTGCCGCACATTCTTGTTGAGCTGGTTGCGATTTGCAATAACCAGCCCTGGGGTTATGTCCCATTTACCTTCTTTGAATCGTGATAGGTTTCCTCACGCTGCCAAGACGCTCATTGTCAGAGATCTATCACTTCTGTGCTGGAGGAGGGTGTAAGTCTGGTGAGCAGTTTCCCAGTTGGGCTGGAGGTACAGATGGTGTAGTACATGTTGACAGGCTTCTCACTTGGAACATGGACAGAAACTTCTTCAATCTCCACACCGGGAAGAAAGTGAAGTTAGAGGAATATCTCTCCGGACTCTGGACATTGCCTGGTGCTGTGAGTGCGGAATGTTACCCACTGAACAAAAAGAATTTGTATTTGAAAAGCACCTTTTGTGTCCTTGGGATTTTCCGAATTGCTTCACAGTCAACAAATACTTTTGACTTGTAATCTGTGTTGTCAGGTTGGCAAACGTGGAGGCCATTTTGTGCACAGCAAGATCCCACAGTGACACGAAGAGTGAGTTATTCTCGTTTCAATGCTGTTGATTGAAGGGTAAGTTTTGGTCAGGAAAAAGGAAGAACTCGCCTGTTCTTCGGACACCGAATCGTCTTTGGTCTGTCAGATGTTTCAGCAACTCACCTGAAAGACAGAACCCCCGACAATGCAGCCCTCCCTCACAGGAGGCACCGAACGGTCCACTCAGATTACGTAGTAAATTCATCACAACGTGGGCAAGAGTGACTCAACTGTTCACTTGTCATTGCACCTGATTGGAATAAATAATGAAGTAAAATTGGACAGGGTGAGTAATGTGTTAACACCCTTTCATAAGACAAGGAGCAGAATTGCACCATTCGGCCCATCAAGTCCGCTCCTCCATTCGATCATGGCTGATATTCTCCTTTCCCCATTTTCCTGCCTTCTCCCTATAACCCTTCATCCCATTCCCAATTAAACATCAGTCTAAATCCTCCTTAAATTTCCTCACTTGTCCCAGCATCCACCACACTTAGACTTTGCAGAGAGATCCAGAGTTCCTTAAAAGGTGATTAACATAAGAACATAAGAACATAAGAACATAAGAAATAGGAGCAGGAGTAGGCCATCTGGCCCTTCGAGCCTGCCCCGCCATTCAATAAGATCATGGCTGATCTGTCGTGGCTCAGCTCCACCTTCCCGCCCTCTCCCCATAACCCTTAATCCCCTCTCTTATCAAAAACCCATCAACCCGTTTCTTAAAAATATTTAGCGAGGCAGCCTCCACCACTTCAACAGGCAGAGAATTCCAGAGATTCACCACCCTTTGAGTGAAGAAGTTCCTCCTCAACTCTGTTCTAAACCACCTCCCCTTTATCTTGAGGCTGTGCCCCCTAGTCCTACTGTCTTTTTTGAGCGGGAAGAGTCTCTCCACCTCTATCCTATCCATCCCATTCATCATCTTATACGTCTCAATGAGATCCCCCCTAAGGTGAGAGGGGGAAAGTTTAAGGGAGATGTACAGAAAGTGCTGGATGGCTGGAACGCGCTGCCAGAGTGGGCGGTAGAAACATCACATTAGCAACATTGAGAGGCATCTGGATTGGTTCATGAACAGGGAGGGAATAGAGGGATACAGATCGACTAAAGGCAAAAGGTTTTTTTGTAATTTAGTTAGAGCAGTACGGCCAGCACAGGCTTGGAGGGCCGAAGGGCCTGTTTCTGTGCTGTACTTTTCTTTGTTCTTTATTTCTTTGTTTATTCTCCTGCTGGTGTGCATAAACTGGACCATCTCGAGGGCAACATGACAGCTCAGAGACTATCTCTGTTGCTGTGCGGACACATGGATTTAGGCCTGTGTCCGTGGGAGTTTACGCGTTCTCCCCGTGGTTGCGTGGGTTTCCTCCGGGTACTCCGGTTTCCTCCCACATCCCAAAAATGTGCTTTTAGGCTGATTGATTGGGTAACAAATTGTCCCTATATTGGACCTCCCTGATCCTCACACATTAGGCATAGACTAGAGTCATGAATAGGTCACTGAGACAATGGGACGGCGGCGCGGGCTCGTTGGGCCGAAGGGCCTGTTTCCCGTGCTGTGTTGTTCTTTGTTCTTTTGTTCTTTGTTCTTTGCTCCGGCACATCAGTTATTGATTGACAAAGTTGCATTGTTTAGACATTTGCCAATACGTGTTCCGAAAGATTGTTGGAAGAATGATTCGGATGGCTGTGAACAGTCCCACATATGGATTTTTGTGGTGTTTAACTGTGATTAATGATGTGATGTTATATTGATATACCGTGGTGCTGTAGGATAGTGTTACACTGAGTCATGTTAACTTGGTGGTTTGTGCAAAGTGGGCTCGATCAGTCGAGCTGCCCCATTGTACAGCGATGGGAGAGACACGGACCAGACGGACAATCTGTTCTGTACACTCACTGTGATGGGGCAGTGGTGAGTATCCAATGTGCTGTATTATCTGTTTGTGAGTTTTGTGTTGAGATATTTAAGGTGCGGGGAGGGAAGTACAGAGGTGATGTTAGGGGTACGTTTTTCACTCAGAGGGTGGTGAGTGAATGGAATCGGCTGCCGTCATCGGTGGTGGAGGCGAACTCGCTGGGGTCTTTTAAAAGACTTCTGGATGAGTATATGGGGTTTAATGGGATTGGGGGTTATAGATAGGTCTATAGATTGGTGGGGTTGATGTGATCGGCGCAACTCGAGGGCCGAAGGGCTTGTTTGTGCTGTAATGTTCTATGTTCTATGTTCTATATTATCTATAAGATGTGATGTTTAATTATTCACCTCCCCGGCAGTGGTCACTGGGGAGAGTTCCCTGACCCCTCCGCGGTGAGAAGCGGAGTGCGGTGGGACCTTCTGCTCCTGCCCCTGACTGCTCCCCACGTCCACAGGTCTGTACCGCCCGTGTGACCAGGAGATCCGGCTGATGGGAAAGTTCCTGCGAAGCTGAAACGATGCTGAATGTATCTCCAGGTGTTCACTGTGTGTGTCTTTGCAAGTGAAAGGTTGTAAGTACGTTTCCCCCATTGTCATTCACTGCCCCGGGGTGAGCTGGCTCTGTACTGCTTGTGAAATTCAACTATAAACACATGGCAATGCACAACATTTATCAATCACTTGGGTGTGGGGACCAGGTGTAATATTCCCAAGTCCACGGCTGATACAAAGCTGGGGGTGGGGGAGGGAATGTGTGTTATGAGGAGGATTAAAGCAGCTCCAGGAAGATTTGGACAGACTCAGTGAGTGGGCAAGAACACGGCAGGTAGAATATAAAGAATGTGAGATGATCCACTATGACAGGAGGAACAGAAATGCAGAATATTTCCTAAATGGTAGGAGATTAGAAAGTTAGGATGTACAGAGGGACCTGGGTGTCCTTGTCCATGAGTGACTGAAGGCTAACAGTTTTTCTGATTTGATTTGATTTATTATTGTCACATTTATTAATTTATACAAAGAACAAAGAATAAAAAACGGCCCGGGAAACAGGCCCTTCGGCCCAATGAGCCCGCGCCGCCATTTTAACATTACCAGTCCCCCCTCCACCCATGACTCTTATCTATGCTTATGGCACATATAGTGAAAAGTATTGTTTCTTGTGCTCTATACAGACAAAGCAGACCGTTCAGAGAGAAGGAGAGAGTGCAGAATGTAGTGTTACAGCCATAGCTAAGCTGTACAGAAAGATCAAGGTAGGTCCATTCAAAAGTCTGACAGCGGCAGGGAAGAAGCTGTTCTTGAGTCGGTCGGTACGGGACCTCAGACTTTTGTATCTTTCCCAACAGAAGAAGGTGGAAGGGGGAATGTCCGGAATGTTTGGGTCCTTAATTATACCGGCTGCTTTTCCAAGGCAGCGGGAAGTGTAGACAGAGTCAATGGATTGGAAGCTGGTTTGTGTGATGGGATTGGGCGACATTCACGACCTTTTGTAGTTCCTTGTGGTCTTGGGCAGAGCAGGAGCCCAGACCGAGCTGTGATACAACCAGAAAGAATGCTTTCTATGGGGCATCTGTAAAAGTTGGTGAGAGTCGTAGCTGACATGCCAAATTTCCTTAGTCTTCTGAGAAAGTACAGCATTTGTGGACTTTCTTAACTACAGTCTTGGTATGGGGGGGACCAGGATAGTTTGTCGGTGATCTGACAGATCAAAGTCCGCACAGTGTCATCTAGTCCATTCTGGAGCTGGGAATGTGCCGTGTTTGTAAGTGTTCTAGTGGCCCATTATCCATCCTGATTCCATGGCGGACAAGGTGGTGGAATTGTCTTCTAAAAATCTGTCTATCCCAGCATTCAGTATACTCAACGTTGAAGCATCCAGAGCCCTGTGGAATAGAGAATTCTAAAGATTTACAACTCTTTGAATGGAGAAATTTCCCCTCAGCTCAAACCTGAATGATTGTCTCCCTTACCCTGAGACTGTGTCCTCATGTTTTAGATTCTCCGACCAGTGGGAACAACCTCTCAGTGTTCACCCTATCAAACCCCTTCAGAATCTTGTAGCTTTCCGTGAGATTGTCTCTCATCCTCCCAAATTCCAGAGAAAAAAACTCCAATTTTCCCCACCTCTCATCCACAAGCAACACAGTCAACTCCAGAAGCACGTTAGTGAACCTTTGCTGCACTTTGGGTACATTGAGGGAGAATTTTCCCATGGCCAATTCACCTAACCTGCACATCTTTGGGCTGTGGAAGGAAGCTGGAACACCTGGAGGAAACCCATGCAGACATGGGGAGAATGTGCAGACTCCACATAGGCAGTAAGCCATGCTGGGAATTGAACCGGGGTCCCTGGCACTGTGAGGCAGCAGTGCTAAGGATAAAGAGACCATGCGGGATTGAAAATAGATAAGTCCCCTGGTCCAGATGGGATTTACCCTAGGATTCTTTGGGAGGCAAGAGGGGTGATTGCGGAGCCTCTGGCTCTGATCTTCAGGTCGTCGTTAGTCTCTGGTATAGTACCAGAAGATTGGAGGACAGCAAATGTTGTCCCATTGTTTAAGAAGGGGAGAAGGGACTTCCCTGGGAATTATAGACCGGTGAGTCTTACTTCTGTGGTGGGTAAGGTTTTGGAAAGGATTATTAGAGACAGGATTTATAGTTATTTGGAAAGTAATGAGTTGATTAGAGATAGTCAGCATGGTTTTGTAGCGGGTAGGTCATGCCTTACTAACCTTATCGAGTTCTTTGAGAAAGTGACCAAAGAGGTGGATAGGGGTAAGGCAGTTGATGTGGTGTATATGGATTTTAGCAAGGCGTTTGATAAGGTTCACCATGGTAGGCTTCTGCAGAAAATGCAGATGTATGGGATTGGGGGTGATCTAGGTAATTGGATCAGGAATTGGCTAGCAGATAGGAGACAGAGAGTGGTGGTTGATGGGAAATATTCGTCATGGAGTTCGGTTACAAGTGGTGTGCCTCAGGGATCTGTTTTGGGGCCACTGCTGTTTGTAATTTTTATTAATGATCTGGATGAGGGTATAGTTGGGTGGATTAGTAAGTTTGCTGATGACACCAAAGTCGGAGGTGTGGTAGATTGTGAGGAAGGGTGTCATAGTTTGCAGGATGACTTAGAAAGGTTGCAGAGCTGGGCTGAGAGGTGGCGAATGGAGTTTAATGTGGAGAAGTGTGAGGTAATTCATTTCGGTAGGAATAACAGATGTGTTGAGTATAGGGCTAACGGGAGGACTTTGAATAGTGTGGAGGAGCAGAGGGATCTAGGTGTATGTGTACATAGATCCCTGAAAGTTGGGAATCAAGTAGATAAAGTTGTTAAGAAGGCATACGGAGTTTTGGCGTTTATTGGTAGGGGGATTGAATTTAGGAGTCGTAGCGTCATGATGCAACTGTACACATCTCTGGTGCGGCCGCACTTGGAGTTTTGTGTGCAGTTCTGGTCCCCACATTACAGGAAGGATGTAGAGGCTTTGGAGAGGGTGCAGAGGAGGTTTACCAGGATGTTGCCTGGTATGGAGGGGAGATCCTATGAGGAGAGATTGAGAGATTTGGGGTTGTTTTCGCTGGAAAGAAGGCGGCTAAGAGGGGATCTCATTGAAACATATAAGATGATTAGAGGTTTAGACAGGGTAGATAGTGATAGCCTTTTTCCTAGGATGGAGAAAGCTAACACGAGGGGGCACGATTTTAAATTAAGGGGGGGTAGTTATAGGACAGATGTCAGGGGTAGGTTCTTTACCCAGAGGGTGGTGAGGGACTGGAATGCCCTGCCAGCTGCAGTTGTAAATGCACCTAGTTTGGGGGCGTTTAAAAGATCTGTGGATAGGTTTATGGATGAAAAGGGATTGGTTTAGGCTAGTGGGTCATTGTTTTGTAACTGGTCGGCGCAACATCGTGGGCCGAAGGGCCTGTTCTGCGCTGTAATGTTCTATGTTCTATGTTCTATGCCTGCAATATCCCAAGTGTGGCCTCACCAAGGCCCTGTATGAATTCAGCAAGACATCCCTGGTCCTGTATCAAATCCTTTTGCTGTGAAGGCTAACATACCATTTGCCTTGTTTACTACCTGCGCATGCTAACCTTCAGTGACTGGTGTACGAGGACACCCAGGTCTCGCTGCACACTCCCGCCTGTCCAGTCAGATAACTGCCTTCCTGTTCTTGCTACCAAAGTGGATAGAGTTACATTTATCCACATTATACTGCAACCTCTGTGCTTTTCCCTCACTCAGCTTGTCGGAATTACACTGAAACATCTTTGTATCCTCCTCACAGCTCACTCTCCCAGCTAGCCTGAAAATGTGGAGATGTTAAACTTAGTTCCCTTTTCCGAACATTAATAAATAATGTGAACAGTGAAAGGGAGGGGCAAACCGATGGATAGATTAGAAAACAAGGATGAGAATTTGCAACTAGTTCCAATATGATTCACCACTATTTCTTCCTGTTTAATTCAGCCGTGTTTAACATAGAACTTTACAGCACAAACAGGCCCTTCGGCCCACGAGTTGCGCCGATCACATCAACACCTACCAATCCATAGAACTATCTGTAACCCCCAATCCCATTAAACCCCATATACTCATCCAGAAGTCTTTTAAAAGACCCCAGCGAGTTCGCCTCCACCACCACTGACGGCAGCCGATTCCATTCACTCACCACCCTCTGAGTGAAAAACTTACCCCTAACATCACTTCTGTACTTCCCTCCCCGCACCTTAAATCTGTGTCCTCTCGTAGCAACCATAGGCTGCCTCGCTAAATATTTTTAAGAAACGGGTTGATGGGTTTTTGATAAGAGAAGGGATTAAGGGTTATGGGGAGAGGGCGGGAAGGTGGAACTGAGCCACGACAGATCAGCCATGATCTTATTGAATGGCGGGGCAGGCTCGAAGGGCCAGATGGCCTACTCCTGCTCCTATTTCTTATGTTCTTATGTTCTTATTTCAACCCGGGGAAATAGCCTCTGAGAATCCAACGGCAAAACTAATCAAAGAAGCCTCTGCCCAAAGCTTGAATAATAAAAATAAGTTTATTTATTCGTCACAAGTAGGCTTATATTCACACTGCAATGAAGTTACTGTGTAAAGACTATGAAGAGAGTTGCTTGGCACTGCCCCAGCAGCGCTTAAGGCAGTTAGCTAAGAAATTTGCAAAATAGTCTCAGCGATCGAACTTTGCTCCTGACACACTGGGTTTATTTTCCACGATGAGTATGTCTGTGTGAGGAGGTCAGGAATCTCAGAACCCTCGGTGTAATTCTATTACTAGAATTAAACAGGGGGCTTTGTTCTGCTTTGTAATTGCAAAACTTCCAGAACAACACACAAGAGAGAGGGATGGAAATTCACTTTAAGGATTTTCGATACTATTCACGCTGAAGGCTCGGTGGAGAACCTCATTGGCTGATATGCAGCCTCACTAACTTGTTTGTTTGACATAATTAGTCTCCAGTGCTGTGGAGGGAATCTGTAAACGCAAAGAGAAGCCAGGCCAAGATCCCTTGTGAGAAAACTGTTTATAAATATTCCACATACACTGCATATCGTACATAGCTCAATACCCTGCTTCATAATGGTACTAATGTTATCATCAATTAGCATAAATATTGCAACACAAAGGTTGGCTTTGTAGAGCTTTAGCTCTGCCAGGTCACACTCCAGTCAGCGAGCAGAAATTAATTCATTTACTTGGAACGAGCAATGGACCTCAGCTGATTCATCGAATGTGCCCCAATTAAACCAGGCTCATTTCTCCGACTTCAGACAACACGGTATCCATTTTTGGTGTGTGTCCTCACCATCTGAGCGATGGTGTTGACGGGAACCTTGATCAGTTTCGGTGGTCGGCTTTCATTCAAACACAGTAAGAAGTCTCACAACACCACGGTAGCACAGTGGTTAGCACTGCTGCTTCACAGCTCCAGGGTCCTGGGTTCGATTCCCGGCTCGGGTCACTGCCTGTGTGGAGTTTGCACATTCTCCTCGTGTCTGCGTGGGTTTTCTCCGGGTGCTCCGGTTTCCTCCCACAGTCCAAAGATGTGCGGGTTAGGTTCATTGGCTATGCTAAAATTGCCCCTTAGTGTCCTGGGATGTGTAGGTTAGAGGGATTAGCAGGTAAATGTGTAGGGATATGGGGATAGGGTCTGGGTGGGATTGTGTTCGGTGCAGACTCGATGGGCCAAAGGGCCTGTTTCTGCACTGTAGGGTTCTATATTCTATATTCTATAAAGCCAAACAGGATTATTTGGTAGGAAACACCACTAGTTCTCGGAACTGGCTGTTCCTTTGTCAGGTGACGAAGGAGCAGCACTCTGAAAGCTAGTGGTGTTTGCTACCAAATAAACCTGTTGGACTTTAACCTGGTGCTGTGAGACTTCTTACTTTTTTTCCCCCATCCAACGCCGGCATCTCCACATTCATACAACTAGAACAGGCAAACTGACAGCCCCACTGGAGCTGTTTATTGGCTAAGTTTGCCTTTTGAGCAGAGGTCTCAAAATATCAGAGGTTAGACTGAATAGCGGAGATTTTCTGAGTACTGTTATGGCGATGTGATGTGTACATGTGTAAGATTAATCTTTAATTTCATCAGCTGGCCAAATATATATTGAATGTCGTTAAAACAAGCGTAGGCACCAAATTAAGATGCCTACACAGGTCACCTGACACATCTGGCATCACACATTGGTTGGTTTCTGGATGTTTCCAATGTAGATTACAACAAGGACATGCCAAACCATCCTCCCATGGAACTTCACACCTGTGGATGTGAAGATTTACACCAAGAAAATGTACTGGCTCTCATCATTAACATTTCTGTAAAGCGGCCTTTCATGATGTGGAGATGCTGGTATTGGACTGGGGTAAACACAGTAAGAAGTCTCACAACACCAGGTTAACGCCCAACAGGTTCATTTGGTATCAAACACCACTGCAACATCTACAAGGCACAAGTCAGGAGTGTGATGGAATTCTCCCCACTTGCCGGGATGGGAGCAGCTCCAACACTCAGGAAGCTCGACACCATCCAGGACAAAGCAGCCCCGCTTAATTGGCACCACATTCACCGCCATAGACATTCATTCTCTCCACCACTGGCACACAGTGGCAGCAATGTTTACCGTCTACAAGATGCAGTGTGCAAGCTTACCAAGGCTCCTTAGACAGCACCTTCCAAACCTGTGCTCTCTACCATCTTGAATAAAAAGGGCAGCAGATACACAGGAACACCAGAAAGTTCCCCTCCACATCCTGACTTGAAAATATCTAACTGGGTCCAAATTCTGGAACTGCCTTCCTAACAGCATTGTTAACGTATCGACACCACATGGACTGTAGCAGTTCCAAAAAGTGGCTCACAAATAAGAACATAAGAACATAAGAAATAGGAGCAGGAGTAGGCCATCTAGCCCTTCGAGCCTGTCCCGCCATTCAATAAGATCATGGCTGATCTGTCGTGACTCAGTTCCACCTTCCCGCCCTCTCCCCATAACCCTTAATCCCCTCTCTTATCAACAACCCATCAACCCGCTTCTTAAAAATATTTAGCGAGGCAGCCTCCACCACTTCAATGGGCAGAGAATTCCAGAGATTCACCATCCTTTGAGTGAAGAAGTTCCTCCTCAACTCCGTTCTAAACCGCCCCCCCCTTTATCTTGAGGCTGTGCCCCCTAGTCCTACTATCCTTTCTGAGCGGGAAGAGTCTCTCCACCTCTATCCTATCCATCCCATTCATCATCTTATATGTCTCAATGAGATCTCCCCTCACAGGAGAAATAATAGCAATGGGGGCTACCCAAGCCCTTCCAGCTTGCCCCTCTGGCCTGAACTCCTTCTCTGTGCCATTTCCCCCAACCCTCTACTCCTCGATCTGTCAAATATTCACCCAGCTCCACTTTAAATACTTCTAATGACCCAGCCTCCATCATCCTTTGGGGGAGAGGATTCCAGAGATTCACCACCCGCTGTGAGAAGAAATTTCCAAGCACATGAATTTTAAATGACCAGCCTTTATCTTGTGGCTACGTTCCCTTGTTTGAGATTCTCCATTTCACCATCTACCCTAAACAATCCCCCTCAGGATCTTCTACATTAGAATAAGGTCACCCCTCACTCTTCTAAACCCCCAGGAATATAGACCCAGAATATTCAGTCTCTCTTGATAGGACAACCCTATTATCCCAGGAATGAGCCTGGTGAATCTCCCAGGAACTGCTTCCAGTGTTACTATGGATGGGATTTTCTGTCCTTGATCATCCCAAAATCATTAGAAACTCACCCAAGGTCAATGGACCTTCCCATGTTCCGCTTCTCGTCCGCTCCAATTCCCATGGCAGGTGGGGCAATAAAATTCCGGCCTATATCCTTTTTAAGCAGAACTCTATGCAGTATTCCAGGTGAGGTCTCACCAATACCCAATACAATTGCAACAAAACCTCCCTATTTTTAAACTCCAAACACTTTGTAATAAAAGCCAAAATGCCATTTGCCTTCTGTGGGACCTACGTGCTTGGTTTTAGTGACTCTTGCACTAGAACACCCAGATCCCTCTGCACTTCACTCACCACCACCTTCTGAAAGGCAATCAGGGATGGGCAATAAACGTTGATCCCTCTGGGATTAAGGGACGTAGGAGAGGGAGGGAAAACTGAGTTATATCCTGAGATCATCAATGATCACATTGAATGGTGGAGCAGGCTTGATGGATTGGATGGTCCACTCCTGCTCCTATTTGTCTGTTTGTGTGTCTGCTCACCCAACTAACCCAGTTAGAAGAATGAGGGGAGATCTCATTGAGACGTATAAGATGATGAATGGGATGGATAGGATAGAGGTGGAGAGACTCTTCCCGCTCAGAAAGGACAGTAGGACTAGGGGGCACAGCCTCAAGGTAAGGGGGGGGCGGTTTAGAACAGAGTTGAGGAGGAACTTCTTCACTCAAAGGGTGGTGAATCTCTGGAATTCTCTGCCCGTTGAAGTGGTGGAGGCTGCCTCGCTAAATATTTTTAAGACGCGGGTTGATGGGTTTTTGATAAGAGAAGGGATTAAGGGTTATGGGGAGAGGGCGGGAAAGTGGAACTGAGCCACGACAGATCAGCCATGATCTTATTGAATGGCGGGACAGGCTCGAAGGGCTAGATGGCCTACTCCTGCTCCTATTTCTTATGTTCTTATGTTCTAACATGACACATTTCTAAAGAAGCGTGGGGGAGGTGTCGCCAGTGACCTGGCCAATTTTTATCTCAACTAATATAGCTAAAAGCCGATTATCTGGTCATTGGCAGAGGGTGATTCTGGGAGTTTGTGCTTTGACATTTGATGGTGTATTTCCTACGTTGAGTGACTATAATTCAGAAGCACTTCATTGGCTGCAAGATCCTGAGGTGAATGAAAAGGCTGTAGAATTATAAATCCTTTCTCATTCCTCCTTCTCGCCAGGAGTCAGAGCTCCTGAATTGCTTTTGACAGAATTTCATCCCGACAATAAGGTGTTACAGATTGTTTCTCCAAAACTAAAACAGTCTTTCAGAGTGTAAGGTCAAAGACTTGTAATCTCTTGAGTAAATGGGAAGCAGACACATTTTTCACCATTAGATAAAGAATGGGGATGGGAATCTAAACCATCTCCTGTGGATATCTGTTAGCTGGTCAATCATTGTCCAGGTATCACTGATAAATCCCAGTAAAATCCCAGTTTTACTGGTGAACCAAACAAGATTTTCCAGCTTCTTATTTTTCACGTTCCCACCTGACTCTCCGCGGGGATCACACGGTGAGCAGTTAACTGCCAGTTCTCTGAGAAAGCAGCTCATCAAAGAGAACGCAATGTGAGGCAGACACTAACAGCTCCACAATTCACATCATCACCCAACATCATCACCCCGTCAGTCCAATCTTATGGGCTCTACCTTTTTTTATTCATTTGTGGGACATGGGTGTCACTGGCTGGGTCAGCATTTATTGCCCATCCCTAATTGCCCTTGGAGGGGCAGTTGAGAGTCAACCACATTGCTGTGTGGCTCTGGAGTCACATGTAGGCCAGACCGGGGTAAGGACGGCAGATTTCCTTCCCTAAAGGGAACCAGATGGGTTTTTCTGACAATCGACAATGGTTTCATGGCCACGAGTAGATTCTCCATTCCAGATTATTTTTTTAATTCAAATTTCACCATCTGCCGTGGCAGGATTCGAACCTGGGTCCCCAGAACATTAACTGAGTTTCTAGATTAATAGTCCAGCGATAATACCTCGAGACCATCACCTCTCCCCAATGTGTGTATCATTATAAATAATTGAATAGACAGGTGATGCGTCAAAGCTGCAGCACGTGGGAACTCCTGGATAACATTGTGAGTGTCTGAAGCTTGAGAAACCTCAGTTCAGAGTCATCGAGCTGGAAGCTAAGCTGCAGATACTGCGACACATCAGGCAAGAGTTACCTAGGTGTTGTGTTTCAGGAGGCGGTCACACCCTGTGGAATAGAGACTAATCTGATGAAGGGCCAGCGCTCCGAAAGCTCGTGATTCCAAATAAACCTGTTGAACTTTAACCTGTTGTTGTGAAACTAATTACTGTATCCACCCCAGTCCAACACCGGTACCTCAACCTCAAGAGTAATAAAGTTCAATTTATCTGTGACGGTGAGTGTTTTGCAGAAGGAGAAACAGCAGGACCGTTAGCAGACTCCTAACTAAGGAAGTATTGCTGTTAATTGGCTCTATGGAGTTGGGTCTCAGCACAAGTCCCAGTTCTCATTTGATAGCTCGTCCAGTTAGGGCTCAAGAGAAGTCCTGGGGAGCTGAGATGATGGACAAAGATTGCTGGGTCCATCCAGGAGAGCATTAGAGCTCCGAAGAAGCCTTGGGAGTCATTTAGAGCTTGGTATAGAGTCATAGAACATCGAGCAATACAGCACAGAAACATGCCCTTTAGCTCATTTGGAGTACTGGCGACCAGAACTCAGTACTGGAGTACTGAGTTCTGGTCGCCTCACTATAGGAAAGACGTAGAAGCTATTGAAAGGGTGCAGAGAAGATTTACAAGGATGTTGCCTGGACTGGGAGGCATGCCTTATGAAGATAGGTTGAGGGAGCTGGGACTCTTTTCCCTAGAGAGGCGAAGGTTGAGAGGCGACCTGATAGAGGTTTATAAAATGTTGAGAGGAATAGATAGGGTGGACTCTCAGAGGCTATTTCCCCGGGTTGAAATGGTCGCTACGAGAGGACACAGATTTAAGGTGCGGGGAGGGAAGTACAGAGGTGATGTTAGGGGTAAGTTTTTCACTCAGAGGGTGGTGAGTGAATGGAATCGGCTGCCGTCATCGGTGGTGGAGGCGAACTCGCTGGGGTCTTTTAAAAGACTTCTGGATGAGTATATGGGGTTTAATGGGATTGGGGGTTATAGATAGGTCTATAGATTGGTGGGGTTGATGTGATCGGCGCAGCTCAAGGGCCGAAGGGCCTGTTTGTGCTGTAATGTTCTATGTTCTATGTTCTATGTTCTATGTTCTATGTTCTATGTTGCATGCTGGCCACGGTGCCCTCCCAGCTGATCCCAATTGCCTGTGTTTGGTCCATATCCCTCTAATCCTTCCCCATCCATGTTCTTGTCCAAATGCTTTTTAAATGTTGCTATTGAACCTGCCTCAGCCACTTTCTCTGGCAGCTCACTCCATACACACAGCACCCTCCGTGTGAAGAAGTTGCCCCTCAGATCCCTTTTAAATCTTTCCCATCTCACCTTAAACCTATGACCTTGAGTTTTCAATTCCCCTTTCCCTAGGGAAAAGACTGTGTGCGTTCATTCTCTCCATGCCCTTCATGACTTCAAACACCTCAGTAAGTTCACCCCTCTTTCTCTTACATTCCAAGGAATAAACCCCTACCCTGACCAACCTCTCCCTATATCTCAGTCCCCCGAGTCCTGGCAACAGCCTCATGAATCTTCTCTGTACCCTTGCCATTTTATCAATGTCCTTTCTATAACAGGGTGACCAAAACTGTACAAAATACCCCAAATGCGGCCTTACCAGTGACTTATATACAACTGTAACATAATGTCACAATAACGTAATGGTGTAGCTGGAGAGATTGGAATTTGGTGAAATCCAGGAACAGTGATAGCCCAGTGAAGATAACAGGTGATTAAGGAGTCCCAGCCAGTAATGTGAGACTGGACCCTCTGAGACTGGGAGAGAAGAACTCAGGACACTCAGAGGAACTTGTTGTTCCATCGAAGGACTCAGGAAGAAACTTCAGAAGAGGAATGGTTGGTAAGCTAATGGAGAGGCTTCTGAGGGACAAGATTTATGAGCATTTGGAGAGGTTTGACATGATCAGGAATAGTCAGCATGGATTTGTCAAGGGCAGGTCGTGCCTTACGAGCCTAGTTGAGTTCTTCGATAATGTGACTGAACACATTGACGAAGGAAGTGCCGTGGACGTAGTGTACATGGACTTCAGCAAGGCTTTTGATAAGGTCCCCCATGCAAGACTTCTTGAGAAGGTGAGAGGGCATGGGATCCAAGGGCCTTTGGCCTTGTGGATCCAGAACTGGCTTGCCTGCAGAAGGCAGAGAGTGGTTGTGGATGGGTCTTTTTCGGAATGGAGGTCAGTCACCAGTGGGGTGCCCCAGGGATCTGTTCTGGGACCCTTGTTGTTTGTCATTTTCATAAATGACCTGGATGAGGAAGTGGAGGGATGGGTTAGCAAGTTCGCTGATGACACGAAGGTCGGTGGTGTTGTGGATGGTCTGGAAGGGTGTCAAAAGTTGCAGCAGGACATAGATAGGATGCAGGAATGGGCGGAGAAGTGGCAGATGGACTTCAACGCGGACAAATGTGTAGTCATCCATTTCGGCAGAACCAACGGGATGAACGAGTACACTATCGAGGGCTGGAGTCTTAGTAGCGTTGAAGAGCAGAAGGATCTCGGGGTCCGGGTCCACAGGACTCTTAAATCGGCCTCGCAGGTGGAGGAGGTGGTCAAGAAGGCGTATGGTGTACTGGCCTTCATTAATCGAGGGATTGAGTTTAGGAGTCGGGAGGTAATGCTGCAACTTTACAGGACCCTCGTCAGGCCTCATTTGGAGTACTGTGCGCAGTTCTGGTCGCCTCACTATAGGAAAGACGTAGAAGCTATTGAAAGGGTGCAGAGGAGATTTACAAGGATGTTGCCTGGACTGGGAGGCATGCCTTATGAAGATAGGTTGAGGGAGCTGGGACTCTTTTCCCTGGAGAGGCGAAGGTTGAGAGGCGACCTGATAGAAGTTTATAAAATGTTGAGAGGAATAGATAGGGTGGACTCTCAGAGGCTATTTCCCCGGGTTGAAATGGTCGCTACGAGAGGACACAGATTTAAGGTGCGGGGAGGGAAGTACAGAGGTGATGTTAGGGGTAAGTTTTTCACTCAGAGGGTGGTGAGTGAATGGAATCGGCTGCCGTCATCGGTGGTGGAGGCGAACTCGCTGGGGTCTTTTAAAAGACTTCTGGATGAGTATATGGGGTTTAATGGGATTGGGGGTTATAGATAGGTCTATAGATTGGTGGGGTTGATGTGATCGGCGCAACTCGAGGGCCGAAGGGCCTGTTTGTGCTGTAATGTTCTATTGAATGACCTTCAGCTCTTGGGAAGAGTGTCACAACTGTATCATCAACTGGAAAAGCATTGAACATCTGAGATTTTACGAACTTCGAGAATTTCCTGTAAGATTGTCAGTAAAAGGAAAGATTTGATTTGATTTATTACAGTCATATGTATTTGTATTGTTTCTTGCGCACTATACAAAACATACCGTTCATAGAGAAGGAAATGAGAGGGTGCAGAATGTAGTGTTACAGTCACAGCGAGGGTGTAGAGAAAGAGCAACTGAATATGTTCTCATAGAAAACAATGTCTTCTTTGACACTTCTAACACCTACTGAATAAAAGATTCTTCTAAAAAGACAACACTGATGTCACAAGGTGCATCAAACAAGGGGAAAGAGGATTCATTCTCCATAACCTCAACGTCCGGAAGATCACTCGGGACAAGAGGGATTCTCCCTCATCGCTGTGCAGGAAGAGCCAATTTGGATCCAGCAGCTCTTCCCCACTTGCTGAGGAACCTTCTGTACCCCCCTCCTCTGGCCTTAGTCTGTGAAGAGCAGAGATGTTCACACCTGCTCTGTCTGCCCCAGGTCCAGTGGATGGAGTCTCTGTGAAAGAGAGGAACTCACTGCTGGCTCTGTTTCTAACACTGAATCCCCACTGCTCCTAAACTAAAGGGTGAAGAGAGTTGAATGAAAGACAGGGAGTCGTTCAAATGGTGATCATCGTCTGGTTTTTCTAGGATTCCTGGAAATGTGACAACATCCCCACTCAATAAGGATGAATATTGATTGTAGAGAACAGAGAGAGACTCAACTCTTGGAGCTGGGGGGGGGGGGGGAGTTATCACCCTGCCTTTAATTGGAAGTAACCACAGTAAAAAGTCTGACAACACCAGGTTTTAGTCCAACCGATTTATTTGATAATATTCTCACAAGCTTTTGGGGTTACCCTCTTCGTCAGGTGAATGGAGAGTTCTGGCCTCAGACAGAGCATATAAAGCACAGACAGTTTAGAGATTACTGATTAGAATGCGAATCCTTACACCTAACCTGCTGCTCAAGTCTTAAAGTGGCTGATAATGTGAGTGGAAGGAGCACTGATCACAGTTTAAAGAGATGTGTATTGTCTCCAGACAGTACAGTAAGTGAGGTTTTGCAAACCCAGGCAAGTCACGGGGGTTACAGATAGTGCGACATGAACCCAAGATCCCTGTTGAGACCGTCCTCATGTGTTTACGCCAGTCCAACGCCGGCATACCCACATTTTAATTGGAAGGCCAGTGTCTCCTGGAACTTGTAACTTGGTGTCCGATGGATGAAGGGTCATTGGCTGAATCCAGCTGAGGTTATCAGTTAATCTGTTAACAGCTGCTCCCATGGGGATTTTAAAAGTGATCTTGGGTTCATGTCGCACTATCTGTAACCCCCGTGACTTGCCTGGGTTTGCAAAACCTCACTTCCTGTACTGTCTGGAGACAATACACATCTCTTTAAACTGTGATCAGTGCTCCTTCCACTCACATTATCAGCCACTTTAAGACTTGAGCAGCAGGTTAGGTGTAAGGATTCGCATTCTAATCAGTAATCTCTAAACTGTCTGTGCTTTATATGCTCTGTCTGAGGCCAGAACTCTCCATTCACCTGACAAAGAGGCAGCCCCCTCGAAAGCTTGTGAGAATATTATCAAATAAATCGGTTGGACTAAAACCTGGTGTTGTCAGACTTTTTACTGATTTTAAAAGTTCCATTGAAATCTTGAGCTTGGACTGAAACCGAACAACAATCTCAGTGAAGAGTGTTTACTTCCCTCAAGAACTCTGTCGGGTCATTATGTTCTGGACTTTCCATTTCTTGGAAGGAATAGATTGATAAATATTTGCTGGTTTGTGAGTTTGATTGGGTATTGTCGGATTTGCAGGAATGTTTGGAGTGTCAGGTTTGACCGCATTGGAAGCAATCTGCACCCCCTGCAGGGCAGTCTTGGCATCTGCACTGGGTTTTCAAACCACAATGTAAGCTTCTCAAACCAGCTGCAAGTGTGTGGTTTCCAGTCCTATTGGTTGGTTTGCCGGCTTTTGTCTGACTGGAGCCACTGCCCATGACACCCCATAAATTAGCATATTCTCTCTGTTAGCCTTTTAGACTACAGGTACTGATTTTCAGTCATTATGTGCCCCTAATAGAACTTAGAACATAGAACATAGGACATTACAGCACAAACAGGCCCTTCGGCCCTCGAGTTGCGCCGATCACATCAACCCCACCAATCTATAGACCTATCTATAACCCCCAATCCCATTAAACCCCATATACTCATCCAGAAGTCTTTTAAAAGACCCCAGCGAGTTCGCCTCCACCACCGATGACGGCAGCCGATTCCATTCACTCACCACCCTCTGAGTGAAAAACTTACCCCTAACATCACCTCTGTACTTCCCTCCCCGCACCTTAAATCTGTGTCCTCTCGTAGCGACCATTTCAACCCGGGGAAATATCCTCTGAGAGTCCACCCTATCTATTCCTCTCAACATGTTATAAACTTCTATCAGGTCGCCTCTCAATCTTCGCCTCTCTAGGGAAAAGAGTCCCAGCTCCCTCAACCTAGCTTCATAAGGCATGCCTCCCAGTCCAGGCAACATCCTTGTAAATCTCCTCTGCACCCTTTCAATAGCTTCTACGTCTTTCCTATAGTGAGGCGACCAGAACTGCACACAGTACTCCAAATGAGGCCTGACAAGGGTCTGTAAAGTTGCAGCATTACCTCCCGACTCCTAAACTCAATCCCTCGATTAATGAAGGCCAGTACACCATACGCCTTCTTGACCACCTCCTCCATCTGCGAGGCCGATTTAAGAGTCCTGTGGACCCGGACCCCGAGATCCTTCTGTTCTTCAACACTACTAAGACTCCTGCCCTCACCGTAGTCTTGTTAACTTTGTACTCATGTCCTGTGGTTCTATCACCTACACCTAGCTTACACACGTATTATCTGTACCTCCAACCAGTTTGAAGACCTGAGTCCTATATCACCTCCATCTTGAAGGTCACCGTGGTTACTCACCTTTCCGTGATTGAGCTTCACGTTACCAGGACTAGGGGGCACAGCCTCAAAATAAGAAGGGGGGGTTTAGATCAGAGTTGAAGAGGAACTTCTTCACTCAGAGGGTGGTGAATCTGTGGAATTCTCTGCCTGTTGAAGTGGTGGAGGCTGCCTCGCTGAATATATTTAAGTCACGGGTAGATAGGTTTCTGATAGACAGGGGGATTAAGGGTTATGGGGAGAAACGGGAATGTGGAACTGAGCAGCGACAGATCAGCCATGATCTTATTGAATGGTGGGGCAGGCTCGAAGGGCTAGATGGCCTACTCCTGCTCCTATTTCTTATGTTCTTATGTCACGGCCTCACTCTCCAATATATTCCTCCTATAAGTTCTCTCCTATATATTAAGCATCGATAAGGGTCTTGGGTGAAGGGGGGACTGGTAATGTTAAAATGGCGGCGCGGGCTCGATGGGCCGAAGGGCCTGTTTCCCGGGCTGTTTTTGTTCTATGTTCTATATTCCTCAAGACAGATGGTCCAAACTGCATAATAATCTCACTCTGACCTCACCAAATATTTACAAAGCATTTCTCTCGTCTGTTTGAGCTTTTAGCGCTCTTTGTCAACTTATTCTCTTTTCTCTTCTGTAAACACTGAATGATCCGCTCCCTGTCCCTTCATCCCTTTACCCAAGTTAAATGTCAGCCATGGTGGTCCAATCACAGTGGCAATGGTTTATATTGATATTATTCATGGTTAGCAATAACACAGATGTTTCCTACAGTGCTTTGGTCCGACCAATTTCCCCCGTAACTAAATATTATCCTGACTGGGTGTTATTTTTGTCATCCTGGGTGGTCCATCCTTTTTCCTTTGTGCAGGAGGCTTTCAAGATTACAGCCTTAAATACCTGATATCGAGGAGTCTTTGGAGTGCTCTATCTGAACACGTGGTGGAAGCTGATCCAATAGTAACTTACAGAAGCAAATTTGCTCAGGAAGGAGAGTGTGGGACAAATTAGACAGCCCTATCAAAGAGCTAGCACGGGTAGAATAAGAACATAAGAAATAGGAGCAAGAGTCGGCCATCTAGCCCTTCGAGCCTGCCCCGCCATTCAATAAGATCATGGCTGATCTGTCGTGGATCAGTTCCACTTTCCCGCTTTCTCCCCATAACCCTTAATTCCTCTGTCTGTCAGAAACCTATCTACCCGCGTCTTAAATATATTTAGCGAGGTAGCCTCCACCACTTCAACGGGCAGAGAATTCCACAGATTCACCACCCTTTGAGTGAAGAAGTTCCTCCTCAACTCCGTTCTAAACTTCTCCCCCTTATCTTGAGGCTGTGCCCTCTAGTCCTGCTGTCCTTTCTAAGTGGGAAGAATCTCTCTACCTCTACCCTATCCATCCCCTTCATTATCTTATACGTCTCTATAAGATCCCCCCTCATCCTTCTAAACTCCAACGAGTACAGACCCAGTCTATTTAGTCTCTCTTCATAGTCCAACCCCCTCATCTCCGGTATCAGCCTAGTGAACCTCCTCTGCACTCCCTCCAAGGGCAAAATATCCTTGCGCAGGTGCGGCGCCCAAAACTGCACACAGTACTCCAGCTGCGGCCTCACCAGTGCCTTATACAGTTGCAGCAAGACCTCCCTACTTTTATATTCTATTCCCCTCGCTATAAAGGCCAGCATCCCATTCGCCTTCTTGATCACGGGCTTGAGAATGAGTCGAACCTGCAGTGGTGTGTAAACACAGACTGGTGCCACCTTTGCAAAATCTTTGAAAACTTCTTGATCACAGGCTTGAGAATGGGCTGAATGGCCTCCTTCTGTACTGAATGATTCTTCGAACATGTTATAAGGCCTTGCTTCACAATGAAATGACTATGTGGTGCCTTCACCCATTAATGCCTCCTGTTACCCTTAACTGCTATCTATTTTGTCTGGCCCCATAGCACACTGCCAAAGGCAAATTAAATAACATTATAAAAAGTATTTCATGTTATAATTACAACAAGAAAAAACTGTGGGAAACCATGACTTGCCACTCTCCAATAGTCAATAACTCACAGATATGCGTTTATTGGTAGGGGGATTGAATTTAGGAGTCGCAGCGTCATGTTGCAACTGTACACAACTCTGGTGCGGCCGCACTTGGAGTAGTGTGTGCAGTTCTGGTCCCCACATTACAGGAAGGATGTGGAGGCTTTGGAGAGGGTGCAGAGGAGGTTTATCAGGATGTTGCCTGGTATGGAGGGGAGGTCCTATGAGGAGAGACTGAGGGATTTGGGGTTGTTTTCGCTGGAAAGAAGGCGGCTAAGAGGGGATCTTATTGAAACATATAAGATGATTAGAGGTTTAGATAGGGTGGACAGTGAAAGCCTTTTTCCTCGGATGGAGAAAGCTAGCACGAGGGGACTTTAAATTAAGGGGGGGTAGCTACAAGACGGATGTCAGGGGTAGGTTCTTTACCCAGAGGGTGGTGAGGGATTGGAATGCCCTGCCTGCTGCAGTTGTAAATGCGCCTAGTTTTGGGGCGTTTAAGAGATCTGTAGATAGGTTTATGGACGAAAAGGGATTGGTATAGGTTGGTGGGTCATTGTTTTTGTAACTGGTTGGCGCAACATCGTGGGCCGAAGGGCCTGTTCTGCGCTGTAATGTTCTATGTTCTATGCTTGTACTCAAGCTCACCAAGCTTTGATGCTATTGTGAAACCAATTTTCAATCTAGTTCGTTCATTTACAGTGGATGTTATGGGTTTTAATCTTATTAAAAAGTGTTATAATTGAGTGGAAATAACCTCAGTTCTGTTTCTACTCTGAGAGAAACCAGGCTCATCCACTTTGCCAACTAATTAATGCGGTTTGAAAAACATTGCACTTTGCAAAGATGGCACCAGTCTGTGTTTACGCACCACTGCAGGTTCTACTCATTCCCATGACAACATGTTTCAGAGATGGATTTGATTGACTGAGACCCAGCTCACGGCCCAGCTGGGATGCGAGGTTGCCAAGGCAGCCTGCTTTTATTCTGATATTTCGTTTCAAACTGAAAAGTTAAAGCAAAATGCCGACAAGCTACTGAACTCTTTGAGTTGAAAAACTCTTTACCATGTTTTAATTAGGGTCTTTAATTGAGGGGGGCAGATCCTCAGTGAGACCTTGATGTCCTCGTGCATCAGTCACTGAAAGTCAGCACACAGGTACAACAGGCAGTAACGAAGGCACATGGTACGTTGGCCTTCATAGCGCAAGGGTTTAAGTACAGGGACAGGGATGTTTTGCTGCAAGTGTATAGAGCATTGGTGAGGCCACACCTGGAGTATTGGGAGCAGTTTTGGTCTCCTTATCTGAGGAAGGGTGGCCTTGCTATAGAGGGAGTACAGCGAAGGCGGAAAGTGGAGTATAATGCAGAAAAGTGTGAGGTGATTCACTTTGGAAGGAGTAACAGGAATACAGATACTGGGCTAATGGTACGATACTTGGTAGTGTGGATGAGCAGAGAGATCTCGGGGTACATATGCATCGATCCCTGAAAGTTGGCACCCAGGTTGATAGGGTTGTTAAGAAGGCATATGGTGTATTAGCTTTTGTTGGTAGAGGGATTGAGTTTCGGAGGCGTGAGATCATGATGCAACTGTACAAAACTCTGGTGCGGCCGCACTTGGAGTATTGCGTACAGTTCTGGTCGCTGCGTTATAAGAAAGATGTGGAAACATTGGAAAGGATGCAGAGGAGATTTACCAGGATATTGCCTGGTATGGTGGGAAGGTCTTATGAGGAAAGGCTGAGGGATCTGGAGGCTGTTTTCGTTAGAGAAAAGAAGGTTAAGAGGTAACTTAATAGAGGCACACAAGATGATCAGAGGGTTAGATCGGGTGGACAGTGAGAGCCTTTTTCTTTGGATGGTGATGGCTAACACGAGGGGACATAGCTTTAAATTAAGGGGTGGTAATTATAGAACAGATGTCAGAAGTAGGTTCTTTACTCAGAGGGTAGTAAGGTCATGGAATGCCTGCCTGCAGCAGTTGTGGATTTGCCAACATTAAGGGCATTTAAATGGCCATTGGATAGACATATGGATGATATTGGAATAGTGTAGATTAGATGGACTTTAGATTGGTTTCACAGATCAGCGCAACATCGAGGGCCAAAGGGCCTGTACTGCGCTGGAATGTTCTATGCTCTATGTTCTACTAGGCTGATTCCTGGGATGGCAGGTCTGTAATATGAGGAGAGACTAAGTCAGTTAGGATTATATTCACTGGAGTTTAGAACTGTGAGAGGGAATCTCATAGAAACTTATAAAATTCTAACAGGACTAGACAGGGTAGATTCACAAAGAATGTTCCCGATGGTGGGGGGGAGCCCAGAACCACAGGATCACAGTTTGAGGATAAGGGATAAACCTTTTAGAACTGAGGCGAGGAGAAATTTCTTCACCCAGAGGGTGGTGGATGTGTGGAATTCAGTCCCACAGAAAGTAGTTGAGGCCAAAACAGTGTCTGATTTCAACAAGAAATTAGATATCGCTCTCGGGGCTAAAGGGATTGAGGGATATGGGGGAGTGGGGGCGCAGGGAGACGGATATTGAATTTGATGATCAGCCATGATAGTAATGAATGTTGGAGCAGGCGTGAAGGGCCAAATGGCCTGTACCTGCCTCAGGGGGAGGTGGTGGTAATAATGGTATTGTTGCTGGACTAGTAATCCAGAGACCCAGAGTAATGCTCTGGGGACCTAAGTTCGAATCCCACCTGGGCAGATGGTGAAATTTGAATTCAATAAAAATTTGGAATTAAGAATCTACTGATGACCATGAAACCATTGTTGGAAAAAAACCCATCCAGTTCATTAATGTCCTTTCGGGAAGGAAATCGGCCGATCTTACCTGGCCTGGCCTTCCTGTGACTCCAGAACCACAACAATGTGGGTGACTCTTAAATACCCTCAGGGGTGGGCAATAAATGGTGCCCCAGCCAGCGATACCCCCACATCCTGCGAACAAAAAACAAATTCCTAGCTTCTACGTTCAGGCTGAACTCATCAGCGATAGCTCTGTGAAATGTAAAGGATCATGCGACCTCGTCACTATAGGAAAGACGTAGAAGCTATTGAGAGGGTACAGAGGAGATTTACAAGGATGTTGCCTGGACTGGGAGGCATGCCTTATGAAGTTAGGTTGAGGGAGCTGGGTCTCTTTTCCCTAGAGAGGCGAAGGTTGAGAGGCGACCTGATAGAAGTTTATAAAATGTTGAGAGGAATGTTCTTATGTTCTTATGAATAGATAGGGTGGACTCTCAGAGGCTATTTCCCCGGGTTGAAATGGTCGCTACGAGAGGACACAGATTTAAGGTGCGGGGAGGGAAGTACAGAGGTGATGTTAGGGGTAAGTTTTTCACTCAGAGGGTGGTGAGTGAATGGAATCGGCTGCCGTCGTCGGTGGTGGAGGCGAACTCGCTGGGGTCTTTTAAAAGACTTCTGGATGAGTATATGGGGTTTAATGGGATTGGGGGTTATAGATAGGTCTATAGATTGGTGGGGTTGATGTGATCGGCGCAACTCGAGGGCCGAAGGGCCTGTTTGTGCTGTAATGTTCTATGTTCTATGTCACCTCGTCTGAAGCTCATGAAATGATGGTAAAGGTTCAGAATTGGCTGCTGGGTAAATCCTGGAAGTGGCAGCAGTTTAGTGTGACCAGCTACACCCTGGCTACTGATGAGTTAATTTAGGCTCTTGTCATTTTTATTGACTGGTGAATTCTGCTTAACCCCTGGGGGATGCTGATGGTTACGTTTGTCATTGAACAATGATGAATACAGGAAATTCGTGTTCACGGGGGTGCTTAGCAACACTCACCTGACGAGCGAGAGAGAGAGAGAGCGATGATACTTAGCATTGTGGGCTTTATAATGGAAGTGTTGTGAAGAGGGAGATTCTAACTGTTATTCAATGAGTTCTTGCTATACTTACGGTGACAGATGCCATTGCCTGCTTCAGTTAGTTGGAAGGATATTTGATTCTGAATTACCTGCCTGAATTACATTACCTGCCAAGTGCCATTTGAATTCCAAAACAGAGAGTGGAGGGCAATCTCACACCATCTAATCTTTTAACGCCGTCTCCACAGACTTGGGGCTGTGTTCGGCCTATGATTCAGGTAGGCCTAGGAGAGCTTGCGCTGTACACACAGCAATCAGCGTGCAGGAGCGAGAGGTGGAAATTAATCCTGAGCTTGGTTGAGATGGGCCATTTATCAAATCAGCATAATTCCAGCATCTGGCAGGACAGACTGGCTGATTAAACGTGTAGGATTAGGAAGTAAAGGGCAAAAGGAGGGAGAGTGACTGGGTCGGTTTCCCAGAGCTTTCAAATCAATGCAAAATGGTCCACAGCACTAAAAAAAAGAAGGGGATTATTTTAGAACAAGATAATGATCCCAAGAATATCTGGAGGTATCAGGGGAAATTCAGAAGTGACTTAAATGGCTAAATGACAAGTTTCTGCTGTGAAGCTTTCTAGAATAGAATTACGTACAGTGTGTTATTTTGTCCTTATTCCTACTGAGGATGATTAGTGCGTTTGTGCCCTTTCCAGCCTGGTAACTGGATGAAACTTTGTTGAAAATAGGACTTCAATCTTTTAGAATTTTCACCAAGGATCCAGTGGAGATCCAGTGCCGAGCAAGGGGGCACGCCAGATTTTATCAATTCCTACCGCAATTTACAGCCGTTGAAACAGCTTTGCAGGAATGTAAGAATCACAGAATTGTTACAGCACAGAAGGAGGCCATTTGGCCCATCGTGTCTACACTGGCTGTCCAAACCAACGTCATGACTTAGTGCCATTCCTCTGCCCTTTCCCCCTCTACCCCCCCCCCCCCCCCCCGTGCATCGTTTTTATTCAAATAACCACTCTCCTTTCGGACTGTGGGAGGAAACCGAAGCACCTGGAAGAAACCCACGCAGACACGGGGAGAATGTGCAGACTCCACACAGACAGTGACCTAGGCCGGGAATTGAACCCAGGTCCCTGGCGATGTGAGGCAGCAGTGCTAACAACCACTGTGGCACCGTGCCTCCACCGTACTCCCAGGCAGGACATCCCAGATCCCTGCCGCTCGCTGTGTGAAAAAGCTTTCTCTCTCGTTGCATTTGTGAGGTTGCAGAGCGAGTTAAACCTTTAATATTTAGTCACCGAGAAAGTCCAGGCTGACATCAGGTAGTATTCAATTAGTTCCAGTGTGGAACTGAAATCTGGTACAGATAGCCTGTCGACAAGCTTCTCCTGCAAGTGGTTTGTTGGTATTTTGCCACTGACAGTGTCCAGTGATAAATCTCTGATCCACCAAGTAAATAGATATTTGAAAAATTCTTTGTTTTGTTTGCCAAACTGGATTCTGAAATGCCACTTTCTTTTCTGATTAAGACGCTGTTAATAATAAACAATCTACCGCTATTTAAATTCAGAGAACGAGGAAGTAAAGTTGTGAGGAATAGATCAGTCTCACCGTGCACATTACTGCCCTGCTGGGAGAGTGTTTGAAGTGTTGACGTCTCTGGAATGCTGATTGTATCAGGTTGTAAGATTACCTGTGTTCTGTGGTTCTGTCGGTAACTCACGATTACAGTTAACCTTCACCAATCGCAGCCATAAACAAAATGCCGGGATTTCCAGCCTAACTCTCAAAGTGCTGGATTTGCTTTGCACCTTTCAATCTGTTCCCAATTGTAAGAATCATTAGAAAGGAGTGTGGAAGAAATATTTGGATGCCAAGGCTGATGTTCTCTGCGTGGCACAGTGGGTTAGCACAGCTGCCTCACAGCGCCAGGGACCCAGGTTCAATTCCCAGCTCGGGTCGCTGCCTGTGCGGAGTTTGTACATTCTCCTTGTGTCGGTGTGGGTTTCCTCCGGATACTCCGGTTTCCTCCCACAGTCTGAAAGACGTGCAGATTACGGTGCGTTGGTTGTGTTAAATTCTCCCTCGGTGTACCCGAACAGGTGCCAGAGTGTGACGACGCGGGGATTTTCACAGTAACTTCATTGCAGTGTTAATGTAAGCTGACTTGTGACATTAATAAATAAAGTTTTAAAATGTTATCCTGTTGGCGGGGAGTTGAGTTGGAATTCCTGCCCAGAGTTATTGTTCAGCTCACCGGGCACCAGGAGGCATCAGTGCCAGCAAGTAGTTACCTACTTGCAACGACCTCAGCCAGGCTGGTGAGGTGGGCCTCTTGGAGTATGAGCTCCCTGATTGAGGTAATGATTGCCTGCCCAATCAGGGAGTCTGAGCTGTGTATATATTGAGAAGTGTCAGAGCTACAGACACTCTGTACTCTGGCTTTGTACCAGAGCCACTCTTGGGAGTGGAATAGAGATTGTAGATAAAGGGAATCTGGCGAAGGGACAGTGACCTCCACTGCTGCAATTACCCTGGGGAAAACTCTGCTGTTGGACTGTCTGGACAGCAGTTATCATTCCACCATTCAGCCTAAGTGTAGGCTGCGGCCTCCCTGCTAACTAATAAACAACATGACTGCTTCGATATCAAACTTCACTCATCATGGATGACACCCAATTGACCACCTGGGAAGCTGGTTTCCATTCCTCCTTTGCCATCGTTACTTAGCCCTAAGTTTCACATTGGCTCACACTCAGTAATCCCATTTCTCTTGGGTGCCATGATGGCACAGTGGGTTAGCATTGCTGCCTCACAGGGACCCCGGTTCAATTCCCAGCTTGATCACCGTCTGTGTGGAATTAGCACATTCTCCTCATGTCTGCGTGGGTTTCCCCCGGGTGCTCCGCTTTCCTCCCACAGTCCAAAGATGTGTGGGTTAGGTGGATTGCCCATGCTAAATTGATTCTAGTGGCAGGGGGATTAGCAGGGTAAATATGTGGGGTTATGGGAATAGGGCCTGGGTGGGATTGTAGTTGATGCAGACTCGATGGGTTGAATGGCCTCCTTCTGCACGGTAGAGATTCCATGATTCTATTCTATGAATATCCTGATTCCCCCCCACCTTTCCCCCCAGATCCCTTTAGTCCCAAGAGCTATATCTAATTTCTTCTTGAAATCATTTTGGCCTCAACTACTTTCTGTGGGAGTGAATTCCACACATTCCCCACCCTCTGGGTGAAGAAATCTCTCCTCAGCTCAGTTCTGAAAGGTTTATCCTCAAACTATGGCCCCTAGTTCTAGACTCTACACCCTCCCCCACCACGGGGAACATTCTTTCTGAATCTACCCTGTCTAACCCTGTGTGAATTTTATAAGTTTCTATCAGATCCCCTCTCACTCCTCTAAACTCCAGCGAATATAATCCTAACCCACTCAGTCTCTCCTCATATGACAGACCTGCCATCCCAGGAATCAGCCTGGTAAACCTTCACTGTACTCCCTCTATAGCGAGGAACATCCTTCCTCAGATAAGGAGACCAAAACTACTCACAATATTCCCGGTGTGGCCTCACCTACGCTCCGTACAATTGCAGTAAAAAGGAAGCAGAAATTCCCAGGAAGGCATTTCCTGAGTGAACACCAAAGTTAGCACAGAGCCAAGGGCAAAAATCTCCAGTTATTTAAACAATATTTATCTTTTTACTTACTGTACCTTGCTTAGATCTAGAATGATGTGGGTATCTCTAAACTGTCTGTGCTTTATATGCTCTGTCTGAGGCCAGAACTTTCCATTCACCTGACGAAGAGGGTAACCTCGAAAGCTTGTGAAAATATTATCAAATAAATCGGTTGGACTAAAACCTGGTGTTGTCAGACTTTTTACTAGATCTAGAATGCCATTGAAATGAATGCAGGACGGGACGTTAAAAAATATCATTTAAATGCATATTTAGTGTAATTAAGCCACACAGGAGTGTGTTTGTCTGTAATTAATTACTTACAGGCTTCCCACGACAATAGAGATGTGTGTTGAATTACAAACCTCTTCAAAGTATTTTTCCTCTAAAATAAAATTAACCTTTTCTTCAAAGGCTGAGAGTCCAGACGGTGGGGGTTTGCAGCCTTCCTGCGGACACCCAGCGCTGCTGTAACCCGTTTAAGGTTAAAACGCGGCAGCCCACAGCTGAACAGCTGAATTTATGGTCTGAAAGCAGCAGATTTATTATAATGTTCGGACGGTTACATTTCAGCCACCTTGTGCACAGAGCAAGGCAAAACTAAGTAAACAAAACCAGTCAACGGTTTCACAAACAAAGGATGAATCCCAAAACGATTAATAAAATGTGGACAACACTATAAAATAAAGCAGAGCATAAACTGAACAGGCTTCGATTTCAAGGATATCAGAGTGACAGAAGGCTGTATGTTGGCTGGGTTCACCATTCTCACTGACTGATATTTAAGAACATAAGAACATAAGAAATAGGAGCAGGAGTAGGCCATCTAGCCCTTCGAGCCTGCCCCGCCATTCAATAAGATCATGGCTGATCTGTCGTGGCTCAGTTCCACCTTCCCGCCCTCTCCCCATAACCCTTAATCCCCTCTCTTATCAAAAACCCATCAACCCGCGTCTTAAAAATATTTAGCGAGGCAGCCTCCACCACTTCAACGGGCAGAGAATTCCAGAGATTCATCACCCTTTGAGTGAAGAAGTTCCTCCTCAACTCTGTTCTAAACCGCCCCCCCTTTATCTTGAGGCTGTGCCCCCTAGTCCTACTGTCTTTTTTGAGCGGGAAGAATCTCTCCACCTCTATCCTATCCATCCCATTCATCATCTTATACGTCTCAATGAGATCTCCCCTTATTCTTCTAAACTCTAACGAGTACAAGCCTAGTTTATTCAGCCTCTCCTCATAGCTCAATCCCCTCAACTCCGGTATCAGCCTAGTAAACCTCCTCTGCACTCCCTCCAGGGCCAAAATATCCTTGCGCATTTACCTTCGAATATTCAGATTATTGATTAACAAGAGTGGGGTGAAAGGTTACACTCACAGAGTTTGTTTTCCCTTTCAGGCCGGGATTTTCCCACCATGCCATAACGGTTTTTTCCCGGGTGGATATGGTGAGACATTCAAATCCTCGTTGTCTCAGTCAGACTGGAAGATCCTTTGTCCCTTTTTTATTCTTTCGTGGGATATGGGTGTCACTGATTGGCTGGCATTTATTGCCTATCTCCATTTGCCCCTTGAGAAGGTGGAGGTGAGCTCTCTTCTTGAACCTGAGGTGTAGGTACACCCACAGTGCTGTCAGGGAGGGAGTTCCAGGACATCGACAGTGAAGGAATGGCTGATATATTTCCAAGTCAGGACGGTGAGTGGCTCGGAGTTAAACTTCCAGCTGGTGGCATTTCTAGACATGTACTGACCTGGTCCCTATAGATTGTGATGGTCATGGGTTTGGAAGGTGTTAGCAAAGGAGTCTTGCTGAGTTGCTGCAGTGCATCTTGTAGATAGTACACACTGCTGCTACTGAGCGATGGTGGTGGAGGGAGTGGATGTTTGTAGATGGGGTGCCAGTGAAGTGGGCTGCTTTGTCCTGGATGGTGTTGAGGTTCCTGAATGTTGGAGCTGCACCTTTCCAGGCAAGTGGAGAGTATTCCATCAGAATCCTGACTTGGAGGCATGACCTCCCTCTGACGAAGCCATGCTGACTCTCCCTGATCAAGCTTTGCCTCTCCAAGTGGAGGTAGATTCTCTCTTTCAGAAGTTTCTCTATTAGTTTCCCTACACTGACGTGACACTCACTGGTCTGTAGTTCCCTGGTTTATCTCTACAACCCTTCTTCAAAAGCAGTACCATATTAACTGTACTCCAGTCTCTTGGCACCTCCTCTGTGGCCAGAAAGGAATTGAAAATTTGGGTCAGAGTCCCTGCAATCTCCTCCCTTGTTTCCCAAAGCAGCCGAGAGCACAATTCATCTGGACCTGGAGATTTATCCACTTTTAAAGCTGCCTTCCCTGTGTTACCTGGGAATTCCCCACCAAGTCACTCACCATCCTGACTTGGAAATATATCACCATTCCTTCACTGTCACTGGGTGAAGATCCTGGAACTCCTTCCCTAACAGCACTGTGGCTGTACCTACACTTCAGGGGCTGCAATGGTTCAAGAAGGCAGCTCACCACCACATTTTAAAGGACAATTATGGGTAAAGGATCAAAATGCTGACCTAGCCTGTGATGTCCATGGCCTGTGAAGAACAGAATAAAAAAAGACTAAAAGTTTGGTCGGGGGTGGGAGGGACGGTGGGGTGCTGGGGTGGGGTTAAGGAGGATCCAAGAACAGGAGGTGGAGGTGGGAACTGGAAAGGTTGAGGGAGGCACTTCCTGGGTGCAGGGCACACCTGAAGGCAGGGCTATTCCTTGAAGAGAATGGGAGTGTGCGCAAGAAGACAGAACTGGAGGAAATGATTTGGTACTCCCCCTGCACCATCTCACACACTGTGAGAGCAAGGCGGGGACTGATTACAGTCTCAATCTATCCAGGATAATGAGTAACCTGCAATGAGACAGCATTAATTAAAACAACAATTCATGGTACTATGAGAACATAAAGATCAGGTTGAATTACTGTACGGTAAGGATATATTACCCTTTCTAACACACCAGTTATCTTCTGATTTTTGACAAAGAACAAAGAAAATTGGCCCTTCGGCCCTCCAAGCCTGCACTGACCATAAGAACATAAGAACATAAGAACATAAGAAATAGGAGCAGGAGTAGGCCATCTGGCCCTTCGAGCCTGCCCCGCCATTCAATAAGATCATGGCTGATCTGTCGTGGCTCAGTTCCACCTTCCCGCCCTCTCCCCATAATCCTTAATCCCCTCTCTTATCAAAAACCCATCAACCCGCTTCTTAAAAATATTTAGCGAGGCAGCCTTCACCACTTCAACGGGCAGAGAATTCCAGAGATTCACCATCCTTTGAGTGAAGAAGTTCCTCCTCAACTCCGTTCTAAACCGCCTCCCCTTTATCTTGAGACTGTGTCCCCTAGTCCTACTGTCCTTTCTGAGCAGGAAGAGTCTCTCCACCTCTATCCTATCCATCCCATTCATCATCTTATACGTCTCAATGAGATCTCCCCTCATTCTTCTAAACTCTAATGAGTACAAGCCCAGTTTATTCACCATGCTGCCCGACTGAACTAAAACCCTTGAGAGACGTCGGCTGAGGGGGATTTGATAGAGGTTTATAAGATTATGAAGGGGACAGATAGAGTAGATGGTGATAAGCTTTTTCCGCTATTAGAAATGGATAGAACGAGGGGTCACGGGCTTAGGGTGAGGGGGGCTAGATATAAGACTAATGTTAGAGGGCAGTTTTTCACACAAAGGGTAGTGGGGATGTGGAATGCACTGCCGAGTAAGGTGGTGGAAGCAGGCACGCTAGGGTTGTTCAAGAGTCACTTGGACAGCCACATGAGCAGTTTACATATAGGGGGATATAGCAGGCCTTATTAAGCATTGTAGGCTTGGGGTCAGTTTAGTCTCAGGGGTATAGAGTCTTTAATAATGAAATTTTTATCCACAGGCACTTACCATCTCGAGGGCATCATGGCAGCACAGAGGTTATCTCTGTTGCTGTGCGGACACATGGAGTTGGGCCTGTGTCCGTGGGAGTTTGTGCGTTCTCCCCGTGGTTGCGTGGGTTTCCTCCGGGTGCTCCGGTTTCCTCCCACATCCCAAAAATGTGCTTTTAGGCTGATTGATTGGGTAACAAATTGTCCCTATATTGGACCTCCCTGATCCTCACACATTAGGCATAGACTAGAGTCATGAATAGGTCACTGACCATGGGACGGCGGCGCGGGCTCGTTGGGCCGAAGGGCCTGTTTCCCGTGCTGTTTTGTTCTTTGTTCTTTGTTCTATTTTATTGATTGTACATTTATTATTCTGTTCTTTCACAGGCTGTGGACATCACTTTCTAGGCCAGTATTTTGATTGCCTCCCTGTAATTTTCTGTGTGGTGGTGAACTGCCTTCTTCACAAGTAATAAAACACAAAAGGCTACCTTTACATCTTGTCATAGTTTCTGTGTTTTAAAGTTAAACTTTTGAATTTATTTAGTAGGCTTACATTAACACTGCAATGAAGTTACTGTGAAAATCCCCTAGTCACCACACTCCGGTGCCTGTTCGGGTACACTGAGAGAATATTTAGCATGACCAATGCACCCTAACCTGGGCATCTTTCGGACTATGGGAGGAAATCAGAGCTCCCTGAGGAAACCCATGCAGACACGGGGAGAATGTGCAAACTCCACACATAGTGACCCAAGCCGAGAATTGAACCTAGGTCCCTGGTGCTGTGAGGCAGCAGTGCTAACCATTGTGCCACTCATAAATGAATGCCTATATTTCTTCCCCTCCCTCTGTATATTTTTACATTTCCTCAACATTTTTGGGTTGTTACATTTGTCAATAACCTAAACTCAGAACAGAAAAGCAAAGGTCCCTGAAATCAGGGTTCTAATTGTGACAGCGGCAACATAGGGAGAGGGACAATGGTTCAGTAATGTCGCAGGATGGATAATTTGAATGTTCAGGCCAATGCTCTGGAGTAACTGATAGAATTTGACTTCAATATTGTATTGTTTCTGTGTATAACTCAAACTGATTAAATTCTGATTTTTTTCAAACTTCATTCTTATACAATTTAAGCGATGTGTAAGAAAACAGATTCGATTCAAATCCCTTTTATATTTGTGCTTTTATCAATGATAATGAAAAATCATACAACACATTGCTTTGCAAATCTAAATCTGATTTAATAATAATGATAAACTTGTAACAGTCCTAACTCCCAAAACAACCAGAAAACGATATATCAGCACGTGAACCGCAGACTACAAACTCCTTCAACACAGTTTACTGGAGATTAGAGAAGCCTCTGAACTCTTCATCCTGTGTATTTGAGTTTGCCATGAACTCGGGGCTGAGGGCAGGAGTGATGCTCTCTTTGTCCTCCCTGGGACAACCTGTCCTCACCTGGGACAACCTGTCCACACCTGGGACAACCTGTCCACACCTGGGACAACCTGTCCACACCTGGGACAACCTGTTCTCACCTGGGACAACCTGTCCTCACCTGGGACAACCTGTCCTCACCTGGGACAACCTGTCCACACCTGGGACAAACTATCCTCACCTGGGACAACCTGTCCTCACCTGGGACAACCTGTCCTCACCTGGGACAACCTGTCCACACCTGGGACAAACTATCCTCACCTGGGACAAACTATCCTCACCTGGGACAACCTGTCCTCACCGGGGCTACTGTGGACAGTGCCCATGTCCTGGAATAATTTAAAAATGCCGAGAGTTCTGTACTGATTAGTCAGGTTTCCTGGACAAACTCGTCAATATCCTCTTCATTGAGAGGAATCGATTGGGGTACGGTGAGAAGCATTTTGAGCCCCGATGTTTATGGGAGGCAGCAGCAGTGCCCCCTTAAAGGGGCAGCAGCAAGACGCTCTGCACCTTTCCGATTCTCCCAGCGTCTTCCCATTGCTGGACACTCCATGGTTCCCGGTGGGACCTGTCAGTGGCTCACACCACACTGTCAACATGGACATTGAAATCAGCAGCAGAAATGGATCAGACTTCCTGCCACCATCATTGGTGAGGGAACATTGTCTGAAGAACACTGGACACCGAGGCTGGCTCCCAGGACCTCGACTTGACAATCCGAGTCTGGACTGGGGGGAAAGAATAAGGGGGAAGCCATTCAGGATTGAGGTATGGAAGAACATAAGAACATAAGAACATAAGAAATAGGAGCAGGAGTAGGCCATCTGGCCCTTCGAGCCTGCCCCGCCATTCAATAAGATCATGGCTGATCTGTCGTGACTCAGCTCCACCTTCCCGCCCTCTCCCCATAACCCTTAATCCCTTCTCTTATCAAAAACCCATCAACCCGTTTCTTAAAAATATTTAGCGAGGCAGCCTCCACCACTTCAACGGGCAGAGAATTCCAGAGATTCACCACCCTTTGAGTGAAGAAGTTCCTCCTCAACTCTGTTCTAAACCGCCCCCCCTTTATCTTGAGGCTGTGCCCCCTAGTCCTACTGTCTTTTTTGAGCGGGAACAGTCTCTCCACCTCTATCCTATCCATCCCATTCATCATCTTATACGTCTCAATGAGATCTCCCCTCATTCTTCTAAACTCTAACGAGTACAAGCCTAGTTTATTCAGCCTCTCCTCATAGCTCAATCCCCTCAACTCCGGTATCAGCCGAGTAAACCTCCTCTGCACTCCCTCCAGGGCCAAAACATCCTTGCGCAGGTGCGGCGCCCAAAACTGCACACAGTACTCCAGCTGCGGCCTCACCAATGCCCTATACAGCTGCAGCAAGACCTCCCTACTTTTATATTCAATCCCCTTCGCTATGAAGGCCAGCATCCCATTCGCCTTCCTGACCACCTGCTGCACCTGCAAGCTGGGTTTTTGCGACTCATGCACAAGGACCCCGAGGTCCCTCTGCACCGTCGCCTGCTGCAGTTTTTCGCCCCGTAAGTAATAGTCCTTCCTACCATTCCTCCTACCAAAGTGGACCACCTCACACTTGCCAACATTAAATTCCATTTGCCATTTCCTGGCCCATTCGCCCAGCCTATCTAGATCCTTCTGCAGACTCTCCACACCCTCCGCACAATTTGCCTTTCCCCCAATCTTGGTGTCATCAGCAAATTTCGACACCCTGCACTCGGTCCCTTCGGCCCAACGAGCCCGCGCCGCCGTCCCATGGTCAGTGACCTATTCATGATTTTAGTCTACTCCTAATGTGCGAGGATCAGGGAGGTCCAATATAGGGACAATTTGTTACCCAATCAATCAGCCTAAAAGCACATCTTTGGGATGTGGGAGGAAACCGGAGCACCCGGAGGAAACCCACGCAACCACGGGGAGAACGCGCAAACTCCCACGGACACAGGCCCAAATCCATGTGTCCACACAGCAACAGAGATAGCCTCTGAGCTGTCATGATGCCCTCGAGATGGTCCAGTTTACGCACACCAACGACATGAAGCAGTAGGCAACTCCCGAAGCAACATCCAAGAGCAGCCCACCACAACCTGCCGCCCGCATGCCCCTTGCTGGACTTAAATGCCTGTGGATAAAAAATTCATTATTAAAAGACTCTACATCCCTGAGGCTAAAACTGAACCCCAAGCCTACAATGCTTAGTAAGGCCTGCTATATCCCCCTATATGTAGACCGCTCATGTGGCTGTCCAAGTGACTCTTGAACAACCCTAGCGTGCCTGCTTCCACCACCTTACTCGGCAGTGCATTCCACTCAAGCCTGTGGAATTCTCTCCCACAGAAAACTTTTGGGGCCAGTTAGTTAGATATGTTCAAGAGGGAGCTGGACATGGGCCTGGTGGCTAAAGGAATCAAGGGGTACGGAGAGAATGTGGGAGTGGGATAGTGAAAGTATGTGATCAACCATGATCATATTGAATGGTGGGGTAGACTCGAAGGGCTGAGTGGCCCCTCCTGTGTTCTGAGGCTTGGAGCCGCCTCAGTAAGAGGCTGTGGGAAAGGAACTCGATGTGAGCCGGACTCTGGTGGGAGAGAGAATACGGCATTGTAAAACCATGGGCCAAGGTTCAAACCTGATTGGTGCTTATGTCACATGACCAACATGGACCAATCAACATCTGAACGTCAAAACATTCTATCAAATTACAATAAATGTCAGGCGTGTTAATAATTAAAGGCCATTCTGAACAAATGTTACGAGCATTTGGAGAGGTTTGACATGATCAGGAATAGTCAGCATGGATTTGTCAAGGGCAGGTCGTGCCTTACGAGCCTAGTTGAGTTCTTCGATAATGTGACTGAACACATTGACGAAGGAAGTGCCGTGGACGTAGTGTACATGGACTTCAGCAAGGCTTTTGATAAGGTCCCCCATGCAAGACTTCTTGAGAAGGTGAGAGGGCATGGGATCCAAGGGCCTTTGGCCTTGTGGATCCAGAACTGGCTTGCCTGCAGAAGGCAGAGAGTGGTTGTGGATGGGTCTTTTTCGGAATGGAGATCAGTCACCAGTGGGGTGCCCCAGGGATCTGTTCTGGGACCCTTGCTGTTTGTCATTTTTTTCAGTACAGTCTGCACTGTAGGCAGCACGGTGGCACAGTGATTAACCCTGCTGCCCCACAGCGCCAGGGACCCAGGTTCAATTCCCGGCTTGGATCACTGTCTGTACAGAGTCTGCACATTCTCCCCATGTCTGCGTGGGCTTCCTCCGGGTGCTCCAGTTTCCTCCCACAGTCTGAAAGACGTGCTGGTTAGGGTGCATTGGCTGTGCTAAAATCTCCCTCAGTGTGACCCGAACAGGCGCCAGAGTGTGGTGACTAGGGGATTTTCACAATGTCTTCATTGCAGTGTTAATGTAAGCCCTTACTTGTGACTAATAAGTAAACTTTAGCTTGTCCATGATGAGCAGCAGAAGGGACATGTTGTTTGATGTGATCCACCAGTTTGTGGGACGTATGGGTTACGTATCTAGCATCGTACTGCCCCTGACATCCATACACCACATTGCTGCTGTGTGAGGTAGACAGTGGGTTTTCTCGCTTTGACAGCAGTACACTGTAAATACTCCTCCTGCTCTGGATTAACAGCGTACAACAGCTCACCTCAACCCTGGCTCAGTGTAATCCCTTCCCTCTCCTGAATTATCCAGACTGGCCAGAAGAACAAAGAACAACACAGCACGGGAAACAGGCCCTTCGGCCCAACGAGCCCGCGCCGCCGTCCCATGGTCAGTGACCTATTCATGATTTTAGTCTATGCCTAATGTGCGAGGATCAGGGAGGTCCAATATAGGGACAATTTGTTACCCAACCAATCAGCCTAAAAGCACATCTTTGGGATGTGGGAGGAAACCGGAGCACCCGGAGGAAACCCACGCAACCACGGGGAGAACGCGCAAACTCCCACGGACACAGGTCCAAATCCATGTGTCCGCACAGCAACAGAGATAGCCTCTGAGCTGTCATGTTGCCCTCGAGATGGTACAATCTGAAGAGACAATCTCCAGTTCACAGGTTTTAAGTCGGTCCGCCTCGTGTCCAACGAGGGACATACACACGATGGGTCGTACTGGGGCTGCTCTTGGTTGTTCGAGATTGGTCTAGTGCTTCATGTTGTTAGTGTGTGCCTAAACTGGACCAGATACTGGGCAAGACAACAGCTCAGTGACTATCGCTGATTGCTGTGCGGACACATGGATTTGGGCCGGTGTCTGTGGGAGTTTGCGCAGACACTTGCTTCTGTGGATCTGTGGAATTCTCTCCCCCCAAAGTGCGGAGGGTGCTGGGACAGGGAGTAAATTTAAGGAGGAGTTAGATAGGTTTTTAATTGGGAATGGGGTTGAAGGGATATGGGGAGAAGGCAGGAAAATGGGGATGAGGAGCATATCACCCATGATATGCTCGTGCTTGCGTGGGTTTTCTCCGGGTGCTCCGGTTTCCTCCCACACCCCAAAGATGTGCTGTTAGGCTGATTGGCAGGAATAAATTGTCCCTAAATCAGAATCCCTCAATCTGGATGGTCATAAAACATCAGACAGGGGTCGTGGGTGGAGAGGGGGACTGGTGGTGTTGAGATGGTGGCACGGGCTCGTTGGGCCGAAGGGCCTGTTTCCCGGGCTGATTTTGTTCTTTGTTCTTTATCTGGGAGCTTGCAATGGGCAATGAGAGGCTCTGTCGCTCCCTCCACCTGCCTCTTTCTTCCCAAGTTCTGTGCCATTATTTGAAACAATATGTGTTTGAACCTCTCCTCTACAAACTGTACGTCAAACCCAAAAAATTCCAGCCATTACTGCTCAATAAGCGATTCAGAGTGTGTATTTTGCCACTACTAAAACACAATGCTCTCATTGAGTGGCAGTGTTTAGATGCTGCGGGAAATCCACCACAGCAAATATCAATCCCTCCCTACAGACAGTTAGCAAATATACTGCCTGAACTGTGAAGGACATGTGAAAGTTCAAAGCCATTGGTCTGATCTCAGCAGTCAGACTCAGCGTTACAGGGATGCAGTTTGTACATTTCTGCACTATTACATTTTTTTAAGGAGCATTTACTTTCGAGTATATTTATTATACTTTTGGAGTTTTTGTCATATTTGGAGCCAGCCAGTTATCACTGCCAGCTGTCTCACACCTTTCCAGATTAATATCACAATATAAAGAGATCTTACACAATGTACAATACAGGCCATCTTCATCACTTCATAACATACAGGTGCAGAGTTAGGCCATTCAGCCCATCGAATCCACACTGCCATTTGATCATGGGTGATATGCTCCTCATCCCCATTTTCCTGCCTTCTCCCCATATCCCTTCAACCCCATTCCCAATTAAAAATCTGTCTCACTCCTCCTTAAATTTACTCACTGTCCCAGCACCCTCCGCACTTTGGGGGGAGAGAATTCCACAGATTCACAGCCCTTTGGGAGAAATAGTTTCTCCTCAACTCTGCTTTAAATTTGCTGCCCTTTATCCTCAGACTCTGACCTCTCGCCTTAGAATGTTCCACGAGAGGAAACATCTGCTCCACGTCTACTTTATCCAGACCTTTTATCAGTTTGTAAACCTCAATTTGATCTCCCTTCATTCTTCTAAATTCCAGAGAGTTTGGGCCTAAACTATTCCTCAGTGTTGCCTTTGGGAAATAGCCATTCCCGTGCCACTGGAATGGTTCCTGCTGGATTTAGGCAACTACACAGATCCAATATCACGGCTTTCCTTTTTCACAGGCCAATGTTCAACCTGACGGATTAATTCCAATGTGGAATTCTGTGTGAAGCTCAGGATTAATCTGGCTGCTCACAGAATAACCATAAACCTAGAGAAACCTATTGCTCACACAGAGGTATCACTGACTTACTTTAAAACATGATGTGGAGATGCCGGCGTTGGACTGGGGTAAACACAGTAAGAAGTCTCACAACACCAGGTTAAAGTCCAACAGGTTTATTTGGTAGCAAAAGCCACAAGCTTTCGGAGCGCTGCCCCTTCATCAGGTAAGCCTTTCCCCCAAAGGGTTGTGAATCTGTGGAATTCACAATCCCAAAGTGCAGTGAATGCTGGGACAGTGAGTAAATTTAAGAAGGAGTGAGACAGATTTTTAATTGGTTGAAGGGATATGGGGAGAAGGCACGAAAATGGGGATGAGAAGTATATCAGCCATGATCGAATGGCAGCGTGGATTCGATGGGCTGAATGGCCTAACTCTGCTCCTATGTCATATGAAGTGATGAAGATGGCCCGTATTGTACATTGTGTAAGATCACTTTATATTGTGATATTAATCTGGAAAGGTGTGAGACAGCTGGCAGTGATAACTGGCTGGCTCCAAATATGACAAAAACTCCAAAAATACAATAAATATATTTGAAAGTAAATGCTCCTTAAACAATGTAATACTGCCGAAATGTACAAACTGCATCCCTGTAACATTGAGTGTGACTGCTGAGATCAGATCAATGACTCACATAAGAACATAAGAAATAGGAGCAGGAGTAGGCCATCTAGCCCTTCGAGCCTGCCCCGCCATTCAATAAGATCATGGCTGATCTGTCGTGGCTCAGTTCCACTTTCCCGCCCTCTCCCCATAACCCTTAATCCCCTCTCTTATCAAAAACCCATCAACCCGCTTCTTAAAAATATTTAGCGAGGCAGCCTCCACCACTTCAACGGGCAGAGAATTCCAGAGATTCACCACCCTTTGAGTGAAGAAGTTCCTCCTCAACTCCGTTCTAAAATGCCCCCCCTTTATCTTAAGGCTGTGCCCCCTAGTCCTACTGTCTTTTTTGAGCGGGAAGAGTCTCTCCACCTCTATCCTATCCATCCCATTCATCATCTTATACGTCTCAATGAGATCTCCCCTCATTCCTCTAAACTCTAACGAGTACAAGCCCAGTTTATTCAGCCTCTCCTCATAGCTCAACCACCTCAACTCCGGTATCAGCCTAGTAAACCTCCTCTGCACTCCCTCCAGGGCCAAAATATCTTTGCGCAGGTGCGGCGCCCAAAACTGCACACAGTACTCCAGCTGCGGCCTCACCAATGCCCTATACAGCTGCAGCAAGATCTCCCTACTTTTATATTCAATCCCCCTCGCTATGAAGGCCAGCATCCCATTCGCCTTCCTGACCACCTGCTGCACCTGCAAGCTGGGTTTTTGCGACTCATGCACAAGGACCCCGAGGTCCCTCTGCACCGTCGCCTGCTGCAGTTTTTCACCACGTAAGTAATAGTCCTTCCTACCATTCTTTCTTCCAAAGTGGACCACCTCACACTTGCCAACATTAAATTCCATTTGCCATTTCCTGGCCCATTCGCCCAGCCTATCTAGATCCTTCTGCAGACTCTCCACACCCTCTGCACAATTTGCCGTTCCCCCAATCTTGGTGTCATCCGCAAATTTCGACACTCTACACTCGGTTCCCTCCTCCAGATCATCTATATAAATGGTAAAAAGCTGAGGCCCCAGCATCGACCCCTGGGGCACCCCACTAGTCACCAACTGCCAATCCGAATAGCATCCGTTGACCCCCACTCTCTGCCTCCTATTTGACAACCAATCCCCTATCCACGCTAACACCCTACCCCCAACTCCATGTCCCCTGACCTTCTGCAATAACCTCTTATGAGGTACTTTGTGAAACACCTTCTGAAAATCCAGAAAGACCACATCCATCGGCTCTCCTCTATCCACCGCCCTAGACACATCCTCATAGAACTCCAGTAAATTTGTCAGACACGACTTCCCTTTAATGAAACCGTGTTGCGTCTGCTCTATCAAGCAATTCCCTTCAAGATGCCCCGCAATTTCCTCTTTAATGACGGATTCTAACATTTTACCTACCACAGACGTTAAACTAACCGGCCTATAATTCCCCGCCTTTTGCCTGGCACCCTTCTTAAACAACGGCGTAACATTAGCCGTTTTCCAATCTTCCGGCACTTCCCCGGAATCTAGCGACGTTTGGAAAATAACCACCAAACTCACCTGACAAAGGAACAGCACTCTGAAAGCTAGTGGCGTTTACTACCAAATAAACCTGTTGGACTTTAACCCGGTATAGCAAGACTTCTCACTGTGTTTACATTGAAACCAGCAGCAATGTTGATTACTGCAGAGCTGAAGGGACTACAGTAAGAAATGCAATTGATCGAACTCGTGTCTAACAGTGCACAATGCAATACTCACAATCCCATGTCAGTTTCTTATGTGTAATAGCTGTCATCCTGTCTTAGAACATAGAACATAGAACATTACAGCGCAGAACAGGCCCTTCGGCCCACGATGTTGCGCCGACCAGTTACAAAACAATGACCCACTAGCCTAAACCAATCCCTTTTCGTCCATAAACCTATCCACAGATCTCTTAAACGCCCCCAAACTAGGTGCATTTACAACTGCAGCTGGCAGGGCATTCCAATCCCTCACCACCCTCTGGGTAAAGAACCTACCCCTGACATCTGTCCTATAACTAACCCCCCCTTAATTTAAAGCCATGCCTCCTCGTGCTAGCTTTCTCCATCCTAGGAAAAAGGCTATCACTATCTACCCTGTCTAAACCTCTAATCATCTTATATGTTTCAATAAGAGGTGGTCTCATCCACACAAAAGACAGGGAAGTCAATGTGTAGAGTCCGTAAACTGCCTATGTCATTTATTTATGAATGATCTTTGTCGCAGCCTGTATACTATCAGACTGGGCAAATACAAGAGTAATACCCCTGTATTCTTCAACCTCATGTCCCACCTTCCATCTGTTTCTAACCACTGGTTGGGTTGTGACGCCTTCTACACAATTCTTTGGTTTTCTCTTTTACACACGTGTGCCTCACATGGACCTTTCGCCCATTCTCAGACTGTCAAGTCAGGCGGTTATCTCTCTCAGTTGGAATGGGGTTTGATGGGGAGAACATTGACGTGTGACCTGCTTCTCGCCATCCGGAAATCTGAACAGGGTCTGTGCCAGTCAGGTTAGAGAAAGTAGTCCACAGTTATACAGAAATCACCCGGGCACCGTGAGTGCCAACATGGGCATTGCTGCAGCTGCCGTTTAATGGTCTCATTCCAAAATAAAGTTTAAAGTTTATTTATTAGTAGGCTTACATTGACACTGCAGTGAAGTTACTGTGAAAAATCCCCACACTCTGGCGCCAGAGAAAGAATTTAGCACGGCCAATGCACCCTAACCAGCACATATTTTGGACTGTGGAAGGAAACTGGAGCACCCAGAGGAAACCCACGCAGACACGGGGAGAATGTGCAGGCTCCACACAGACAGTGACCCGAGCCGGGAATCGAACCCGGTTCCCTGGTGCTGTGAGGCAGCAGTGCTAACCCACTGTCCCACCCTAGGAAATAGTTATCCTCCTGTTTACAATATTTTCCATTCATCACAATGACTATAATGCAAAATGATAATCTGAACACTATTCTCCTTAAACTACACGCCACATTATAGAACCACCGTACATTCCTTACAATCAAACGAATGTGCCGGGGTTTGCCAGTGGAATAATGTTTGCACAGGAGGGAGGCAATGATTGAATGATGACACAAGTATTTCTAAAATCCAAGGTAATGTGTAGGACTGTCACATTCACTGCAGCCCTGAGTTCTTTTGCCTCGGGCACTTTTGGAGCTTTCTCAGGAATATCAATAACATCAGTCAGTCTAATTACACACAGGGAAAGTAGGTGGCTATCTCAGCGGGACACATACCCTGAGTAGCAAGCTGATTCGATTGGAGATCTCCAGCCTCAGCAGAACCCGGCCTTCACACCAAACAAAGGGCAGACTTTTCTCTTTCTTTTTGCACCCTTCTTGCTGTTCAGTCCACTCTTTTTTATACTCTCTAACTTTCCTTTTTTAAACTTCGGACTTTGCTGGCCAGATTTACAGTTTTTCCTATTTTCTATCTGGCTTTTTGTTTCAACAGACACAAACAGTGACGAGACAGAGTTCAGGAATGAGATAGAGATTCTGGTGAACTGGTACGGCAACAATAATCTCTCCCTCAATGCCAACAAAACAAAAGAGATTGTCATCAACTTCAGAAAGTGTAAAGGAGAACATGCCCCTGTCTACATCAATGGGTACAAAGTAGAAAGGATCGAGAGCTTCATGTTTTTAGGTGTCCAGATCACCAACAACCTGTCCTGGTCCCCCCCATGTTGACACTATAGTTAAGAAAGCCCCACCAATGCCTCTACTTTCTCAGAAGACTAAGGAAATTTGGCATGTCAGCTACAACTCTCACCAACTTTTACAGATGCCCCATAGAAAGCATTCTTTCTGGTTGTATCACAGCTCGGTCTGGGCTCCTGCCCTGCCCAAGACAGCAAGGAACTACAAAAGGTCATGAATGTAGCCCAATCCATCACACAAACCAGCCTCCCATCCATTGACTCTGTCTACACTTCCCGCTGCCTCGGCAAAGCAGCCAGAATAATCAAGCACCCCACACACTCCAGACATTCTCTCTTCCATTGGGAAAAGGATACAAAAGCCTGAGATCACATACCAACTGACTCAAGAACAAATTCTTGAGTAACCTGGTTTGGGTCACTGTCTGGGTGGAGTTTTCACGTTCTCCCTGTATCTGCTCTGGTTTCCTCCAGGTGCTCCGGTTTCCTCCCATAGTCCACATTTGGCCCATACCCCTCTATACCCATCTTACCCATGTAACTGTCTAAACACTTTTTAAAAGACAAAATTGTACTCATCTCTACTACTACCTCTGGCAGCTTGTTCCAGACACTCACTACCTTCTGTGTGAAAAAGTTGCCTCTCTGGATACTTTTGTATCTCTCCCCTCTCACCTTAAACCTTTGACCTCTAGTTTTAGACTCCCCTACCTTTGGGAAAAGATATTGACTATCTAGCTGATCTGTGCCCCTCATTATTTTATAGACCTCTATAAGATCACCCCTCAGCCTCCTACGCTCCAGAGAAAAAAGTCCCAGTCTATCCAGCCTCTCCTTAAAACTCAATCCATCAAGTCCCAGTAACATCCTAGTAAATCTTTTCTGCACTCTTTCTAGTTTAATAATATCCTTTCTATAATAGGGTGACCAGAATTGTACACAGTATTCAAGTGTGGCCTTACCAATGTCTTGTACAACTTCAACAAGACGTCCCAACTCTTGTATTCAATGTTCTGACCGATGAAACCAAGCATGCCGAATGCCTTCTTCACCACTCTGTCCACCTGTGACTCCACTTTCAAGGAGCTATGAACCTGTACCCCTAGATCTCTTTATTCTGTAATTCTCCCCAATGCCCTACCATTAACTGAGTAAGTCCTGCCCTGGTTCAATCGACCAAAATGCTAATGTGCAGGTACAGTAAGTAAGTAGGAAAACTAATAGAATGTTATCATTTATTGAGAGGGGAATTGATTACAAAAGTAGGGAAACTATGCTGCACTGCTATGCTATACAGGGCACTGGGGAGACCATATCTGGAATGCTGTGTAGAGTAATTGGCCTCCTTATTTAAGGAAGGATGGAAATTCATTCGAAGCAGTTAAGAGAAGGTTAAGCAGGCTAACACCTGGAATGGGAAGGTTGTCTCAGGAGAAACGCTTGGGCAGGCAACTTGTATCCATTAGCATTTAGAAGCGTAAGAAGCAACTTTATGATTTGATTTATTATCGTCACATGTATTGGTATACAGTGAAGAGTAATATCCCTCGGGCATGAGACAGACAAGGCATACCGTCCACGGAGTACACAGGGGAGAAGGAAAGGAGAGGGTGCAGAATGTAGTGTTACAGTCACAGCGAGGGTGTAGAGAAAGATCAACTTAATGCGAGGTAGGTCCATTCAAAAGTCTGACAGCAGCAGGGAAGAAGCTGTTCTTGAGTCGGTCGGTACGGGACCTCAGACTTTTGTATTTTTTTTTCTAACAGAAGGAAGGGGAAGGAAGAATGTTCGGGGTGTGTGGGGTCCTTAATTATACTAGCTGCTTTCCCGAGGCAGCAGGAAGTGTAGACAGAATCAATGGATGGGAGGTTGGTTTGCCTGATGGATTGGGCTACATTCACAACCTTTTTAGTTTCTTGTGGTCTTGGGTGAAAGATTTAAGATCCTGAGGGGATTTGAGAGGTGGATATGGAGAGGATGTTTCCACTTTTTGAAGAATCAAGGACTAAGGATCACTTAAAAATCACCCATTTGAAACAGGGATAAGGAGCCTTTTTGACTCTGAGAGAGGAATGAGTCTCTGGAATTTCCTTCCTCAAAAGCCAGGGGTATCAGAGTTTTTGAATATTTTCAAGGAAGAGGTGGAGAGATTCTTTATAAAGGAGGGTTACCAGTTAATGTGGGTAGGTGGGAGGCTGTAGTCCAATCAGCCATGATTGTAGTTGAATGGCAGAGCAAGTTTGAAGGGCTGAATGGCCTACTCCTGTTCCTAATGCGTATGTTTGTACAACGCTTACCTTGTTCTTTACTTTCACAAATACCTGTAAAAACTTTTACTTTCTGTTTTTATATTTCTAGCTATCTTTCTCTCATACTCTAATCTCTACCTCTGTATTGATCACTGAGTCATTTGTTCTTTAAATTCTGTCCAAGCTCCTAAACTGCCTCTTATCTCTGTGGAATTGTACACTTTTCCTTTCAATGTGATATTTTCTTTCGCCTCCTTAGTCATTGATGCTGCAAGATGCTGAGTGGGGGTGTCCTTATGCCCATGTGTCCAAAATGTTTGTTAGGCATCTGTACCAAGAGACCCTTTCTGTTTCTCTACAACAGCAGATACAAGAGCAGTTTAAGTCAAATAATATTGCCAGTCATTCCTGGTCTACGCAGGTCAAGTAAAAAGTCTCACAATACCAGGTTAGCGTCCTGTTTTAATACAGGTTTATTTGGTAGCACGAGCTTTCGGAGCGCTGCTCATTCATCAGATGAATGGAGTGGTAGCTTCACAAATTCGGCATGTTTAGACAGAGACACGATTATAAGATAATTACAAATTGGAATGTGGCAACAATCACCAGGCAGGAGCGTTCCCTTCCAGTCTGGAAACACTTTAGCAATCAAGGACATTCAGCCTCTGATCTTCAGGTAAGCATTCTCCAGAGCAACCTTCAAAACATACGACAAATTCAGGATCACTGAGCAGAGACTGATAGCCAAGCTCCGCACACATGAGGACAGCCTCAACCGGGATCTTGGGTTCATAGAACCAAAACATAGAATCCTACAGTGCAGAAACAAGCCCTTCGGCCCATCGAGTCTGCACCGAACACAATCCCACCCAGACCCTATCCCCATATCCCTACACATTTACCTGCTAATCCCTCTAACCTACACATCCCAGGATACTAAGGGGCAATTTTAGCATAGCCAATGAACCTAACCCGCACATCTTTGGACTGTGAGAGGAAACCGGAGCACCCGGAGAAAACCCACGCAGACATGAGGAGAATGTGCAAACTCCACACAGGCAGTGACCCGAGCCGGGAATCGAACCCAGGACCCTGGAGCTGTGAAGCAGCAGTGCTAACCACTGTGCTACCGTGCCGCCCTATCATGTCACACTATCTGTAACCCCCACCATACTATCTGGGATTGCAAAATTTTATTGACTGCCTTGGCTTGAGTTAATTTACCCCTCTTTAACCTGTAATTCACTCTCTGTACCTGTGAAGACTTGATTACCTGTATGGACTCACATATTAACCATTATCTAGCAATTATGTCTCTGTCTATATATGCCGTGTTTGTGAACCCAGCTCTCCACTCATTGATGAAGGAGCAGCGCTCCGAAAGCTCGTAATTCCAAATAAACCTGTTGGATTTTAACTTGATTTTGTGAGACTTCTTACTGTGCCCACCCCAGTCCAACACCAGCATCTCCACATCATATATAGTGACACCCACATCCCTTGAATGAATGAAAAACAATTCTCACTGGCATTGTAAACTGTAGGTTCCCTCACACACCGGACACTGATTCAAATGTCAACTAAAGGACTGAAAACTCAATCTCTTCAGTGTCTGCCGTTCCTGTAGGGGAAACTGAATCTTAAGGTGCAGAGGTTAGTGTGTAATCACAGAGCCAAGCTAGTAAGTGTTATGTATGTTGAGGCATGCCCTTTTAAGAGAGGGTAAGATGGGAATGGAGATCCACCCTGGGTGGAGGTTCCCTAGTAAGAAGTCTGACAACACAATATCACATTGAAAGGAAAAGTGTACAATTCCACAGAGATAAGAGGCAGTTTAGGAGATTGGACAGAATTTAAAGAACAAATGACTCAATGATCAATACAGAGGTAGAGATTAGAGTATGAGAGAAAGATAGCTAGAAATATAAAAACAGAAAGTAAAAGTTTTTACAGGTATTTGTGAAAGTAAAGAACAAGGTAAGCGTTGTACAAACATACGCATTAGGAACAGGAGTAGGCCATTCAGCCCTTCAAAGTCCAACCGATTTATTTGATAGTAAACTCCCTAGCTTTTGGGGTTTGCCCCTTTGTCAGGTGAATGGAGAGTTCTGGCCTCAGGCAGAGCATATAACAGCACAGACAGTTTAGAGATTACTGATTAGAATGCGAATCTTTACAACTAACCTGCTGTTCAAGTCTTAAGGAGGCCGACAATGTGAGTGGAAGGAGCATTAAGCACAGGTTAAAGAGATGTGTATTGTCTCCAGACAGGACAGTAAGTTTCTTACTGTGTTTACCCCAGTCCAACACTGGCATCTCCACATCATGGAGGTTCCCTAGCCAGTTTTGTGCTGACAATACAGGCGTGTTGGTAAACAGTTCCAGGCAGTTTATTACCACTGGCCTCACGGTCTATTATTAGTCTCAATATCAGACCACAAGCAGCGTAAGGCTAGTGCTGCCAATGATATTAACACCAAGCTTGCCTGTACTTTGTTCCAGGGTGTATTGGGTCTGTGTGAACCAGCAGTGACTGGCACTGTTAATCCATGATGTGGGTATGCCGGCGTTGGACTGGCGTAAACACAGTGAAAAGTCTGACAACACCAGGTTGGACTAAAACCTGGTGTTGTCAGACTTTTCACTGTTAATCCACTCAAACTATCTCATGTTACAAAGCCTCCATTTCACCAGCTTATTATCACAATGACCAGGTGCTGGGCTCCCTTTCACTCGCTGACGTTTCCCGTCGCTTTATTCTCATCATTCCTTTCATGGCCCTCGGCAAACTCCGCAGGAGGATTGAAATGTCTTTCCGGAGATGACACGAGTTTCTGACCTTCTCTGTTCTGTCATTTCCCGTCACTTTGCACACTTTGCCAGGTGCCAGGCACCACACTCGCTCTCCACGCAAGGTCACAGTTAGTCTGTGAAATGTGAATACAAATACGCAGATCGGGAAAAATTCCCCCCAATCAGCACTCTGCCTGAGCTCACTTCCAAAAGCAATTTGTAAGATTTTCAGCCACAAAGGGAAAAACTGCAAAGATCTCTGAGACTTTTCAAAAAGTTTAATCTTTTGATTTTGTTGTTGCTGGAATTTATTGTTCCTCTGGAAGTGAACCTACTTCTCAAACCATTACAGAGCAGCAACAAAGGTTGTCCCAGGATCTGGGCCCAGAAGGAACAGTGATGTATGTTGAGGTCAGGACGGTTCAAGGATAAGGTGGAGGTGGCTGCTTTCCCCACGTATCTGTTCCCCTCGGCCCTGGGAGACTGTCTCGTCGCAGCATTTGCGGAAGGAGCCTCGGCAAGTTTATCCCAAGGAAACAGAATGTGTCGTGAATTCCTTTCATTGGCGATAAAGCATTGTCTCAAAGAACAGAGAACAACCCAGCACGGGAAACAGGCCCTTCAGCCCAACGAGCCCGCGCCGCCACATCACCCTACACCTATTCTACCCTGCGTGTCTACGAATGGAACCCTACTCAGTCAGATTCAGTCTCATAGACAATTCCCTCTGAGATTCGTTAAAGGATGATGTGGTCGCCCGCTGTGAGATAGTAGAAGAAAACCAATGAATGAATTAGCCAATAAATGTTATATAGAGGGAAAGGCAGCATTGAGGAAGTGGGGAGGGGGTTGCAGAGTAGGCCATCTGGCCCCTCGAGCCTGCCCCGCCATTCAATAAGATCATGGCTGATCTGTCGTGGCTCAGTTCCACATTCCGGCCCTCTCCCCATAACCCTTAATCCCCTCTCTTATCAAAAACCCATCAACCCGTTTCTTAAAAATATTTAGCGAGGCAGCCTCCACCACTTCAACGGGCAGAGAATTCCAGAGATTCACCACCCTTTGAGTGAAGAAGTTCCTCCTCAACTCCGTTCTAAAACGCCCCCCTTTTATCTTGAGGCTGTGCCCCCTAGTCCTACTGTCTTTTTTGAGCGGGAAGAGTCTCTCCACCTCTATCCTATCCATCCCATTCATCATCTTATACGTCTCAATGAGATCTCCCCTCATTCTTCTAAACTCTAACGAGTACAAGCCTAGTTTATTCAACCTCTCCTCATAGCTCAATCCCCTCAACTCCGGTATCAGCCTAGTAAACCTCCTCTGCACTCCCTCCAGTACAAGAGCAGGGATGTATTTCTGAGGTTGTATAATGGGTCAGACCCCATCTGGAGGATTGGGAGCAGTTTTGGGCCCCGTATCTAAGGGAGGATGGACTGGCCTTGGAAAAGGTCCAGAGGAGATTCACAAGAATGATCCCTGGAATGAAGAGTTTGTCATATGATGAACTGTTGAGGACTCTGGGTCTGTACTTGTTGGAGTTTAGGAGGACGAGGGGGGATCTTATTGAAACTTACAGGATAGTGCAAGGCCTGGATAGGGTGGGCATGCAGAGGATGTTCCCACTAGTAGGAAAAACTAGACCCAGAGGGCACAGCCTCAGGCTGAAGGGACGATCCTTTAAAGCAGAGACGAGGAGGAATTTCTTCAGCCAGAGAGTGGGGAATCTGTGGAACTCTTTGCCGCAGAAGGCTGTGGAGGCCAAGTCATTGAGTGTCTTTAAGACAGAGATAGATAGGTTCCTGATTAATAAGGGGATCAGGGGTTATGGGGAAAAGGCAGGAGAATGGGAATGAGAAAAATATCAGCCACGATTGAATGGCGGAACAGACTCAATGGGCCGAGTGGCCTAATTCTGCTGTTATATCTTATGGTTAAACTACGCTGTGAAATAGTTTTGTTTGTTTTATCTCTTGGGCAAGTAAGGTGGAGATTGGTGGATTTATGGGGGATTATACAATGCCTCCATTTTCCAGATTTTTTTCTGGGTTCTTCATTCACAGAATAAGACACAGTCCCAGAACAAAACCGTTAAATAGTTGACAGTTATTGTAAACTCCTAAACCATCAGCACATGAAATTCTGTCAGGAAAGAACTTGACAGAATTGCGTACAATATCCACCTCTCCCTATTACATTGAGTCAGTCGATGAGCTGAGGGTTGAGGAACAGCATCACTGTGAGAAACATCTGCCAACGATTAGTCATATGCAATGTTGGCATTTCCTACGCATTTTCACATTTTTTTTGTTTTGTTGGGTTTTTCCTTTCAAAAAATGGTTTATTCTCAAACTTTACCTGTCAGAATTTACTTAGATCAATTTCTGATTGTTTGTTGTTGTGATAAGGTTTGGGATTGTATAAAAGCGGAGAGTGGGCAAGTGGGAACATGATAGTCACAAATGTACATCTGTGTAGGCAGCACGTATAGACTAAAGTGCCGGTGCATCTGTGGCAGTGCCAGATAACAGGATACAGCAGTACTGAAGAAGGCAAAGCTGCCTGTTCTCTTTGATCATTTATATCACTCAGCTTTAATTATCAACATCGCTTTGCTATTTTCTTTAAGAGAAGTTTACGACACACCAGCAGTTTTGTGCTGGTAAATGTGTAGTCGTCCATTTCGGCAGAACCAACGGGATGAACGAGTACACTATTAAGGGCAGGAGTCTTAGTAGCGTTGAAGAGCAGAAGGATCTCGGGGTCCGGGTCCACAGGACTCTTAAATCGGCCTCGCAGGTGGAGGAGGTGGTCAAGAAGGCGAATGGTGTACTTTACATAGAACCTTTTTACATAGAACCCTACAGTGCAGAAACAGGCCCTTCGGCCCATCGAGTCTGCACCGAACACAATCCCACCCAGACCCTATCCCCATATCCCTACACATTTTACCTGCTAATCCCTCTAACCTACACATCCCAGGACACTAAGGGGCAATTTTAGCATAGCCAATGAACCTAACCTGCACATCTTTGGGCTGTGGGAGGAAACCGGAGCACCCGGAGAAAACCCACGCAGACACGAGGAGAATGTGCAAACTCCACACAGGCAGTGACCCGAGCCGGGAATCGAACCCAGGACCCTGGAGCTGTGAAGCAGCAGTGCTAACCCACTGTGCTACCGTGTACTGGCCTTCATTAATCGAGGGATTGAGTTTAGGAGTCGGGAGGTAATGCTGCAACTTTACAGGACCCTCGTCAGGCCTCATTTGGAGTACTGTGCGCAGTTCTGGTCGCCTCACTATAGGAAAGACGTAGAAGCTATTGAAAGGGTGCAGAGGAGATTTACAAGGATGTTGCCTGGACTGGGAGGCATGCCTTATGAAGATAGGTTGAGGGAGCTGGGACTCTTTTCCCTGGAGAGGCGAAGGTTGAGAGGCGACCTGATAGAAGTTTATAAAATGTTGAGAGGAATAGATAGGGTGGACTCTCAGAGGCTATTCCCCCGGGTTGAAATGGTCGCTGCGAGAGGACACAGATTTAAGGTGCGGGGAGGGAAGTACAGAGGTGATGTTAGGGGTAAGTTTTTCACTCAGAGGGTGGTGAGTGAATGGAATCGGCTGCCGTCATCGGTGGTGGAGGCGAACTCGCTGGGGTCTTTTAAAAGACTTCTGGATGAGTATATGGGGTTTAATGGGATTGGGGGTTATAGATAGGTCTATAGATTGGTGGGGTTGATGTGATCGGCGCAACTCGAGGGCCGAAGGGCCTGTTTGTGCTGTAATGTTCTATGTTCTATGTTCTAACTCCCAGCAGTTGCTCGGGCCTCAGAGTCCTGCGGAGGAAGCAACATTAAATGTAACAAGTTGGAATCTACTTAAGATCAGCCCCAACCTGCCAGAACCAAATCAGCTTTTAAATTAAGTGCCGATCACAGTGCAGTTAAGTGGAGCACATTTAGGCAGTACCGTTCGCAGTCCCTGGCACGCTTTATAATAAGAATTGTTGTGAGGTGAAGTTTGTGAAATGTGGCCCCTTTAAAAGTTGGTTTTGTGTTCAATGTTGGGGTGTTTAAAATGCAGGTATACAGAGTACACAGATGGCAACATTTGTTACAAAGACCAAAACATCAGGGTTGCCTCGGTAGCAGGTTTTTGCATTCTGATAGACTATCAGTTTAAAGAGGAGATTCAGCCATCAGGAACCTATCAAATTTGAATTTGCTGTTGAATCAGCATCAAACCAATCCTGATGTAGCAAATTGATAGGTCATCTGAGTTATAAAAAAGAGGGACTCGACTGCCTGACAACTGAGAACCAGAACAGAACAGGAGGACATCTCTATAGTGACTCTCCACTCTGCCAGCCAAAGAACTGTCGCTGAAAAGAATTCTCCATCTAACAAGGATATTAAATCAGAAAGACCTTACAAACAGAGAAATCAACAGAAAAGCTCCAAAAACTTCTGAAAGCCATCAAACCTGATTGTGTATTGTCTGTGAGAGTGACTAAAATCCTGTTACTGATTAATAAGGGGATCAGGGATTATGGGGAAAAAGCAGGAGAATGCTTTTGATCAGCCATGATTGAATGGTGGAACAGACTCAATGGGCCGAGTGGCCTAATTCTGTTCCTATGTCTTATGGTCTTATTACTGTTTTGGTAATGAATGGCCTTGTATTTATTTGAACAGCATTATAGTTGAATCTTATTTCAATTAACATGTCATTTGTTTAAAGTTAGGGTTGGTTAAATAAAATAACTTGTTAATTGTTCATTTAAAGCGAGTATCAGGCTTTTATGTTAATGAAGCTTTCAACATTAATGTCGAACAGTTACCACCTTCCCAAACACTTTTACCAGCTTACAAAGCGAGGTAAAGGGGATTAACCTCTGCTTTGTTATTGAACAGACACAAGTTTAGACAGTACGGAGTCAAACACACCAGAATGAAGAAGCTGCAATTGCTTTGGAAAAAAGTGGAGTAAGAAATTCTAAAATCAGTTTATGAAACAGTTTGATTCTGAGTGCAACACATGGCATCTAGTGTTAAATCCTTCCCAAACCATTTCCAGTGTGTTTACCACCACAATTCCAAGAAGGAATTGCATATTAACATGGATGGGCAGAGGTAAAAGAATGATCCCAACCCAACATTCTTGGGAGTGACTCTTATTGGATTCTGTTCTCCCCCAAATATCTGAAGAAAATGGCAGCAAAGGTCAAAGCCAGAAATAATCCACTAACCAATCTTGCTGGATGGAACATGGTGCACTGGATCGAGATGGCGCACTGGATTGAGATGGTGCACTGGATCAAGATGGTGCACTGGATCGAGATGGCGCACTGGATCGAGATGGTGCACTGGATTGAGATGGCGCACTGGATCGAGATGGTGCACTGGATCGAGATGACACACTGGATCCAGACGACACACTGGATCAACAACACTCTGACCTCAGCACCTGCCCAGTGAACTATGCACCTACTTGGCAAAGATCAGCACACACACACCTTGTTAACCTGCAGCTGAATGCAGCAAAATGCATCATAACTGCAACTCTACATTCAGCAGCCCTCTCTGTTACACATCCTGCTAACTGTCAAAAACCCATAAGCAAATTGAAACAATCCCTGCTGACCTCACACATCTCTCCATGTTCAACCCACCTACTGCCTGCTTTCCACCCGGATACCCCATATGGAGCAATCTTCCTGAGCAAGATCACAGATCTAGCGTGGAGGTGATGGTCTCGTGGTATTATTGCTGGATTATTAATCCAGAAGCTCAGCTAATGTTCTGGGGACCAGGGTTCGAATCGCAACTCGGGATAAGCATGAACACAGACGCTGCCCTGTTTGTGCACTATAAACCTTCTGCAATATAAACTGAATCTGAAGGGACAGCAGTGTGTACTTTGGGAATGACAGTCACATGCAGTCACTTTGAAAGATGAAATATAATAGATAAATGTAGGTAACGTTCTATTCCGTTCCTCTGGGAATGAGTTGGGTGGGATATTGGAATTCACAATCACTTTCCATTTCTTACATATCCAGCTCTACACTGCCTCTTACATATTCACCTCTACAAGGGCAGGAGTCTTAGTAGCGTTGAAGAGCAGAAGGATCTCGGGGTCCGGGTTCACAGGACTCTTAAATCGGCCTCGCTGGTGGAGGAGGTGGTCAAGAAGGCGTATGGTGTACTGGCCTTCATTAATCGAGGGATTGAGTTTAGGAGTCGGGAGGTAATGCTGCAACTTTACAGGACCCTTGTCAGGCCTCATTTGGAGTACTGTGCGCAGTTCTGGTCGCCTCACTATAGGAAAGACGTAGAAGCTATTGAAAGGGTGCAGAGGAGATTTACAAGGATGTTGCCTGGACTGGGAGGCATGCCTTATGAAGATAGGTTGAGGGAGCTGGGACTCTTTTCCCTGGAGAGACGAAGGTTGAGAGGCGACCTGATAGAAGTTTATAAAATGTTGAGAGGATTAGATAGGGTGGACTCTCAGAGGCTATTTCCCCGGGTTGAAATGGTCGCTACGAGAGGACACAGATTTAAGGTGCGGGGAGGGAAGTACAGAGGTGATGTTAGGGGTAAGTTTTTCACTCAGAGGGTGGTGAGTGAATGGAATCGGCTGCCGTCATCGGTGGTGGAGGCGAACTCGCTGGGGTCTTTTAAAAGACTTCTGGATGAGTATATGGGGTTTAATGGGATTGGGGGTTATAGATAGGTCTATAGATTGGTGGGGTTGATGTGATCGGCGCAACTCGAGGGCCGAAGGGCCTGTTTGTGCTGTAATGTTCTATGTTCTACACCACACTGTGCTGTTGTTTCCTCAGGCACTCAGCAGCCATTCAATGGGCTATAACAGCCCCCACACAAAGGGGACTCAAACACGGCTTGTGAGGAGTTGGGTGGAGCCTTGTCATGAGACTCATTGTATCAAATAGTGAAAATGCATTGAAGGAACAAGAAATACAGACTGCACGGTGGCACAGTGGTTAGCACTGCAGCCTCACAGCACCAGTGACCCGGGTTCAATTCCCCGTTTGGGTCACTGTCTGTGTGGAGTTTGCATGTTCTCCCTGTGTCTGCGCGGGCTTCCTCCGTGTGCTCCGGTTTCCTCCAAAGCATTTAGACAGTTACATGGGTAAGATGGGTATAGAGGGATATGGGCCAAATGTGGGCAATTGGACTAGTTTATGGGTTTACAAAAAGTGCGCATGGACAAGTTGGGCCGAAGGGCCTGTTTCCATGCTATAAATCTCTATGACTGTTTGACTCTATGAGACCAGAGAATGTCTGTGTGGGTTTCTTCCCACACTCTTAAGATGTGCAGGTTAAGTGGATTGGCCATGCAAAATTCCCTCCGTGTCCCAAGATGTGCAGGTCAATAGGGAATTGGTGGGGTTATGGGGTTGGGGTTGGGTGGGAGGCTCTGTCAGAAAGCCGGTACAGATCTGATGGGCCAAATGGCCTGTTCTGTGCTATAGGGACCCCCTATGACTCTGTGAATCCTGCCTCATTTCAATATGAATATTGCTATCTCTTGTAAAGCTGGGAGTGACAGCATCGACACTCTGCTCTGTCGAACTGTGGAGTATTTGACAGATGCAGCGTACGGAACGGAAACATGCGTTTTTGCAGCATTCTCATCCATCACTTTAATGAAATGACCTGCATTAAAAATAATTAATTGGTAGGACTTCCTCTCTGAATCTTTCATCCACTGGAATATATTTACATACGGTAGTAGCTTCTTTTCAAACAAATTCAAATTATTAACTCTCCGCATCCTCACATTTAATTGTCTGTTGAGCGTGTGGATAGTTTAAAAATCGGCAGCACCATTCATATACTTGTTCACATCGGAATATATCAAATGTTAATGAATATTAATAGAGCACATGATCACTGACAGCATATACAAAATAAAACTTCATCCCTTTCAGGCCTCGTACTGCCTGGTTATTACTAATGTGAAACTTGTAATCCTGTTATAGCAGTCACAACAAATGTCTTTACTGGCCTTTAATATTTGTTATGTGATCTACTTTCCAATCTAGATACACTGAAAACTGCCTTCCACGCACGTGGTTAATAGCATGCTAATTATTGTTGGGATAAATGAAGAACAAGGAACAGTACAGCACAGGAACAGGTCCTTTGATCCTCCAATCCTGTGCTGATCATGATGCCTGAACTAAAACTTACAGAGTCTGTATCCTTCCATTCCCATCCTGTTCATGTATTCACCTAGGGACCCCCTAAACGCCACAATTATACCCGCTCCCACCACCTCCCAGGCAGCGTGTTCCAAACATTCACCATGCTCTCTGTAGAAAAAACCTTGCCTCGCACATCTCCTCTAAACTTTCCCCCACACACCTTAAACCTATGTCCCTCTAGTACTTGACATCCTACCCTAGGAAAGAAACAGAGAACATTACAGCACAGTACAGGCCCTTCGGCCCTCAATGTTGTGCCGAGCTATGTCCAATCCCAACATTAAGCTATCCCACTCCCTATCATTCTGGAGTGCTCCATGTGCCTATCCAATAACCACTTGAAAGTTCCTAAAGTGTCCGACTCCACTATCACAGCAGGCAGTGCATTCCACACCCCAACCACGCTCTGAGTAAAGAATCTACCTCGGACATCCCTCCTATATCTCCCACCATGAACCTTATAGTTATGCCCCCGAGTAATAGCTACATCCACCCGAGGAAATAGTCTCTGCATGTCCACTCCATCAATCCCTTTCATCATCTTATAAACCTCTATTAAGTCAAAAGAGTATCTGACTACCCACTCTGTCCATGTCTCTCATCATTTTGTAAACCTCTATCAGGTCAATCTTGTTAAACAATGAAAGACATTGTATAAATAAGTACTTAGAGCACTTATAAAGAGAGATTGCTGGGATACTGGGTTGGTAGGTCAGGGATAGATATATGCAATACTGCATTCTGTCAATAGCGCTACCATTAAGAAAAGGTCGTGTTATCCAGTCTCATACTTCACCTACAGGCTTGGAATTTGGATTAATCTCTCCATCCACTCTGCACCCATCAGGCAAATTAAACAGGAGCAGAATACTACAACTGAAATGAAAACAGAAAATTCTGGAAATCCACAGCAGGTCTGGAAACACTGGGGGAGAGAGAAACACAGTCCTTAAAATATTTTAGCCAATGTCATTTCTCCAGACGGCAGAATAAAGAAGTCAAAGTGAGCTTCAGGATATAAATGCTCTTCATTGTTGCACAATCCATTGATAATTAAATTATTAGTTTGAGAATCAATGTTAGTTGTTTCTTTGCACACAATCTGAATGTTTCATTATTTTGTCAATTTATTTACACTTTCGGACATAAAGGGGAATTATGTACTGAAAATGTTAATCCTCACAAGTTTAGAATTCACACATAGAATATAACTTAAGAACATAAGAACACAGATGCTGTAAGCATGCTGGGCTGAGAAAACCATAGGTCTTGAGTAAAGCAGATCAGCACCAAGGCCCATAAAACTCCCAGCGATAAGCGAAGCTTTGATCACTCTGTATGCACTCAAGCATTCAGTTGAACAATGCACAGTTACATCTCATGTGTGCCCCTTAGAATCAAGGAACTATGGACATGAAAGATTGATATACCATTGCTCATGGCTATCATTGCTTGATGATATTATAATTAGATAGACGTGCACAAGTTGTAATCAGAGAACTATAGCCTTATGCAAATCTAATCAACACTAATAGATAACTTCTATACAAATCTCTGATTGATATATGCTAATTACTTGTAATCAAATCTGGAAGTATATTTGTTTGTGTATTCTCTAAACAGTGCTCTGGACTGTGCCATTGCCCTTACTATAGCTCGTAAATAAACAGCTGATTTTAAACTCTAAAGTTCTTTGTCCAGTAACTCGAAGGGAACAAAGTCTGTAACAATTTGAACACTAACTCGTACCTGAGAAAAGATCATTGATCTGAAACATTAACCTGGTTTCTCTCTCTTCAGCTGCACACGGACTATTTTCAGATCTTGCTATTTCTATTTCAGATTTCCTCCTTTACTAAAGTGGATTAAAGTTTCCTTTTCTACTTGTTTGGAGATCCAAGAATTGTTTAAAAAAAACGAATAGTTTCAGTGACATTCTGATATTGAAGCTTTCTCCCTTTTTATAGCTTTCTTAAATAGCTGCTGCATTTTGCCAGTAAGAGAGTGAGTAACTGACAAAGCACACACCACTTTGGATTTTTGTGAAGTCTTTTGCAATGGAAAATCGGAAGAGCGTTTGCCTCATTCCCAGATTCTCATCTAATGCACAACACGTTCAGTTTCTGTCCATGAAGCCACTTTAAAATCCTATCCTTTTCCTTTTGCGGCTTGTTGTCTGGGGCAGCACTCTGGAAATAGTTACACTCCATTGGATTCATCTTTGGAAATGTACCCAGAGGAACTGCAGTACTTTAAAGAGCACTCTTAAAAATATATATATATCCCACTGAGGACAGCGAGCAAGCACGAGGTTACAGCAATAGCTCTGAGATCCCCACCATGTATTAATGCTTCACTTAGTCATTAAAATTAACAAAGAAAATTCTCTCTCAGGATCCTCACTAGGCAACTTTCCGTTTGCAATAAAATAATTTTAAAACAATGCAGGAAGTTATAGTTGTATAAAAAAATACTTTTGCTCCAACTTTCATTGGATTTGCTGTTTCTGCCTTTGGTTAAAGCCTGATATTTACAAAGAAACTGCAACATTTATTAACCATTTCAGCAATAATGGTGGTTCAAGGATTTAACATTCTCAGTTACAAAGAGTGGAGCTGTAAACTCTGAGGAGAAAGGGATTGAAGGGGAACCAGGCTGTGGCTATATCAGTTGTTACAGATGTGGGTGACTGATTTATCCTGGATTCTTGAGTATGAATTCGAGATCGCAGCATTAAATTAAGAAAACTAGAATGTTGGTTGGTTACCTGCTGACTGTTGGACCACGTGAATCATGTTCTCATTGAGAAGAAGTAACTCTTGTGTGACTCCTACGTGGGTACATGTAGCGATAAGGCAGCTACTCGATCCAGAAATTTCACCAATTTATTAGCGTTAACTCCAAGAAGCGGGAATGAAAATGAACAAAATGATGTCCTGCTGGTTTTCTCCTATCTCTGGAATTTACCAACAAAGTTTATTTATTAGTCACAAGTAAGGCTTACTTGTGGGCAGCACGGTAGCACAGTGGTTAGCACTGCTGCTTTACAGCTCCAGGGTCCTGGGTTCGATTCCCGGCTCGGGTCACTGTCTGTGTGGAGTTTGCACATTCTCCTCGTGTCTGCATGGGTTTCCTCCGGGTGCTCCGGTTTCCTCCCACAGTCCAAAGATGTGCGGGTTAGGTTGATTAGCCACACTAAGAAATTGCCCCTTAGTGTCCAGGGTAGTGGAGGTTAGAGGGATTAGTGGGTATAATGTGTGGGGATATGGGCCTGGGTGGGATTGTGTTCGGTGCAGACTCGATGGGCCGAAGGGCCTCTTTCTGAACTGTAGGGTTCTATGATCTATGATCTACATTAACACTGCAAAGAAGTTACTGTAAAACTCCCCTAGTCACCACACTTTGGCATCTGATTGGGTCAATGCACCTAGCCAGCATGTCTTTCAGACACAGCAAGTATTCTCACAACACCGGGTTAATGTCCAACAGGTTTATTTGGTAGCACGAGCTTTCGGAGCAGTGCTCCAGGAGGAGGACCATGTCAGCACCATGCAGACACGGGGAGAACATGCAGACTCTGCACAGACAGTGACCCAAGTCGGGAATCAAACCTGGGTTCCTGGCGCTGTGAGGCAGCAGTGCCAACCACCGTGCCATCCAGAGCTGGTGAGAGTCAGAACAGTGATGGTGAGAGTCAGAATTCTCTCAAGGACAGGCAGTCGTGCTGGGGTGAGATATGAACGCTGGGATGAATTGCATTTTCAGCCCTTTTCGCAGTGTTAATGTTGGGAATGTCAGATATTTCTGCTGTTTAATAGAACATAGAACATAGAACATTACAGCACAAACAGGCCCTTCGGCCCTCGAGTTGCGCCAATCGCATCAACCCCACCAATCTATAGACCTATCTATAACCCCCAATCCCATTAAACCCCATATACTCATCCAGAAGTCTTTTAAAAGACCCCAGCGAGTTCGCCTCCACCACCGATGACGGCAGCCAATTCCATTCACTCACCACCCTCTGAGTGAAAAACTTACCCCTAACATCACCTCTGTACTTCCCTCCCCGCACCTTAAATCTGTGTCCTCTCGTAGCGACCATTTCAACCCGGGGAAATAGCCTCTGAGAGTCCACCCTATCTATTCCTCTCAACAGTTTATAAATGTTGCTGTGAAGTAAGGGAATAGCCTTGAAATTACAATTTGCAATATTAAAGATCATGTATTTATCCAATCTTCCTTCCATCTGCTAATTTAATCGAGGAGCTAACCTACTTAAACTTAATCAGTGATAAGAGTTACAAAAGCAGGCAGCCACAACCCTGGGGGCCATGGGCCGGGTGAGCAGAGATAAACCAGTCCCACTCATGAGTACATCAAGAACTGGAGGGCACAAACTCAAACTGGTTGGCAAAAGAACTAAAAGTGATGCGAGGAAAGGGTTTTTCATCCAGAGGGTGGCAGGGATAGGTTCGCTCGAGGTACTCAAAAGGGAATGGATTGCTATCTGAGTGTTGGAATGTTGGCCCGTGGAGGGGGGGTTGGAGGATAAGAGTAGGGAAGTCTTGCTGCAACTGTACAGTTTGGTGAGACAGCATCTGGAGCACTGAGAGCAGTTTTGATCTCCCTGTTTCAGGAAAAATATTTCATTGGAGGCAGTTCAGAGAAGGTTCACAAGGATGATCCCCGGAATGGAGGGATTGTTTTATAAGGAAAGGTTAAACAGGTTGGGACTCTACCCAGTGGAATTGAGAAGAATGAGAGGTGATCTCATTGAGACATGTCAGATTCTTAAGGGGCTTGACAGAGTCAATGCTAAAGAGGATGTTTCCCTCGTGGGAGAGTCTAGAACCAGAGGGCAGAGACTCAGGATAAAGAGGCACCAATTTAACACAGAGATGAGGAGGAATTTCTTCTCTCAGAGGCTCCTTACCATCAAGCGCTGTGGGGGCAGAGTCCTTTTGTATATTTAAGGCTGAGATAGAGTTTTAATCAGGAAGGGAATCCAAGAGTTAAAGGGAAAGGGCAGGGAAGTGGACATGAGGAATATGGGATTAGCACTGAGCCTACAGAAAGGTGGAGTAGGCCTGAGGGGCTGAATGGCCTATTCCTGCCCCTATTCCTTATTGTCTGATGACAAGAAGGAATGTGAGTGGTGGGAGGGATAAAGCAGGCGAGTGGGATTAGGTAGAATACTCTTTCCGGGAGCTAGGACAGACTCAATGGGTCAAATGGCCAGCTGTAAAGATTCTGTCTGGAATTCTCCAATCTCACATGCCCCCACGCACACTGACAGCGAGAACGGAAAACTCAGGGCTTGGTCAAATCTTCAATTGTTGCAGTGGGACCAAAGATTCCTAGTGGTGGGCGAGGATGGAAAATCCCAGCCACAGGGTGAGGATGGAAAATCCCAGCCACAGGGCGAGGATGGAAAATCCCAGCCACAGGGCGAGGATGGAAAATCCCAGCCACGGGGCGAGGATGGAAAATCCCAGCCACAGGGCGAGGATGGAAAATCCCAGCCACAGGGCGAGGATGGAAAATCCCAGCCACGGGGCGAGGATGGAAAATCCCAGCCACGGGGCGAGGATGGAAAATCCCAGCCACAGGTCGAGGATGGAAAATCCCAGCCACAGGGCGAGGATGGAAAATCCCAGCCACAGGGCGAGGATGGAAAATCCCAGCCACAGGGTGAGGATGGAGAATCCCAGCCACAGGGCGAGGATGGAGAATCCCAGCCACAGGGCGAGGATGGAAAATCCCAGCCCCGGGGCGAGGATGGAAAATCCCAGCCACAGGGCGAGGATGGAGAATCCCAGCAACAGGGCGAAGATGGAGAATCCCAGCCACAGGGCGAGGATGGAGAATCCCAGCCCCGGGGCGAGGATGGAAAATCCCAGCCACAGGGCGAGGATGGAAAATCCCAGCCACAGGGCGAGGATGGAGAATCCCAGCCCCGGGGCGAGGATGGAAAATCCCAGCCACAGGGCGAGGATGGAGAATCCCAGCCACAGGGCGAGGATGGAAAATCCCAGCCACAGGGCGAGGATGGAAAATCCCAGCCACAGGGCGAGGATGGAGAATCCCAGCCCCGGGGCGAGGATGGAAAATCCCAGTCACAGGGCGAGGATGGAAAATCCCAGCCCCGGGGCGAGGATGGAGAATCCCAGCCACAGGGCGAGGATGGAAAATCCCAGCCCCGGGGCGAGGATGGAGAATCCCAGCCCCGGGGCGAGGATGGAGAATCCCAGCAACAGGGCGAAGATGGAGAATCCCAGACACGGGGCGAGGATGGAAAATCCCAGCCACGGGGCGAGGATGGAAAATCCCAGTCACAGGGTGAGGATGGAGAATTCCAGCCACAGGGCGAGGATGGAAAATCCCAGCCACAGGGCGAGGATGGAAAATCCCAGCCACAGGGCGAGGATGGAGAATCCCAGCCACAGGGCGAGGATGGAGAATCCCAGCCACAGGGCGAGGATGGAAAATCCCAGCCACAGGGCGAGGATGGAAAATCCCAGCCACGGGGCGAGGATGGAGAATCCCAGCCACAGGGCGAGGATGGAGAATCCCAGCCACAGGGTGAGGATGGAGAATCCCAGCCACAGGGCGAGGATGGAAAATCCCAGCCACAGGGCGAGGATGGAGAATCCCAGCCACAGGGCGAGGATGGAGAATCCCAGCCACAGGGCGAGGATGGAGAATCCCAGCCACAGGGCGAGGATGGAAAATCCCAGCCACAGGGCGAGGATGGAAAATCCCAGCCACAGGGCGAGGATGGAAAATCCCAGCCACAGGGCGAGGATGGAGAATCCCAGCCACAGGGCGAGGATGGAGAATCCCAGCCACAGGGCGAGGATGGAGAATCCCAGCCACGGGGCGAGGATGGAGAATCCCAGCCACAGGGCGAGGATGGAAAATCCCAGCCACGGGGCGAGGATGGAGAATCCCAGCCACAGGGCGAGGATGGAGAATCCCAGCCACAGGGCGAGGATGGAGAATCCCAGCCACGGGGCGAGGATGGAGAATCCCAGCCACAGGGCGAGGATGGAGAATCCCAGCCACAGGGCGAGGATGGAAAATCCCAGCCTCAGGGCGAGGATGGAGAATCCCAGCTGCGGGAGATGTTGAAGAATTCTAGGCTGTGTGATTCTGTGTGGAATGTCACACAAACACAGCGACAATTTGAAATGTAATATCAGTCATTTCTATACACAAATATGTAATGATTCTCAATTTGGTCTGAGTGCGTGTACCTGTAATAGCAGTGATTTGTAGTGAAGTGTCTCATCAGAGGGAATTTAAGCAAATTGCTAATTATGGTGACAATAAGTAACTGATTAATTTCAGTCACTGAAGCAATTCCAGTAAAATTTAGTCAAATGAATGGTTAAAAGGGGGAAATTACCTGGTGAGCAGAAAGGTTTTACCGAATTATTTACACCACTACTTTGCTCCATTCCTTCCCTTCCCACGGATTGGTCGGATTTCTGTGATTGCAAGTGAGATTTGAAATAATTTAAGGAATTTTAAATTAACAATCTTCCACGCCAAGCAATAGGAAACCCAGGCATCAACGGAATACAGGCAGGAAGAAGTGAAGAAGAATAGAAGTGACAGGATTATTTATCATTAATAATTAATTATTTATTATTTAGTTATTTATAGCCTGTTGTGTCACTCCCAACTTTCAAAGTCTTAAAACACTTGGACATCTCTTCAATTATAATCTCAGTGAAATTGAGAATGAGGGTACACTCTGGACCCTCTGCTAAAGGATCCCAGTGCGTACCTCTGTTAATACAACTGAAACTGATTGAAGAATCTGATTTTATCATTTCTCAATAGAATCAATGCAACAACAATGAACCTTCTCATTGCCACATAAATCTTCGATAATGTGACTGAACACATTGACGAAGGAAGTGCCGTGGACGTAGTGTACATGGACTTCAGCAAGGCTTTTGATAAGGCCTCCCATGCAAGACTTCTTGAGAAGGTGAGAGGGCATGGGATCCAAGGGCCTTTGGCCTTGTGGATCCAGAACTGGCTTGCCTGCAGAAGGCAGAGAGTGGTTGTGGATGGGGCTTTTTCGGAATGGAGGTCAGTCACCAGTGAACATACATAGAACATTACAGCACAAACAGGCCCTTCGGCCCTCGAGTTGCGCCGATCGCATCAACCCCACCAATCTATAGACCTATCTATAACCCCCAATCCCATTAAACCCCATATACTCATCCAGAAGTCTTTTAAAAGACCCCAGCGAGTTCGCCTCCACCACCGACGACGGCAGCCGATTCCATTCACTCACCACCCTCTGAGTGAAAAACTTACCCCTAACATCACCTCTGTACTTCCCTCCCCGCACCTTACTTCCCTCCCCTTCCCTCCCCGCAGTGGAGTGCCCCAGGGATCTGTTCTGGGACCCTTGCTGTTTGTCATTTTCATAAATGACCTGGATGAGGAAGTGGAGGGATGGGTTAGCAAGTTCGCTGATGACACTAAGGTCGGTGGTGTTGTGGATGGTCTGGAAGGATGGCAAAAGTTGCAGCAGGACATAGATAGGATGCAGGGCTGGGCGGAGAAGTGGCAGATGGACTTCAATGCGGATAAATGCGTAGTCGTCCATTTTGGCAGAACCAACGGGAGGAACGAGTACACTATCAAGGGCAGAAGTCTGAGTAGTGTTGAAGAGCAGAAGGATCTAGGGGTCCGGGTCTACAGGACTCTTAAATCGGCCTCGCAGGTGGAGGAGGTGGTCAAGAAGGCGTATGGTGTACTGGCCTTCATTAATCGAGGGATTGAGTTTAAGAGTCGGGAGGTAATATTGCAACTTTATAAGACCCTTGTCAGGCCTCATTTAGAGTATTGTGCGCAGTTCTGGTCACCTCACTATAGGAAAGATGTAGAAGCTATTGAGAGGGTACAGAGGAGATTTACAAGGATGTTGCCTGGACTGGGAGGCATGCCTTATGAAGTTAGGTTGAGGGAGCTGGGACTCTTTTCCCTGGAGAGACGAAGGTTGAGAGGCGACCTGATAGAAGTTTACAAAATGTTGAGAGGAATAGATAGGGTGGACTCTCAGAGGCTATTTCCCCGGGTTGAAATGGTTGCTATGAGAGGACACAGATTTAAGGTGCGGGGAGGGAAGTTCAGAAGTGATGTTAGGGGTAAGTTTTTCACTCAGAGGGTGGTGAGTGAATGGAATCGGCTGCCGTCAGTGGTGGTGGAGGCGAACTCGCTGGGGTCTTTTAAAAGACTTCTGGATGAGTATATGGGGTTTAATGAGATTGAGGGTTATAGATAGGTCTGTAGGTTGGTGGGGTTGATGTGATCGGCGCAACTCGTGGGCCGATGGGCCTGTTTGTGCTGTAGTGTTCTATGTTCTATGTTCTAAATCCTAGAATCCCTACAGTACAGAAGAGGCCATTCAGCCCATCGAGTCTGCTCCGACTTTCTAACATAGTCTCTTACCCAGCCCTCCCCCCTCCCCACTCTATCCATTTAACTCCACACATTTACCATGGTTAATCCCCCTAACCTACACATCTTTGGACACTAAGGGACAATTCAGCATGTCCAACCCACTCAACCTTTGTTGTGTGTGATGTTGCCTCTCATTCTTCTCAACTGCAATGTGTTCAAGCTGAACCTCCTCCATCTCTCCTCATCCCTCCATAGTTCCAAGGTCGGGGCTTTGGCCCAATTCTGGCCTCTTGTGAAGCCCTGATTTGATTTGCTCTGTCATTGGCACTCGTGCCTTCAGCTGCCTGGGCCCTAAGCTGCCAGGCTGTGTTTGACAATGTTCCTGTGAAGGGCCTTTTGCTGCACTAAGGATGTAATTTACTGGAGACGCAAGTGGTTGCTGTCATTTCCAGTTGACCAGCGAAAAGTCAGGGCTGGCGTGAGGTGTGAAGCTGAATAAAGCTTCAGACAAAAGGTCTCGACAAAAAAAAACCCGGATAATCTGCAAGGTGACAATAAAACATCCTTGTAGAAACTGCCTGAAGTTGACACTGTCAGGTTATTCAAACCCTCAGAAATCATTGTTATAATCACATGTTTGCGAGAATTTAAAATGACTTTTGAGGGAGAAACATGAAGGGACAGTTGGGCATTCCTCCCTGAGTGTTATTTTTATCTTTAAAGCAAACACTGCATCCTGTCTGAGTTACAATGTGAATGCTTCACAGTCTCTTTATCCAAGTCCTTTTGAAACCTTATTCTGTATAATAAATACTGCTCTGTGACTGAAACAGTCCAGGAGATGTTCACCTGGTAAGTAACAAATGAATACACGATGGTTCACATTTTAAAACGAGCATTCCTCTCGATGTCTGGAGTCTGCACGCTGCGATCCAATCCAATTCTGGAGCAATGTGAATTTATACAGAACTTCATCACAATGAGATTATTCCAATCCGTTCACACAAATCAATCACATTTTTCATTGGCAGTGACTTTTGTTATCTAGGCTTAGTTGTTGTCATCTGTACTGACCACAAAGAATGAACAGGTTTGCATTTATATAGCGCCTTTCATGTCTCCAAGCTGAAACAAAGGACTTTACGGCCAATGATGAACTTTTCCAGTGCTTCATAGAACCCTTACAGTGCAAAAGGAGGCTATTCGCCCCACTGAGTCTTCACCAACTCGCTGACAGAGTACCTTACCCAGGTCCTTCCCTCTCCCCCCCCCCCCCATCCCCGCACATTTAACATGGCCAATCCACCAAACGTATATATCTTTGGACACTAATGGACAATTTAGCATGGCCAATTCACCTAACCTATGTATCTTTGGACACTAACGGGCAATTTAGCATGACCAGTTATCCTAACCTACATGTCTTTGGACACTAAGGGACAATTTAGCATGGCCAATTCATCCAGTCTATACATCTTTGAACATGAAGGGACAATTTAGTATGGCCATTACCCCTATCCTTCACATATTTAGACTGTGGGAAGAAACCAGAGCACGCGGAGGAAACCCAAGCAGATACTGGGTGAGTGTGCGCTTTGAGGCTATAGCATTAATCACTGTGCCACCCTTCTGTAGTCAACATGTCCATTGCTTACCAATTGAAGGGAGGAAAACACAAGGATGACAGTTATTAAAACTTCTCCATTTAGTCCTTCCTGTGAGCTAGTTTTGTCACTCGAGACTGAACTGTTGTGGACTGGCCTTTAAAATAGCTTCTGCCTGATGAGAAATGGGGTTTCACATTTTGCTAAAGTTCTTTACTAATTGGGGTAGGGACAAATGATATTATCTCTGGGATTCAGTTGTACAGAACGTTGGTTAGACCGCATTTGGAGTACTGCGTCCAGTTCTGGTCACCTTACTACCGGAAGGACGTGGAGTCTCTGGAAAGGGTGCAGAGGAGGTTTACCAGGATGTTGCCTGGCATGGAGGGACTGGGTTACGAGGAGAGGTTGAAGAAACTGGGACTATTCTCCTTGGAAAGACGGAGATTGAGAGGGGACATGATAGAAGTATATAAGATAATGAAGGGAATGGATAGAGTTAATAGTGAGAGACTGCTCCCTAGACTGGGTACGAACACGAGAGGTCATCATTTAAGGGTGAGGGGGGGTAGAGGTATAATTTGGAGGTGAGAAGAAGGTTCTTTACGCAGAGAGTTGTGGGGATCTGGAACGCGCTACCGAGTAGGGTGGTGGAGGCAGAAACATTGGACTCGTTTAAGATGCAGTTAGATAGGCACATGAGTGAAACAAGAATGGAGGGATATGGTAGGGGATATTAAATAGGGTTAAACCTCGGGAGACACCGGAAAGGCAGGCTGTAAGATTAATATTTTTGACTTTATTCCACAGGTGGAGGTCCACCTCGTGTCAAATGAGGGGCATTCACACGGTGGGTCGTGCATGGGCTGCTCTTGGAAGTTCCAGGAGTGGCCTAGAACTTCGTGTCGGTGTGTGTGCTTGATCCTGGACCGGTAGATGGGCACCGGAACAGCTCAGTGACTAGCACTGCTGGCTGTGCAGACACATGGATTTGGGCCTGTGTCTGTGGGAGTTTGCGCATTCTCCCTGTGGTTGCGTGGGTTTCCTCCGGGCGCTCCGGTTTCCTCCCACATCCCAAAGATGTGCTCTCAGGCTAATCGGTTTTTACCAAATTGACACTATTTCTTCCCTGAATCTGACTGAGTAGGGTTCCATTCATAGACACGCAGGGTAGAATAGGTGTAGGGTGATGTGGCGGCGCGGGCTCGTTGGGCCGAAGGGCCTGTTTCCTGTGCTGGGTTGTTCTCTGTTCTTTGTTCTTTGTACTGCCTCTGTGCTAGTGTCTGCAACGTAGCAGGCACCAGACAGCTAAATGTGCTATACACGCTAAGTGTAAAGATTTACAGAATTTGTTACAGGATATCACACAGCATCAAAGCACTTGCCCTAATTATACCCAGTTAATTCTCAAAATCCTGAACAGCTGTGAAGTTTCACTGTACAAGGGTAATGGTGGCAGGAGCTTTGCATTTTAAAGAAAAAAAATTATCATTATTGATAAGACGCAACGAGGCATACATTGAAAACAAAAACTGCCTTGCAAAATAATTCAGCTGAGGCTTTCTCGAAAAATGTCACTGGAAATGCGAAGAGTTTCTAAATAAATTGAGGTCTAGATACACGACAGTGGAAATCTGCATCGCTGAATGCATTGATGTTCTGTTTCTGTCCCCCTGTGATCTGTTTGATCGCAGATACTCCTTATACTTAGAAAGGTATTTGTGGTAGCATTGCTGACTAACATCATTTTCCTTTTATATTTCGCCCTGCTAAATTATTTTACGCGCCTGTATGATAAATTATTAAATGCGTTCTAAGGATAACATTCCGATCCCATTTCTATTGTGGTATTAACAATGCAAATGATGTGTTTAAGGGTGTTGGAACTGACAGTTCCTGCATGTACCTGCGGGTAATTCTGTTTATTTTTGTCATTGAATCTTTTTGTTTAGTATGCAACGGTGCACTCGCTGTCACACAGACGTTGACCCAGGATGAAACTCCAATCTGTGCCTTTGGTTCACAGGCACTGCATTGCCGGGAGATAGTCTGAAGTTGTCCTCCAAACAAGTCCCCCTATTCTCGGTGACAGATGCAGAGCGCTTCACTCGGCTGAGTTTGTTAATAGTGCCGTGTGCCTTTCCTCTCTTCTTTCCGAAGCTGTTTCTGCACATTAAAAATTAAAATGAACAAGTCCAGTAATGAGCAGTTAAAGGTCCTCAGCGCTCTGCCGACTCGCTCCGTGTAACTTGTACCATTTTTAATCTGTGGCCGAGCTGCCAAAGGATTTCAGAGTGGGAATAAAGATTGGAGGCATTTATCTGTCTGTTGAGGAAACTACACACAACAAATATTTATAACGTGTCTATCTTTTAATTTCCAGGCTTTTACATTAAAACCTGTGTATAATGAACCCTGGTTTCAATGCTTTATGCGATGCAGGATAGAACATAGAACATTACAGCACATAAGAACATAAGAACATAAGAAATAGGAGCAGGAGTAGGCCATCTAGCCCTTCGAGCCTGCCCCGCCATTCAATAAGATCATGGCTGATCTGTCGTGACTCAGCTCCACCTTCCCGCCCTCTCCCCATAACCCTTAATCCCTTCTCTTATCAAAAACCCATCAACCCGTTTCTTAAAAATATTTAGCGAGGCAGCCTCCACCATTTCAACGGGCAGAGAATTCCAGAGATTCACCACCCTTTGAGTGAAGAAGTTCCTCCTCAACTCCATTCTAAACCGCCTCCCCTTTATCTTGAGGCTGTGCCCCCTAGTCCTACTGTCTTTTTTGAGCGGGAAGAGTCTCTCCACCTCTATCCTATCCATCCCATTCATCATCTTATACGTCTCAATGAGATCTCCCCTCATTCTTCTAAACTCTAACGAGTACAAGCCTAGTTTATTCAGCCTCTCCTCATAGCTCAATCCCCTCAACTCCGGTATCAGCCTAGTAAACCTCCTCTGCACTCCCTCCAGGGCCAAAATATCCTTGCGCAGGTGCGGCGCCCAAAACTGCACACAGTACTCCAGCTGCGGCCTCACCAATGCCCTATACAGCTGCAGCAAGACCTCCCTACTTTTATATTCAATCCCCTTCGCTATGAAGGCCAGCATCCCATTCGCCTTCCTGACCTCCTGCTGCACCTGCAAGCTGGGTTTTTGCGACTCATGCACAAGGACCCCGAGGTCCCTCTGCACCGTTGCCTGCTGCAGTTTTTCGCCACGTAAGTAATAGTCCTTCCTACCATTCCTCCTACCAAAGTGGACCACCTCACACTTGCCAACATTAAATTCCATTTGCTATTTCCTGGCCCATTCGCCCAGTCTATCTAGATCCTTCTGCAGACTCTCCACACCCTCCTCACAATTTGCCTTTCCCCCAATCTTGGTGTCATCAGCAAATTTCGACACCCTGCACTCGGTTCCCTCCTCCAGATCATCTATATAAATGGTAAATAGCTGAGGCCCCAGCACCGACCCCTGGGGCACCCCACTAGTCACCAACCGCCAATCCGAATAGCATCCATTGACCCCCACTCTCTGCCTCCTATTTGGCAACCAATCCTCTATCCACGCTAACACCCTACCCCCAACTCCATGTCCCCTGACCTTCTGCAATAACCTCTTGTGAGGTACCTTGTCAAACGCCTTCTGAAAATCCAGAAAGACCACATCCACCGGCTCTCCTCTATCCACTGCCCTAGACACATCCTCATAGAACTCCAGTAAATTTGTCAGACACGACTTCCCTTTAATGAAACGTGTTGCGTCCGCCCTATCAAGCAATTCCCCTCAAGATGCCTCGCTATTTCCTCCTTAATGACGGATTCTAACATTTTACCTACTACAGACGTTAAACTAACTGGCCTATAATTCCCCGCCTTTTGCCTGGCACCCTTCTTAAACAATGGCGTAACATTAGCCGTTTTCCAATCTTCCGGCACTTCCCCGGAATCCAGCGACGTCTGGAAAATAACCACCAAGGCATCCACTATCACCTCCGCCATTTCTTTCAGAACCCTCGGATGCATTCCATCCGGTCCTGGGGACTTGTCCACAATTAGCCCCTCCAGTCTGTCGAGCACCACCTCTCTAGTAACAGTAATGTCATTAAGACCCTCCAGTCCTACCACCTTTCCATCGCTAACACCCGGCAAATTATTCACGTCCTCCTCCGTGAAGACAGAAACAAAAAAGTTATTCAATACCTTTGCCATATCCCCATCCCCTACCACTAGCTCCCCTTTCTCATCCTCTAAAAGACCAACATTCACCCTAGCCAGCCTCTTCCTTTTTATATATTCACAAAAACTCTTGCTATCCTTTTTTATATTAAGTGCTAGCCCAGCCTCATAGCTTCTCCTACCCTCCTTTACAGCACAAACAGGTAATACTTGTATTAAAAAAATTCTCTCTTTTTCATTTTGAATTTCAATAACATTTGATGTCACCATTGATTCTGTCTGCAAGGAATGTCTCAGACACATACATTCTGTCTAGATCATACCCAAACTGAATTAATTTACTATTCCCCTATTCATCCTTGTTTATATCGTAATTTTTAAAATTTCATTTTAAGGATATCATGATGAAGCTGCTATAACAAATATACAACTCTGACAACATAATGCAGGTATTATTCACAGCAATTCATAATCTCCACCTGGCCCGTGGTGTCCAATATAAACCTTAGAACATAGAACATTACAGCACAAACAGGCCCTTCGGCCCTCGAGTTGCGCCGATCGCATCAACCCCACCAATCTATAGACCTATCTATAACCCCCAATCCCATTAAACCCCATATACTCATCCAGAAGTCTTTTAAAAGACCCCAGCGAGTTCGCCTCCACCACCGATGACGGCAGCCGATTCCATTCACTCACCACCCTCTGAGTGAAAAACTTACCCCTAACATCACAGGTGGAGGTCCACCTCGTGTCAAACGAGGGGCATTCACACGGCGGGTCGTGCCTGGGCTGCTCTTGGAAGTTCCAGGAGTGGCCTAGAACTTCGTGTCGGTGTGTGTGCTTGATCCTGGACCGGTAGATGGGCGCCGCAACAGCTCAGTGACTAGCACTGCTGGCTGTGCAGGCACATGGATTTGGGCCTGTGTCTGTGGGAGTTTGCTCATTCTCCCTGTGGTTGCGTGGGTTTCCTCCGGGCGCTCCGGTTTCCTCCCACACCCCAAAAATGTGCTCTCAGGCTAATCGGTTTTTACCAAATCGGCACTATTTCTTCCCTGAATCTAACTGAGTAGGGTTCCATTCGTAGCCATGCAGGGTAGAATAGGTGTAGGGTGATGTGGCGGCGCGGGCTCGTTGGGCCGAAGGGCCTGTTTCCCGTGCTGGATTGTTCTTTGTTCTTTGTTCTTTATCACCTCTGTACTTCCCTCCCCGCACCTTAAATCTGTAAACCTTCCTCAAATATAAACCTTCGTTTAGGTTCAAACCACTGGTAGCATCAGGTCAAGTTTCATTCTGCATGGGGCCAGTCCATGAGTTACATTGGACCAGTAAAAAGTCTGACAACACCAGGTTTTAGTCCAACCGATTTATTTGATAATATTCTCACCAGCACAGGGGCTGAAATACTCTTCAAAATCAGTTCAAAGGAGAGGACCCAATGAAGGATTCTGAAGACATCACTGATCCATTGTTTATTCGATTACAAACCACCAGGGTGCGGCTTTTTGTAATTATCACTGATTCTTCTTTCTGCACACCAATTCGATGTTAAACAGCCGAATAAATCGTGGTATATTGCATGATAACACAGCCTCTGGACACCCCAGAGATTACAGGGAGGGAAATTGTCTGAGGCCCATTTTCAGCTAAAGGAATAGAATATAAAGATAAGGAAGTATTGCTGTAACTACACAAGGCATTGGTGAGGCCGCACCTGGAGTATTGTGTACAGTTTTGGTCCCCGTGTTTGAGGAAAGATGCAGTGACATTGGAGGCAGTTCAGAGCAGGTTCACTAGATTGGTTCCAGAGATGAGGAGGTTTGAAGAGAGATTGAACAGTTTAGGCCGACACTTTCTGGAATTTAGAAGAATGAGGGGAGATCAAATTGAGGTTTACAAGATGATAAAGGGTCTGGATAAAATAGCCGTGGAGCGGATGTTTCCTCATGTGGGGCATTCTAGGACGAGAGGTCAGAGATTTAGGATAAGGGGCAGCAAATTTAAAATGGAGTTGGAGGAGAAACTATTTCTCTCAAAGGGCTGTGAATCTGTGGAATTCACTCCCCCCAAAGTGCAGTGGGAGCTGGGACAGGGAGTAAATTTAAGGAGGAATTAGACAGATTTTTAATTGGAAATGGGGTTGAAGGGATATGGGGAGAAGGCAGGAAAATGGGGATGAGGAATATATCAGCCATGATCGAATGGCAGCGTGGATTCGATGGGCTGAATGGCCTAATTCTGTTCCTTTAAAGTTAAAATTTATTTATTAGTCCCAAGTAAGGCCTACATTAACCTTGCAATGAGGTTACTGTGGAATTCCCCGAGTCACCACAGCCCGGTGCCTGTTCGGGTCAATGCACCCTAACCAACTCGTCTTCCAGACTGTGGGAGGAAACGGGAGCACCCGGAGGAAACCCACGCAGACACAGGGAGAATGTGCAGACTCCACACAGACAGTGAATCAAGCCGGGAATTAAACCCAGGTCCTTGGTGCTGTGAGGCAGCAGTATTCACCACTGTGCCGTTGTGTCACCCTGCTTTTATCTTATGAACTTATGAACTTATGAACTTCAGATACAAAACACATGGCTGAAACCACACTCCCAGTGCCCAGCTGAAACTGTGGCCCCTGTTATCTAAATAATTCTGACCAGTTTCCAGCTGGATGTTCAGAGGCGAGCCTCAAAGAACAAAGAACAAAGAACAACACAGCACGGGAAACAGGCCCTTCGGCCCAACGAGCCCGCGCCGCCGTCCCATTGTCTCAGTGACCTATTCATGATTTTAGTCTATGCCTAATGTGTGAGGATCAGGGAGGTCCAATATAGGGACAATTTGTTACCCAATCAATCAGCCTAAAAGCACATTTTTGGGATGTGGGAGGAAACCGGAGCACCCGGAGGAAACCCACGCAACCACGGGGAGAACACGCAAACTCCCACGGACACAGGCCCAAATCCATGTGTCCGCACAGCAACAGAGATAGTCTCTGAGCTGTCATGATGCCCTCGAGATGGTCCAGTTTACGCACACCAACGACATGAAGCAGTAGGCAACTCCCGAAGCAACATCTAAGAGCAGCCCACTACAACCTGCCGCCCGCATGCCCCTTGCTGGACTTAAATGCCTGTGGAGACAAAAAATTCATTATTAAACAGGCGAAGATGAGGAGGAGCTTGCCCTCCTCGTCACTGCGGATGTATTTGGGCTGTTTCTGCTGTTAGGAGCTGATCTTGGGTGGGTCCTAGGGTGGGAATGGAAACAAGAAAGATTTTCTTCTCTTTCACAATCTCAGGACATTGAGAAGCAGTTTGCAGCCAATCGCGCACTTCTGAAATGTTGGAATGAAGAGAATGCAGCAGCCAGTTTATACACAGCAAGCTCCCACAGTGTCAGTGACAGATAGCCCAGGAGTATAAATATTGGCAAGGACACCAGGGATAACTCTTCTGCTGTTTAAAAAAGATATTAGAACTTTTATGTTCAAGCGAGAGAGCAGATATTTGAAAACTGGCACCTCCTCAATAACGCAGGAAAATAAGCTTCTGTGTGGCAACAGGGGGCGAACGTGAACCCATAACTCACTAACTTAACCGGTGAGTGCAGCAGACAGGGAGAATACTCCTGTCTTCCGTACTCTACGTATGTCAAAGTGTTCTCTATCTCTGTCTTCAGCTGATCCTAGCAATCCCTTTGAGGATCTGGTAGTTCAGCCACTGTAGAGGCAGGAGGGTTTTTGATTATTTTCACACGGTGTTTTTAATCAGATGAACCCCCATATTTACATATACAAGGGGGTTAGTGCCTGATTACTGGGCAGCACGGCGGCACAGTGATTAGCACTGCTGCCCCTCAGCATCAGGGACCTGGGTTCGATTCCTGGCTTGGGTCACTGAATGTGCGGAGTCTGCACATTCTCCCCGTGTCTGCGTGGGTTTCCTCCGGGTGCTCTGGTTTCCTCCCACAGGTTGAAAAACATGCTGGTTAGGGTGCATTGGCCGTGCTAAAGTCCCCCCCTGTATACCTGAACAGGCTCCAGAGTGTGGCGACTAGGGGATTTTCACATTAACTTCATTGCAGTGTTAATGTAAGCTTACCTGTGACTCATAAATAAACTTTAAATTATTTCCCAAAACATTATGTTGCATTTCAGACACCCCTGGGGCATGGGGCTCCCTCCACCCCTTCCAAACCCACCCCCACAAAATTAGCCCATTGAGGAGCCCAAGACTGAACTTGTTTTTGTTATTATGGGGAAGCAATGGCAAAGTGGATTGTCACCGGACTAGTAATCCAGTAAAGCTCAGGGTAATGCTCCGGGGACCCAGGTTCAAATCCCACCACGGCAGATGGTAAAATTTGAATTCAATAAAAATATGGAATTAAAAATGTACTGATGACCATGAAACCATTGTTGGAAAAGCTCATCTGGTTCACTAATGTCCTTTAGGAAAGAAAATCCTTACCTGGACTGGCCTACATGTGACCTCAGATCCACAGCAATTGAATCTTAAATTCTTCCATCATGACCTCACAAGCTGCTCACTGCAATTTGGGATGGGCAAAATCAATGCCGGACTAGCCAGTGACACCAACATCCCATGAATGAATACAAAGAGAGCTTGTAGGTTTGACATGAAATCCCTAAATATTATCCATTGCATCTGCCTGTCACCAGTTGCCAAAAAAGGGAAGTGGCAACACCACCAAGGTTCACCAGGATGCTCCTGATCTTGAGGGCATTGGTTATCAGTCGGGTCATCGAGGTTTACAGTTTTACAGCATGGAAACAGGCCCTTCGGCCCAACTTGTCCATGCCGCCTTTTTTTTTAAAGCCCGTAAACTAATCTCAATTGCCCACATATTCCTCTATCTCACCTACCCATGTAACTATCTAAATGTTTTTTAAAAGATAAAATTGTACCCGCCTCTGCTACTACCTCTGGCAGCTTGTTCCAGACACTCACCTCCCTCTGTGTGGAAAAAATTGCCCCTCTGGACCCTTTTGTATCTCTCCCCTCTCGCCTTAAACCTCTGTCCTCGAGTTTTAGACTCCCCTACCTTTGGGAAAAGATATTGACTATCTAGCTGATCTGTGCCCCTCATTATTTTATAGACCTCTACAAGATCACCTTTCAGCCTCCTACGCTCCAGAGAAAATGTCTCATCTTTCCAGCCTCTCCTTATAACTCAATCCATCAAGTCCCAGTAGCATCCTAGTAAATCTTTTTTGCACACTTTCTAATTTAATAATATCCTTTCTATAATAGGGTGACCAGAACTGTACACAGTATTCCAAGTGTGGCCTTACCAATGTCTTGTACAACTTCAACAAGACGTCCCAACTCCTGTATTCAATGTTCTAACCGATGAAACTAAGCATGCCGAATGCCTTCTTCACCACTCTGTCCACCTGTGACTCCACTTTCAAGGAGCTATAAACATGTACTCCTAGATCTCTTTGTTCTGTAACTCTCCCCAATGCCCTACCATTAACTGAATAAGTCCTGCCCTGGTTCAATCTACCAAAATGCATCATCACACATTTGTCTTAATTAAACTCCATCTGCCATTCGTCAGCCCACTGGCCCAATTGATCAAGATCCTGTTACAATTGGAGATAACTTTCTTCACTGTCCACTATGCCACCAATCTTGGTGTCTTCTGCAAACTTACGAACCCTGCCTCCTATATTCTCATCCAAATCATTAATATAAATGACAAATAACAGTGGGCCCAGCACTGGTCCCTGAGGTACATCGCTGGTCACAGGCCTTAGGACTGTGAAGAGGTTAAATAAGAGGTTGAATAAACTGGGATTGCTTTGACGGGAAAGACAGAGGCTGAGGGGAGACCCGATAGAGATCTACAAAATCATGAAAGGCATAAACAAGGTGGAGAGTCAGAGGCTTTTTCCCAGGGTAGAAGTGTCAGTTACACGGGGGGGCACAGGGTTCAAGGTGAGAGGGGGAAAGTTTAAGGGAGATGAACGGGAGAAGTTTTTCACACAGAGAGTGGTGGGTGCCTGGAATACACAGAGGTGGTGCTGGAAACAGGGACATTGGCAACATTTCCGAGGCACTTGGATGGGTGCATGAATAGGGAGGGAATAGAGGGATACAGTCTGAGTAAGGGCAGAGGGTTTTTTTAGTTTAATTAGGGTATCATGATTGGCACGGGTTTGGAGGGCCATAGGGCCTGTTCCTGTACTTGGAGTGCAGAGGAGGTTTACTAGGCTGATACTGGAGTTGAGGGGATTGAGCTATGAGGAGAGGCTGAATAAACTAGGCTTGTACTCGTTAGAGTTTAGAAGAATGAGGGGAGATCTCATTGAGACGTATAAGATGATGAATGGGATGGATAGGATAGAGGTGGAGAGACTCTTCCCGCTCAAAAAAGACAGTAGGACAAGGGGGCACAGCCTCAAGGTAAAGGGGAGGCGGTTTAGAACAGAGTTGAGGAGGAACTTCTTCACTCAAAGGGTGGTGAATCTCTGGAATTCTCTGCCCGTTGAAGTGGTGGAGGCTGCCTCGCTAAATATTTTTAAGAAGCGGGTTGATGGGTTTTTGATAAGAGAAGGGATTAAGGGTTATGGGGAGAGGGCGGGAAGGTGGAACTGAGCCACGACAGATCAGCCGTGATCTTATTGAATGGCGGGGCAGGCTCGAAGGGCTAGATGGCCTACTCCTGCTCCTATGTTCTTATGTTCTTATGTTCGTTCATTGTTCACCTATGGGTTGGCGTTAACCATGAGTGGACACAGCAACTGGACAACAGGCACCAACCCCCACAGCAACGTTTCAGCTTCAAACATGGCGAACTTCCCTCTCAAGAACTGACCTCCACAGCCAATCGGAAAGGTGAGCGAAGTGAAGATATTCCACCTGAATTGGAGTGTTTGCTGCATGTCCATCACGGAAAAGTACCAACAGGCATGTATCTAAAACACAAAGTTGAATGTTTCTGATCACATGCGAAAAGGGCTTGTCGAAAGGTCCAGCGATCTGAGTATTCTTTTTAACCAGGAATTGTTTGGGATCAGTTAACAAGTTAAAGAGATACAAGAGATGCGAATGAACCTCAGAATTCCATGGAACCGGCAAAAGAACAGGAATGTAATGAAGCTGATCTCAGGGCAGAATTCTCCCTTTGACCCTTTTTCTCCGAGACCCAGTGCTGGGAACACAACTGCTGCTGGCATCGGACAGGACAGCAGGAGAAGGGAGAGTGGCATCAATGTGATTTATGAATACAAGGTAGGATACAACAAGCTCTTTGGAGTAACTGATTGCCCTCATATTTCTCCTGGCGTGCCAGCAGTTTAATTAGAATTAGTTGTTCCGAATGTAATAATCACTTGTTGACATAATTCTATCAAAGGAGAGAAAATAATCTGCCAATGATTGAGGCGCAAGTATATTCCACCTCACACAATAGATAAATTTCATTACATGAACGCTGAAGTTTAAACTAATGGGGTGGATGATGCCAGCCAGGAAATGTCATCTGTAAGGAAATGCATAAAGCTCAAGAAAGAAGATTTATTATCTCTGCTGCCAATTTAATAACCACCTCTGCTTATCATAAATTAACCACAGAAAAATATTAATGTTTAATTATACATCCTGGAAAATATTATCAACCTGGGCAATAAATGTTGGTCACTCACTGGTGCCCATAACCCACAAATGAATAAAAAAACAGCCACCTTTACATTGGCAAAGTTAGGAGCTGAATGCTTCTTTCAAAGTTTAAAGAAGTTTATTTTCTATTCGTCACAAGTAAGTCTTAAACAATACTTTTCACTGTATCCGAATACGTGACAATAAAAAAAATCAAACCAATGTTAATTTTAAAGTTTATTTACTCGTGTCACAAGCAGGCTTACATTAACACTGCAATGAAGTTACTGTGAAAATCCCCTGTTGCCTGTCCGGGTACGCTGAGGGAGAATTTAGCACAGCCGATACACCTAACCAGCACGTCTTTCAGGCTGTGGGAGGAAACGAGAGCATTCAGAGGAAACCCTCGCAGACACGGGGAGAACATGCAGAGTCCGCACAGACAGTGATCCAAGCTGCAAACTGAACCTGGGCACAGCCTCAAGATAAAGGGGGGACGGTTTAGAACGGAGTTGAGGAGGAACTTCTTCACTCAAAGGGTGGTGAATCTCTGGAATTCTCTGCCCGTTGAAGTGGTGGAGGCTGCCTCGCTAAATATTTTTAAGTCACGAGTACATAAGAACATAAGAAATAGGAGCAGGAGTAGGCCATCTGGCCCTTCGAGCCTGCCCCGCCATTCAATAAGATCATGGCTGATCTGTCGTGGCTCAGTTCCACATTCCCGCCCTCTCCCCATAACCCTTAATCCCCTCTCTTATCAAAAACCCATCAACCCGCGTCTTAAAAATATTTAGCGAGGCAGCCTCCACCACTTCAACGGGCAGAGAATTCCAGAGATTCACCACCCTTTGAGTGAAGAAGTTCCTCCTCAACTCTGTTCTAAACCGCCCCCCCCTTTATCTTGAGACTGTGCCCCCTAGTCCTACTGTCTTTTTTGAGCAGGAAGAGTCTCTCCACCTCTATCCGGTTTCCTCCGGGTACTCCGGTTTCCTCCTACATCCCAAAAATGTGCTTTTAGGCTGATTGATTGGGTAACAAATTGTCCCTATATTGGACCTCCCTGATCCTCGCACATTAGGCATAGACTAAAATCATGAATAGGTCACTGACAATGGGACGGCGGCGTGGGCTCGTTGGGCCGAAGGGCCTGTTTCCCGTGCTGTGTTGTTCTTTGTTCTATCCTATCCATCCCATTCATCATCTTATACGTCTCAATGAGATCTCCCCTCATTCTTCTAAACTCTAACGAGTACAAGCCTAGTAGATAGGTAGATAGATGGATAGATAGATGGGTAGATAGGTTTCTGATAGACAGGGGAATTAAGGGTTATGGGGAGAAAGCGGGAAAGTGGAACTGAGCCACGACAGATCAGCCATGATCTTATTGAATGGCGGGGGCAGGCTCGAAGGGCTGGATGGCCTACTCCTGCTCCTATTTCTTATGTTCTCTGTCGCTGGGAGGCAACAGTGCTAACAACTGTGCCAACATGTAGTCCCTTTTGCCAAGTTTTATCAGGGTGAGCGAGTCAGAACAGAAACTGTGTTTGCTCGGACTCCTGCACCCTGCAACCCCCTCGCCATCTCTGCACCTCCAAACAAGCACCAGTGAATAGCTGTCCAGCAGGAAGAAGGTCAATGGTAGGTACAAAGGAAGTTTGTCTTCCCAGCCGCAGTTATCATCAGGGTCAGATTCTCATTCCTGAAGATACCTCAGTACATACCGTAATAATCCTCTGACTTTCAGTTAGTTTAAAAAATGGTGTAATGTTGATATTGTTTGTCGCAGGGACATTCACAGTGGAATATGAATCTGACCTTGGTGTGAACACAGCTCCTGAGGATCAGTGCTGTAATCTGGCAGGTTGCTGATGCCCAGGTAACGGGGGTGAACGATGTGAGGGTCTCCTGTTCTCACAATCAGTCTGTTACTTAAATCTCATTAAAACGCACACAGATACACTCGTGTGCCTTCCCCGGCAGAATATGCTGCTATCTTCACTCACGGTCCCAGTAAAAATAAACGTATTAAGAAAAATATCAGTGTTATCAATGTTGTATTTTAACAAGATTGATCTACCTTCATTCCCTTTACCCTGGCCTGGCTTTGATGATGGAGACCTGAACTATCTCTGCAGTGGCCATTTGGGAGATTTTCCCATTCCTGAGAGACCAGACTCCTGGGCTTTTGGAACCACATCGAATGATGATGTTCAGCGACCCACGGACACTCAGAATGGCAACATTGGAAGTTCCGCAGCCTCTGTGTACAATTCCCAAACCTTCAGCTTCCCAACTGCTTATTCCCATTGTTTTTCTTCCCATACATTCTGACCAAATGCCTCCCCCTTTGATGAATGTATGGGAATAAAGATTAATGAAATAAAACGTCTCTCATTATCATCATCTGGTGTCAATACATCTGAGTCCTACTAAAGCCCCAGGCATCAACTCTCGGACAGAGTTGGAGATGGTTGGTTTTCTTGCTGGTCTTTCCACATCTTGTTTGCTGTGAGTAACAGGGTACATCGGGTGGGAGAGGGTCAGGGAGGGGATTACCTGACTGAGAAGCTTGAATGTAATCCAGTGAGATTGCTTCTACTCCCGGTTTTGGATTTTGTTGCAATGCCCTTTCGATAGAGACACGTTAGTGATTCTAATATTTAAATGAAGGTGAATGAATGAGAATCAGGTTTCTGAATGTTCAGGGAAAACACCATTAAAGCAGAGGTGAGAGAAGGCAGCACACTCTGGTGACTTACCCACTTTTGGGAATGTTAATCCCTTTGAATCCTCCTCTCTCTCGAAGTTTATCACATCCGATATTTCACACTGCTCCTTAACTACAATTTCTGCGTTGTCCACCTTTTCTGTGAAGACGAACATTAAATATTTATTAAAAATCAACACCCAAATCTTCCACCCATCACAAAGATTGCCTTTTTGTTCTTTTAGACCTGAAGACCATAAGATATAGGAGCAGAATGAGGCCATTCAGCCCTTCATGTCTGCTCTGCCATTCGATCATGGCTGATGTGGTTCTCAACCCCATTCTTCTACCTTCTCCCTGTAACCTTTGGTCCATAGAAACATAGAAACTACAAGCAGGAGGAGGCCATTCAGCCCTTCGACCCGCTCCACCATTCATTTTGATCATGGCTGATCATCAAATTCAGTATCCTGATTCCCCCTTCCTTCCCCCCATATCCTTTGATCCCTTAACCCCAAGATCTAAATCTAATTCCTTCTTGAAACCACACAACGATCCTCTTACCAATCAAGAGCCTGTCTACTTCTGTCTTAATGGGTCCAATTTTTATGGTCCCAATTTTTTTCTCAGTTATTTACTTGTTTATTATTTATAATAATAAATGTCCAAACATCTGAGTCCTACTAATGCCCCACGCATTAATTTATAGATTACCCTGGAAGCTCCTTCACATCCACAGGGTTCTAGATTTGGTCAACCCAATCATTTTCTTAGTGGGAACATATTTATTCTTAAATACTCATGTACCTCTCCCACATTAAGGGGCAATTTAGCGTGGCCACTCAACCAGTGTCACATTCACAGGGCAGCATACTGGCACAGTGGGTTAGCACTGCTGCCTCACTGCGCCAGGGACCAGGGTTCGATTCCTCGCTTGGGTCACTGTCTGTGTGGAGTCTGCACATTCTCCCCGTGTCTGTGTGGGTTTCCTCTGTGCTCCAGTTTCCTCCCACAGCCCAAAAAACAAGCCAGTTAGGTGCATTGGCCATGCTAAATTCTCCCACAGTGAAGCCCGAACAGGCATCGGACTGTGGCAATTAGGGGATTTTCACAGTAATTTCATTGCAGTGTTAATGTAAACCTACTTGTGATACGAATAAATAAACTTTAAACTAATGGTTGTTTTATTAGATTTCTTGTTTTCTCTTTTAAGCTGCACCCCAAACTCCAGCTGTCAATTGCCTAGCTATTTAACCACTAATAATGGGACTAAATTCTCCAACCTCACCCACAGCTGGGATTCTCCAACCTCACCTGCGGCTGGGATTCTCCAAGCTCGCCCATGGCTTGGATTCTCCAAGCTCGCCCATGGCTTGGATTCTCCAAGCTCGCCCATGGCTGGGATTCTCCAAGCTCGCCCATGGCTGGGATTCTCCAAGCTCGCCCATGGCTGGGATTCTCCAACCTCACCTGTGGCTGGGATTCTCCAAGCTCGCCCATGGCTTGGATTCTCCAAGCTCGCCCATGGCTTGGATTCTCCAAGCTCGCCCATGGCTTGGATTCTCCAAGCTCGCCCATGGCTGGGATTCTCCAAGCTCGCCCATGGCTGGGATTCTCCAAGCTCGCCCATGGCTGGGATTCTCCAAGCTCGCCCATGGCTGGGATTCTCCAAGCTCGCCCATGGCTTGGATTCTCCAAGCTCGCCCATGGCTGGGATTCTCCAAGCTCGCCCATGGCTGGGATTCTCCAAGCTCGCCCATGGCTTGGATTCTCCAAGCTCGCCCATGGCTGGGATTCTCCAAGCTCGCCCATGGCTGGGATTCTCCAAGCTCACCCATGGCTGGGATTCTCCAATCTCATCTGTGGCTGGGATTCTCCGAGCTCGCCCATGGCTTGGATTCTCCAATCTCACCTGTGGCTGGGATTCTCCAAGCTCGCCCATGGCTTGGATTCTCCAAGCTCGCCCATGGCTTGGATTCTCTGACTTCACCCGTGGCTGGGATTCTCCAGTCCCACTGCAGTGAATGAAGATTCGCCTGAGCGCCAAATTCTCCATGACCACTGGCAGCAGCCACTGGGCATGGACAGCTGGAGAATTCCAGCCAATATGTGCTCTGTGGGATCACAGTTATTTTCCCATCAGTTTTTTTATCCTCACGGCTGCGAGGTTATGCCAGAATTTTCTACTTTCATAGTGGTCAGAATTCTCCAACCTCTTACATCTGGCCATCGCTGTTAGCGACAACGGAGAACTTGGCGCTCAGCTGAATCTCCATTCACTGCAGTGGGACTGGAGAATCCCAGCCATGGGCAGGCTTGGAGAATCCCAGCTGTGAGCGAGGTCAGAGAATTTAGCTCCATTATTAGTGGGGTGGGGATGAAGTGGGAATAGATTATCCATCATCATCACTTTTTACAATATACATTAACGATTTGGAGAAAGGAACTGAAGGCACTGTTACATAAGAACATAAGAACATAAGAAATAGGAGCAGGAGTAGGCCATCTAGCCCTTCGAGCCTGCCCCGCCATTCAATAAGATCATGGCTGATCTGTCGTGGCTCAGTTCCACCTTCCCGCCCTCTCCCCATAACCCTTAATCCCTTCTCTTATCAAAAACCCATCAACCCGTTTCTTAAAAATATTTAGCGAGGCAGCCTCCACCACTTCAACGGGCAGAGAATTCCAGAGATTCACCACCCTTTGAGTGAAGAAGTTCCTCCTCAACTCTGTTCTAAACCGCCCCCCTTTTATCTTGAGGCTGTGCCCCCTAGTCCTACTGTCTTTTTTGAACGGGAAGAGTCTCTCCACCTCTATCCTATCCATCCCATTCATCATCTTATACGTCTCAATGTTGCTAAGTTTGCAGATGGTACAAAGATATGTAGAGGGACAGGGAGTATTGAGGAAGTGGGGGGGCTGCAGAGGGACTTGGACAGGTTAGGAGAGTGGGCAAAGAAGTGGAAGATGGAATACAATGTGGAAAAGTGTGAGGGTCTGCACTTTGGAAGGAGGAATGGAGGCAGAGACTATTCCCTAAATGGGGAAATGCTTAGGAAATCAGGAACACAAAGGGATTTGGACATCATTGTTCAAGATTCTCCTCAGGTCAGTGTGCAGGTTCAGTCAGCAATTAGGAAGGCAGATGCAATCTTAGCATTCCTGTCGAGAGGGCTAGAATACATGAGCAGGGATGGATTGCTGAGGCTGGTCAGACCCCATTTAGAGCAGTTTTGGGCCTCATATCTAAGGAGGGATGTGCTAGTCTTGGAAAGGGTCCAGAGGAGGCTCACAAGAATGATCCCTGGGATAAATGAGGAACGGGTTGAGGACCCTGGATCTATACTCATTAGAGTTTGGAAGGGTGAGGGGAAATCTTATTGAAACTTACAGGATACTGTGAGGGCACTGGATAGAGAGAACGTGGAGAGGATGTTTCCACTAGTAGGAAAAACTAGAACCAGAGAGGGCACAAGCTCAGGGTTACGGGACGATCCTTTAAAACAGAGACGAGGAGGGATTTCTTCATTCAGAGAGTGGGGAATCTGTGGAACTCTTGGCCACAGGAGGCTGTGGAGGGCCGGGTCATTGAGTGTCTTTAAGTCAGAGTTAGATAGGTTCCCGATTAATAAGGGGATGAGGGGTTATGGGAAAAAGGCAAGAGAATGAGAATGAGAAAAGTATCAGCCAGGATTGAATGGCAGAGCAGACTCAATGGGCCGAATGGCCTAATTCTGCTCCTACATCTTATGCTCTTATCCCAGGGGATACACATTATCTGCACAATACTTCTTGTTCCCAAACTGAATAAACAGATTTAAAGCATGTATTTTTTTTATAATTCTGTGTTACTTCCTCTGCCAAAAACACATAGGATAGAAAGTGGGTGGCTATCACCTCTGAATTAACAAACAGAATAACACTTTCTTCACAGTATAAACCTGGGCTGTAGCACTTTGTAAGCTGTGGTGTAAATTTGCACGACGCAGGATACAAATCCCACAGATTCAAAACATGATAAATTGTTAAAGTCCAATCCTTCTAAGAAGGCTTGCAAATAGTTTGAAATTCAAACAGGTAAAACATCAAATTATCCACCCATTAATACTTCAGCTGCAGGAGGGAAGCTTCGAAAAGAATCTCGCCAGTGCCTCTTTGTCAGAGCCAGCTGGAAAGTGTCTCGATGTCGATAATGTTTTCCCACTGCATTACAAACAGGGGTCAGGTGTGCTGGGGCATTAGACACATAAGAACATAAGAAATAAGAACATAAGAAATAGGAGCAGGAGTAGGCCATCTAGCCCTTCGAGCCTGCCCCGCCATTCAATAAGATCATGGCTGATCTGTCGTGGCTCAGTTCCACATTCCCGCCCTCTCCCCATAACCCTTAATCCCCTCTCTTATCAAAAACCCATCAACCCGCTTCTTGAAAATATTTAGCGAGGCAGCCTCCACCACTTCAACGGGCAGAGAATTCCAGAGATTCACCACCCTTTGAGTGAAGAAGTTCCTCCTCAACTCTGTTCTAAACCGCCCCCCCTTTATCTTGAGGCTGTGCCCCCTAGTCCTACTGTCTTTTTTGAGCGGGCATCCCACACATCCTTCTCACCGTGAGCAGGGGCGTTTTACAACAGGAGAGGTTCCAGTGTGACATTTACCCCAGCGGATATGAAATCCTCTGTCACACAGAGCATTGCTGGGAAGTGGTTACGTCACAACAACACCCCTGGTGTTAATATCAGATGTGTAATTATTTCACAGCTTCGGAATGTGTATGTGACAGAGGAATGAGAACAGGAGAAGACCTCTTGGACTTTCAAGTCTGCTCCGCCATTCACTTTGATCGTGGCTGATCACTGAATTCAATATCCTGATCCCCCCTTTCCCTCCATCTCTCGAACCCCAAGAGCTTTATTGAATTATGGTGATATGTACATTTCTATGAAAGTTTATTAAGATGCCTGCTAGGGAAATTACTCAGCTGACCCAGAATTCAGGCTATTCCGAGTGACTCAGATCGCCCAGCAGAATTCTTTGATAGGCTGGGTCTTCAAGGTCTATATCCCAGTCCAGTCCAACAGAGTGATTGTAGAATCTCACCCTGGGTAACCTATGATACAAGGACAGGTAGCTGGATGGATTGAAAGCTGGCTAGGCAATAGGAGGCAGAGAGTAGTAGTGGAAGGGTCCTTTTCTAGCTGGAGGTCAGTCACCAGTGGTGTGCTGCAAGGCTCAGTACTGGGACCTCTTCTATTTGTAATATATATATAAACGACTTGGAAGAGGGCGTACGTGATGTGATCAGCAAGTTTGCGGATGACACCAAGATGGCAGGATTGGCAGATACTGAGGAAGATTGTCAGGTGACACAGCAGGATATAGATAGGTTGGTGCATTGGGCAGATAAATGGCAGATGGAATTTAATCCTGATAAATGCGAGATGAGGCATTTTGGAAGGAATAATGTAGAGGGGAGCTACATGATAAAGGGTAGACCTATTAAGAGTATAGAAATGCAGAGGGACCTGGGAGTGCAAGTGCACAAGTCTTTGAAGGTGGCAACACAGGTGAAGGTTGCGAAGAAAGCTTATGGTATGCTAGTCTTTATAGGAAGGGGTATAGAGTACAAGAGCTGGCGTCTAATGCTGCAGTTGTACTGAACATTGGTTAGACCGCATTTGGAGTACTGCGTCCAGTTCTGGTCACCTTACTACTGGAAGGACGTGGAGACCCTGGAGAGAGTGCAGAGGAGTTTACCAGGATGCTGCGTGGTATGGAAGGACTGGGTTATGAGGAAAGATTGGGAAAACTGGGGCTCTTCTCCTTAGAAAGACGGAGATTAAGGGGGGATCTGATAGAGGTGTATAAAATAATGATTGAGGAAACAGTGGCAGGCTTTTTCCTAGATTGGAGACAACTATCATGAGAGGTCACAATCTAAGGGTGAGGGGGGAGAAATATAATTTGGATGCTAGAGGGAGGTTTTTCACACAGAGGGTCGTGGGGGTATGGAATGCACTACCAAGTAAGGTGGTGGAGGCAGGCACGCTGGACTTGTTTAAGGTTTACTTAGATAGACACGTGAGCAAAACAGGGATGGAGGGTTATAGGAGACTGTATTAACAAGGGTCAGAGCCTCGGGTCGATACTGGAAATGTAATATTACATGTTAATGTTTTTGTCTCTTTTAATCCACAGGTGGAGGTCCACCTCGTGTCAAACGAGGGGCATTCACACGGTGGGTCGTGCCTGGGCTGCTCTTGGAGGTTCCAGGAGTGCCCTAGTACTTCGTGCCGGTGTGTGTGCTTGATCCTGGACCGGTAGACGGGCGCCACAACAGCTCAGTGACTAGCACTGCTGGCTGTGCAGACACATGGATTTGGGCCTGTGTCTGTGGGAGTTTGCGCATTCTCCCTGTGGATGCGTGGGTTTCCTCCGGGCGCTCCGGTTTCCTCCCACATCCCAAAGATGTGCTCTTAGGCTGATCGGTGTAACAAATTGTCCCTACACTATTCTCCCCTGAATCTGGCTACATTAGGGGTACCATTCACATACACGCGGGGCAAGGTGGGTGTAGGAAAATGCTTTAAAATGGCGGCGCAGGCTCGTTGGGCTGAAGGGCCTGTTTCCCGTGCCGGGTTGTTCTTTATGTCACCTTATCCTCTCATCGCGAATCAAACTCACATGAAACCAAGAATTCAGCACTTATAAAGCCCCCTCCTCCAGCCTATTCTTCAAAGCAGGCATGGTACCAGTTTCTGCGCTGGTATTAACAAGGCTCAGAGCAAGTGAAGGTGCGTCTTTGGAAAGGCCGATCACCTCTAGCTGCACTGACATCACAACCTCAATATTCCCAGCGGCTGAAGAGAAAGAGAAGGATGGCGTTTTCAGCCTGTGTGGATCGCAGAGGGATCAAAGACTGACTAAAGCAACTATCAGAGGGTGAGATAATGGGACACGGAGTACAGGAAACCAGCACATTCTCTCCTTCAGCATTGACATTCAACACAGCAAATTCCTTACTCCCAGCAGGTGGTTCTCCAGAAGGGAAAGGTCATGTGTGAAATCTTCTTCTGCAGGAAAATTGGGGGTATGTTAGTGACATCCAAAATGTTTTTATTAGCCGAGGCTCTGAATACAAGGAGGTTATGATGAGGTGTGTAAAACGCTGGTTAGGCCACAGCTGGAGTAGTGCGTGCAGTTCTGGTCGCCACACTACAGGAAGGATGTGACTGCAGTGCTGCATTGACACATTTGCATCATTGCATAGCGAGGGGGATTGAATATAAAAGTAGGGAGGTCTTGCTGCAGTTGTATAGGGCACTGGTGAGGCCGCAGCTGGAGTACTGTGTGCAGTTTTGGGCGCCGCACCTGCGCAAGGATATTTTGGCCCTGGAGGGAGTGCAGAGGAGGTTTACTAGGCTGATACCGGAGTTGAGGGGATTGAGCTATGAGGAGAGGCTGAATAAACTGGGCTTGTACTCGTTAGAGTTTAGAAGAATGAGGGGAGATCTCATTGAGACGTATAAGATGATGAATGGGATGGATAGGATAGAGGTGGAGAGACTCTTCCCGCTCAAAAAAGACAGTAGGACTAGGGGGCACAGCCTCAAGATAAAGGGGGGACGGTTTAGAACAGAGTTGAGGAGGAATTTCTTCACTCAAAGGGTGGTGAATCTCTGGAATTCTCTGCCCGTTGAAGTGGTGGAGGCTGCCTCGCTAAATATTTTCAAGAAGCGGGTTGATGGGTTTTTGATAAGAGAAGGGATTAAGGGTTATGGGGAGAGGGCGGGAAGGTGGAGCTGAGCCACGACAGATCAGCCATGATCTTATTGAATGGCGGGGCAGGCTCGAAGGGCCAGATGGCCTACTCCTGCTCCTATTTCTTATGTTCTTATTTTAAATGTGCGGAATGCTCCTTGACCCTGTAACCTTCCATTGCTTTTGATCCGAGTGAAAGTCATTATTAAGATATTGGGTGGGATTCTCCGGTCTTGTCCGCGGTGGGTTGCTGTGAGTAAAAAGGGAAAATTAGACGCTCCAGCCAAAATTCCATTTGCCCCCCGTGACAGCGGAGAATCCCAGCCGCGATCCATTGCAGCAAAGTGAATGTAACACTGGGAGAAAAAATGTTGTATTCTGAGCACATTCTGCTGTGGGTTGGAGCTGGTGGAAGAATCGTGCTACCTATTGCCTGGCTGAGGCTCACTGTTAACTCCAGTCTGTATTAAATTTTCTTTTTGAGACAAAATCAATAAGTGGCTTCCACAGGAGATAACATTTGGAAAGGCATCGAAGGAAAGAGTTTGATCTGAGTCTCGGGATGCTTTGTAATGTGTGGGAGGAGTTGTGAAGGTACATAACTGTCCACATGGACATCATGTGGGTATGCCAGCGTTGGACTGGCGTAAACACAGTAAAAAGTCTGACAACACCAGGTTTTAGTCCAACCGATTTATTTGATAATATTCTCACAAGCTTTCGGGGTTAGCCCCTTCGTCAGGTGAATGGAGGTGAAAGTATGAGGCCAGAACTCTCCATTCACCTGACGAAGAGGCAGTCCCCTCGAAAGCTTGTGAGGATATTATCAAATAAATAGGTTGGACTAAAACCTGGTGTTGTCAGACTTTTTACACGTGGACATCAGCACCTCTGATTATATGGGTAATAACCGGGATCATTTCTCAGATCAATTCAATATCAAATGTTATGCAACAGCCTCAGAAAAGATGTTTCACTCAATGAAGAATTCCTTTGATTGGGAATGAACACATTTGCGCAGCAAACAATTTTTATGTTGGCGTTAGGAAATAAATGTCAGTCCGTGATTTGAGAGCGCCACATTTGCCAAGACTAATGAGGTACATCAGTCATAATGGGCTTAGCGTTAGCAAGTCGTGTCATGCCTCTAATATTTTATGAAGCAGATAAAATGTGGACAAATCACTTCTCAATTTCTTCCTCTTTGCTTCTCCAGACACAAAAAAGGACAATTTGTTGTTGCATTCTAAAAGGGCGACAGAATGAAATTTGATCGGTCGCAGACATAATATTGTTTTGGAATTGCACAGATTACTCACATGAATACATTCAGATTATTCTGCATCACACAAAATGTTTAACCTTTAGAAAGATCTCCCAGCCTTCAAAGTGCGGGCCCATTCCCTGTTATTTAATGAACAAGAACAGCCTTCAATAGAAATCTCAGCCTCATTCATAAAATAGATTGAATGAAATGTAGCTGAGGGGTAAGTTTTCAACCTGATCCTGGGCATAAAACTAATATTGCGGAAAGGCTGTCCGTTAGATTCAGTGTGGTGTCTCGGCTAGACTGAGAGCGAGCTATCCAAATTCACTGGGCAAAGGGCAGGGGAGAAAGGGACCCTGAAGAACATAGAACATAGAACCCTACAGTGCAGAAACAGGCCCTTCGGCCCATCGAGTCTGCACCGAACACAATCCCACCCAGACCCTATCCCCATATCCCTACACATTTTACCTGCTAATCCCTCTAACCTACACATCCCACGACACTAAGGGGCAATTTTTTAGCATAGCCAATGAACCTAACCCGCACATCTTTGGACTGTGGGAGGAAACCGGAGCACCCGGAGAAAACCCACGCAGACACGAGGAGAATGTGCAAACTCCACACAGGCAGTGACCCGAGCCGGGAATCGAACCCAGGATCCTGGAGCTGTGAAGCAGCAGTGCTAACCACTGTGCTGCCGTGAAGAGAAGGACACAAAAGGTTCATTCACAAGGTTAGAATCACACGTGGGATTAGAGGTAATTTATTAGCTTGGATAGGTGACTGATTGATGGACAGAAGGCAGAGTCACGATAAATGGGGTTTTTTTCTGGATGGCAGGAAGCAACTAGTGGGATGCCACAGGGTTCAGTCCTGGGGCCCCAGCTATTTACAATCTATATTAATGACTTGGATACAGGGGGAGAAGGCCCTATAGCCTAATTTGCAGATCACACAAAAATGGGTGGGACAGTAAGTTGCAATGAGGAAATAAGGATCTTACAAACAGCTATGGATAGGTTCAGAGAGTGCGCCAAAATGCAGTAGATGGAGTTTATCTTGGGTAAATATGAGGCTGTGCATTTTGGTTGGAAAAATGGGAATGTGATTTATTATCTGCAGTGAGAAGTCTCACAACATCAGGTTAAAGACCAGCTGGATTATTTGATATCACGAGCTTTCGGAGTTCTGCTCCCCACTCACCTGATGAAGGGACAGCGCTCTGAAAGCTCGTGCTACCAAATAAACCTGTTGGAGTTTAACCTGGTGTTGTGAGACTTCTTACTGTGTTTACCCCAGTCCAACGCCGGCATCTCCACATCATGACTTATTATCTAAATGGAAGAGACTTCAGCATGCTCCGGTGCAGAGGGATCTGGGTGTCCTTGTTCATGAGTTACAGAAAACTAGTATGCAGGTACAGCGGATAACAAGGAAGCGAATGGAATGTTGGCATTTTCAGCTAAAGGAACAGAATATAAAGATAAGGAAGTGTTGCTGCAACTATACAAGGCATTGATGAGGTCGCATCTGGAGTATTGTGCTCAGTTTTGGTCCCCTTATTTGAGGAAAGATGTAGTGACATTGGAGGCAGTTCAGAGCAGGTTCACTAGATTGGTTCCAGAGATGAGGGCTATCAAGGGCAGGAGTCTTAGTAGCGTTGAAGAGCAGAAGGATCTCGGGGTCCGGGTCCACAGGACCCTTAAATCGGCCTCGCAGGTGGAGGAGGTGGTCAAGAAGGCGTATGGTGTACTGGCCTTCATTAATCGAGGGATTGAGTTTAGGAGTCGGGAGGTAATGCTGCAACTTTACAGGACCCTCGTCAGGCCTCATTTGGAGTACTGTGCACAGTTCTGGTCGCCTCACTATAGGAAAGACGTAGAAGCTATTGAAAGGGTGCAGAGGAGATTTACAAGGATGTTGCCTGGACTGGGAGGCATGCCTTATGAAGATAGGTTGAGGGAGCTGGGACTCTTTTCCCTAGAGAGGCGAAGGTTGAGAGGCGACCTGATAGAAGTTTATAAAATGTTGAGAGGAATAGATAGGGTGGACTCTCAGAGGCTATTTCCCCGGGTTGAAATGGTCGCTACGAGAGGACACAGATTTAAGGTGCGGGGAGGGAAGTACAGAGGTGATGTTAGGGGTAAGTTTTTCACTCAGAGGGTGGTGAGTGAATGGAATCGGCTGCCGTCATCGGTGGTGGAGGCGAACTCGCTGAGGTCTTTTAAAAGACTTCTGGATGAGTATATGGGGTTTAATGGGATTGGGGGTTATAGATAGGTCTATAGATTGGTGGGGTTGATGTGATCGGCGCAACTCGAGGGCCGAAGGGCCTGTTTGTGCTGTAATGTTCTATGTTCTATGTTCTATGAGGGATTTGTCGTGTGAAGAGAGATTGAATAGTTTAGGCTGACACTCTCTTGATTTTAGAAGAAAGAGGGGAGATCAAATTGAAATATACAAGATGATAAAAGGTCTGGATGAAGTAGACATGGAGCAGATGCTTCCTGTTATGGGACATTCTAGGACAAGAGATTTTAGGATAAGGGGCAGCAAATTTACAACAGAGTTGAGGAGAAACTGCTTCTCCCAAAGGGTTGTGAATCTGTGGGATTCGCTGCCCCCAAAGTGCGGAGGGTGCTGGGAGAGGGAGTAAGTTTAAGGAGGAGTTAGACAGATTTTTAATTGGGAATGGGGTTGAAGGGTTATGGGGAGAAGGCAGGAAAATGGGGATGAGGAGCATATCAGCCACGATCGAATGGTAGCGTGGATTCAATGGGCTGAATGGCCTAATTCTGCCCCTCTACCTTATGAACGTACGGACAGTAATGAGGAAATTAGAATGCCAATCCCAACTGTTTTTCCTTTCTGCGGATGGACAAGTAATCATCATTCCGAATTATGGGATCAAAGGAGTGTTTCTATTCATCATTGTCCCACAATTACTTTCCCACGGGATACAGGACTGTTCCTCTCCCATCCTAACAGACCCTCCCTCTCTTTAACCCACACTAGTTCACTCCAAAAGCGGACTTCCTTGCTAACACACTCAGGGAGCTGGTAGCTTGCTGGCTCAGCGATCACAATTGCCGATCAAATGAAGACGGGTTGTCGGGAAGCTCAGGCCCCTCAGCAAAGGGCAGTCGTCTCGATCACACTGACCACCCAGTGTCCGCAAAAACATCCCTCAGACCAAGGGGGCAGGATTTTACCACCTCACCCACCCGAGGACCAAAGGATCCCACCCCTGGCCAACAGAGAATTCCGTTTTGTGAGCCTGAGCCGGGGCGAGTGCGCTGGTAAAATTCCAGCACAGGGACGGGTTTACTCCAGCCGCACTGGGCCCACGTCTGGACTTTTGTACCGTGTGTGTCCAGACCACCACCTCCCACCCGCCCCGCCCGCCTACTGTGATTCCTGTGGTGGGCGGGACGGGAATATTCTGTTGTAGCTTTCAATCCCAGTTTTTAATCCTCCCATTAAGCTGAAATTCCACCAGATGTGAATGCCAGAGTTCAATCTGTGTCCCCACTTCGTGAGGGCGAGCTTCCGGGATCCGAGTCTTGTGATATTACACTGCACCACCACAACTAGGACCTGCTGGAGCTGACGAAACAGCTCTTACAAAGGGCCAGCACAGAGCAAGACGGACCAAATGGCCTCCTTCCACTTCCATTCAAGTGAAAATCACCCCGTATCCTATCAGTGTGTTCAGGGGTAGAAGTGGTAATGTTCAGTAAAGGAGGAGACTAAATCAATCTATTGGGAACTTGCTATCACCCAACATATTCACTCATTATCAAATCATCTCTCTGAATTACTTGTACAAAGCTTTGGCCTCACAAAGTTTGAGGAATTCTGGGCCAGCATTTATTGCCCATCCCTAACTGCCCTTCATTCCATTCGTAAAGCAGATGGGTTTTTACAACAATCGACAAAGGTTCCATGGTCAACATTAGACTTTTAATTCCAGATTTTCATTGAATCCAAATTTCACCACCAGCTGTGGTGGGATTTGAGGACATAAGAACATAAGAACATAAGAAATAGGAGCAGGAGTAGGCCATCTGGCCCTTCGAGCCTGCCCCGCCATTCAATAAGATCATGGCTGATCTGTCGTGGCTCAGCTCCACCTTCCTGCCCTCTCCCCATAACCCTTAATCCCTTCTCTTATCAAAAACCCATCAACCCATTTCTTAAAAATATTTAGCGAGGCAGCCTCCACCACTTCAACGTGCAGAGAATTCCAGAGATTCACCACCCTTTGAGTGAAGAAGTTCCTCCTCAACTCCGTTCTAAACCGCCTCCCCTTTATCTTGAGGCTGTGCCCCCTAGTCCTACTGTCTTTTTTGAGCGGGAAGAGTCTCTCCACCTCTATCCTATCCATCCCATTCATCATCTTATACGTCTCAATGAGATCTCCCCTCATTCTTCTAAACTCCAACGAGTACAAGCCTAGTTCATTCAGCCTCTCCTCATAGCTCAACCCCCTCAACTCCGGTATCAGCCTAGTAAACCTCCTCTGCACTCCCTCCAAGGCCAAAATATCCTTGCGCAGATGCGGCGCCCAAAACTGCACACAGTAGTCCAGCTGCAGCCTCACCAATTCCCTATACAGCTGCAGCAAGACCTCCCTACTTTTATATTCAATCCCCCTCGCGATGAAGGCCAGCATCCCATTCGCCTTCCTGACCACCTGCTGCACCTGCAAGCTGGGTTTTTGCGACTCATGCACAAGGACCCCGAGGTCCCCAAGGACTCCCCAGATCTGATCCTGGGTCTCGAACATGTCCAGTGACAACGGCCCTGGTGTTACCGGCACGCCAGTAAAATCAGGGCGGAATCAGGGTGGACGAGAGTCGCAAAACAGCATTCTCCGTTGGTCTCAGGCACCGTCTTACGAGTCTCGGACAGGAGTGCTGGTAAAATTCTGGTCAATATCACAATGCCACCTCCTCTCTGTGAAGAAACTCCTGATGTCAATGTTAGATTTACATCTCGTTAGCGTCAACCGGTATCGCTTTGCCACACTGGAAAAAATTCCGAGGCTAAGGCTGGAACTCCAATCAGTGAACTAGTAAAGGTTTAATAACAGAAGAACTTTAAACATTACACAGCAGAAAAAAAAGGTCTTGAACTCCACAGGTCCAAATCTTTAACCAGGACAGACCAGGCACGCCTGAGGTAGTCCCCAGTTTGGCTCCTGACTGGGCCAGCTGGTCACCTGACCCTTCCAGGAATCACCCCCTTAAAGGGCAACTCCACCACAGATGTATATCTCAGAATTGTTGCAGTGTAAGAGCTGGCCATTTGACGCACCATGTTTGTGCCAGCAGTTCACTAAAATCCTCAGGCAGCACCTTCCAAACCCACGACCACTTCCGTCTAGAAGGACGAGGGCAGCAGATACAGGGGGACACCGCCCCCCATGGAGGTTCCCCTCCGAGCCACTCACCATCCCGACTTGGAAATATATCGGCCGTTCCTTCACAGTCGCTGGGTCAAAATCCTGGAATTCCCTCCCTAACGGCATTGTGGGTCAACCCATGGACTGCAGCGATTCAAGAAGGCAGCTCACCCCCATCTCCTCAAGGGGCAACTAGAGATGGGGAATAAATGTTGGCCCAGCCAGCGACACCCATGTCCCCCGAATGAATTTTAAAAAACGACACTACCCTTCTCCCCGTAACCCTGCACATCCTTCATTTTCAGATAACTGTCTAACTCCCTCTTGAATATTTGGAAGTATGAGCAGTCTACATATAGGGGGATATAGCAGGCCTTACTAAACATTGTAGGCTTGGGGTCAGTTTTAGCCTCAGGGATATAGAGTCTTTTAATAATGAATTTTTTGTCTCCACAGGCATTTAAGTCCAGCAAGGGGCATGCGGGCGGCAGGTTGTGGTGGGCTGCTCTTGGATGTTGCTTCGGGAGTTGCCTACTGCTTCATGTCGTTGGTGTGCGTAAACTGGACCATCTCGAGGGCAACATGACAGCTCAGAGACTATCTCTGTTGCTGTGCGGACACATGGATTTGGGCCTGTGTCCGTGGGAGTTTGCGCATTCTCCCCGTGGTTGCGTGGGTTTCCTCCGGGTGCTCCGGTTTCCTCCCACATCCCAAAAATGTGCTTTTAGGCTGATTGATTGGGTAACAAATTGTCCCTATATTGGACCTCCCTGATCCTCACACATTAGGCATAGACTAAAATCATGAATAGGTCACTGACCATGGGACGATGGCGCAGGCTCGTTGGGCCGAAGGGCCTGTTTCCCGTGCTGTGTTGTTCTTTGTTCTTTGTTCTATTATCTGTGACTGGTTATAGATTCAGAAGGGTTACTCCCCAGTCCTGCCCATTAAACTCTGATTGTTTTTTAAGTCTTTCCTCAGGAGTTAGCTATCAAACGTTGTGGGTAATGTTCACATTTCCTCTTTCCAAACACACACTTCAGTCAGACAAAAGATTGTTAATAAAAATCAGGGAGTCTGTACAGCACCCAGCCACGTGAAGGAAAATGTTTATTCGTGCGAAGAGAAAGGAAATCTTTGAACCATTCGAGATGGAATATGATGAATGTGATCTGCTGTCACTCGAAGGGGCAGCGATTTCAGTGGATACAAAGAGAGTCATTTCATTTGCTTTTTTCCCAGTGAATAATCACAGATTCTCACAGCCTTTGCTTCAGAATGGCGTGGGACAGTATAACCTTCACAGCCCAACTGCAAAGCAATGTGTCCCTCAGCAGTAAGCAAGTTATAATCACGGAACTGTTACGGTGCAGAAGGAGGGCATTGTGTCTGGCACTCCAAACAAACACATGATATAACACCATTCCCCTGCCTTTTCCCCCGTACCTCTCAGCATTGTTTCTCTTCATAGAATTATAGAACCCTACTGTGCAGGAAGAGGCCCTTCGGCCCATCGAATCTGCACCAAACACAATCCCACCCCAGGCCCTACCCCCACACATTGTACCCACTAATCCCTCTAACCTACACATCCCAGGACACTAAGGGGCAATTTTAGCATAGCCAATGAACCTAACCCGCACATCTTTGGACTGTGGGAGGAAACCGGAGCACCCGGAGGAAACCCACGCAGACACGAGGAGAATGTGCAGACTCCACACAGACAGTGACCCGAGCCGGGAATCGAACCCAGGACTCTGGAGCTGTGAAGCAACAGTGCTAACCCACTGTGCTACCGTGCCGCCCAAATAATCAAATAATTATTTAATTTTCAAATAATAATCTAATGCCCTCTCAAATGCCTCTATTGAACGTGCTTGTACCACACTTCCAGGCAGAACATTCCTGCCCCAAAGCTGTGTGAAAAAGCTTTCTCTCACATCACGTTCGTTTCTTTTGTAAATCACTTTAAATCTGTCGTTGTTGATGCTTTCCTGATAGGAATAGTTTCTCCCTATCTACCCTGTCCAGCCCCCGTCATAACTTTGAACCTACCCTAGAATCATAGAATCCCTGCAGTGCAGAAGAAGACTATTCAGCCCATCGAGACAACAATCCCAGCCAGACCCTATCCTTGTAACCCCACACGATTCCCTGACACTAAGGGGTAATCCCCATAACCCCAAGTATTTACCCCATTAATCCCCCTAACCTGCACATCTTGGAATACTAAGGGGCAATTTAGCATGGCCAATCCACTTAACCTGCACATCTTTGGACTGTGGGAGGAAACCGGAGCACCCGGAGGAAACCCACGCAGACACGGGGAGAACATGCAAACTCCACACAGACGGTGAGCCGAGGCCAGAATTGAACCCGGGTCCCTGGCGCTGTGAGGCAGCGGTGCTAACCCACTGTGCCATCGTGCTGTCCTATCAAATCTCTTCTTAGCCGCCTTCTCTCCACAGAGAACAGTCCCAACCTCTCCAACCTATCCTCATAGCTGAAGTTTCTCATCCCAGAACCAGTCTTCCGCATTCTCTCCAATGTGTTCACATTTTTCCTATAATGTGGCACCCAGAACTGTACATAATATTCCAGCTGAGGTCTAACTAGTGTCTTGTACAATTTCAGCGTAACCTCTTTGCTCTTGTATTCTGTGCCCCTAATAATAAAACTCAGAATTCTATATACTTTATTAACTGCTCTACAACCCTGCTATCTTCAGTGATCTATTCACATTTATACTCTCCCCAGTATCAATTTTGAACCCTTCCAGTGACAGACCTTCCTCCTCTGTCATCACGTCCTGGGTGACATCTCCCTCCTGTTCTTTATTCACTCGTGGGACATGGGCACCACTGGCTGGCCAGCATTTATTGCCCATCCCTGTTCACTCGAGGACAGATTGGAATCAGCCACATTGCTGTGGCTCTGGAGTCACATCTAAGCCAGACCAGGGAAGGATGGCAGATTTCCTTCCCAAGGGGAATGAGGGGAGATCTTATAGAAACATATAAGATTATAAAGGGAATAGATAAGACAGAAGCAGGGAAGTTGTTTCCACTGGTGGGTGAAACTAGAACTAGGGGGAATACAACAAAATAAGGGGAAGCAGATTTAGGACTGAGTTGAGGAGGAAGTTCTTCACCCAAAGGGTTGTGAATCTGTGGAATTCCCTGCCCAGTGAAGCAGTTGAGGTTCCCTCATTGAATGTTTTGAAGGCAAGGATAGATAAATTTTTGAACAGTAAAGGAATTAAGGGTTATGGTGAGTGGGTGGGTAAATGGAGCTGAGTCCACAAAGAGATTATCCATGATCTTATTGAATATGGGGGCAGGCTCGAGGGGCCAGGCCATTGCTTCCCCATCTATTTCCCCTGCACAGGTGGAAGTATTAATTTTCTACCTCAGCCATGCCCCCAACCACCATCTGTAACTTCCCTTTAAGCTCCCTAATTGGCCCAATTCTCCTTTTGCTATTTACAAAGAACAAAGAACAAAGAACAAAATCAGCCTGGGAAACAGGCCCTTCGGCCCAACCAGCCCACGCCGCCATCTCAACACCACCTCTCTACCCATGACCCCTATCTAATGTTTTGTGGCCATCCAGATTGAGGGAAAACTGATTTATTTGCCTTTAGAAGATTTTGGGATTCTCCTCTATATTGGCTGTCTGACTTTTCCCACAATCTCTCTTTGCTTCTCGAATGCGCTTTTTCACCTCCCCTCTGAACCTTCTGCATTCCTCTAGATTCTCAATTGTGTTTACTGCCTGACACCTGGCATAAACACACTTTTACTTCCTTATCTTAATTTCTGTCTCTTTTTCCAACAAGGGAACTTTGGATTTCTTGGTTGCGACCTTTCCTTTCTCAGGGAACGTACCTTGACAGTGTCTGGATCACTTGTGTTTTGAAGGTAGCCCATTCTGCTACAGTTTTTCCCGCTAATCTTTCATTCCTGCCCAGCTCTATCCTTGCCCCATTGAAGCTGTTCTCCTCCCAGTTAATTATTTTTACTCTGGATTTGCCCATTGCCCTTTTCTATCATCATCTGAAACCTCACAATACAACAATCACTGTCTCCTAAATGTTGTTCCCCTGCTGTCACTTGATCTATTTGGCCCACCTCATCCCCAAGAACTGGGTCCAACAGTGCATCCTGTCTGTGATAAAATAAAAGCAAAATACTGCAGATGCTGGAATCTGAAAAACAAACAGAAAATGCTGGAAAATCTCAGCGGGTCTGACAGCAGCTGTGGGGAGAGAATAGAGCCGATGTCTGGACGACCCTTTGTCAGAGCTAAGAGCATAGAAAATGAGAAAAGGTTTTTACTGTGAGAGTTGAGGGCTGTAATTAGAACATTACAGCGCAGAACAGGCCCTTCGGCCCACGATGTTGCGCCGACCAGTTACAAAACAATGACCCACTAGCCTAAACCAATCCCTTTTCGTCCATAAACCTATCCACAGATCTCTTAAACGCCCCCAAACTAGGAGCATTTACAACTGCAGCTGGCAGGGCATTCCAGTCCCTCACCACCCTCTGGGTAAAGAACCTACCCCTGACATCAGTCCTATAACTGTCCCCCCTTAATTTAAAGTCGTGCCCCCTCGTGTTAGCTTTCTCCATCCTAGGAAAAAGGCTATCACTATCTACCCTGTCTAAACCTCTAATCATCTTATATGTTTCAATGAGATCCCCTCTTAGCCGCCTTCTTTCCAGCGAAAACAACCCCAAATCTCTCAGTCTCTCCTCATAGGATCTCCCCTCCATACCAGGCAACATCCTGGTAAACCTCCTCTGCACCCTCTCCAAAGCCTCCACATCCTTCCTGTAATGTGGGGACCAGAACTGCACACAATACTCCAAGTGTGGCCGCACCAGAGTTGTGTACGGTTGCATCATGACGCTGCGACTCTTAAATTCAATCCCCCTACCAATAAACGCCAAGACACCGTACGCCTTCTTAACAACCTTATCTATTTGATTCCCAACTTTCAGGGATCTATGTACACATACATCTAGATCCCTCTGCTCATCCACACTATTCAAAGTCCTCCCGTTAGCCCTATACTCAACACATCTGTTATTCCTACCGAAATGAATTACCTCACACTTCTCCACATTAAACTCCAAAATTGGACAAAGAGAATGTAAATGAGGACGATGGAGGCTGAGAAAGATACTAAAAACTATCCATTACGCGATCAGAATCAGAATGTGTGAATGGTCTGTGACTCTCTGCCTTATCCACTCCTGTCTGTACAGTCACACAGATGCACTGTAAGCCTGGTGTGGACTTCATTCCCTTCTCTCACAGTAAACTAAGATTTGAATAAATATTTATAAAAATAAGTTTATCTCAAAGGGAAAAATAAATATTAACTCCACGTACATTATTTAAACATTACAAAGAATTCATTGCACTAAAACCCATGGAACAAAATAGCTTGAAGAGTGTGACTACAAGGTTTAGGATATACAATGGATGTTTTCAGGGTGATAAAGTTAGAAATCTGATATTACAGGGTTTAAATGGATTAAATGTTAAAAGCTGTTAGAATATTGCCCCCTCGCATCAGGAAACCTGAATATTGAATTATCACATCCTACCACACTCACCAAACTGATGGTAACCGAGTGGTAACAACACCAGAGCAACAATCCAGAAATCCAGGTTAATACTGTGGAAAAACGGATTTAAATCCTACCTCCGCAGCAAGTGAAATTTGCATTTGATGAATAAAACATGGCTTTGAAAATTAGTTCAGTAATGACCATGAAACTAGAATAAAACAATCTGGTTTATTAATGCCCTTCAGGGAAGGAACTCTGCCATCCTTTCCCAGTCTGGCTCTAAGTGGCTGAATTTCAACTGCCCTCTGCAATGGCTGAGTTCAGTTCAAGGGCAATTAGGGATGTGAAATGCCTGGCTTGAGAGCTGGTGCAGGGGGCCAGGGTTTAGATTTTTGGATCATTGGGATCTTTGCTGGGGAAGGGCTGACCTGTTCAAGAGGGACCTTGAACTGGAGGGGGAACTAATATCCTGGTGGGGAGATTTACAAGAGCCACTTGGGAGGGTTTAAACCAGTTTGGCAGGGGGGGGGTGGGACCCAAAGCGGTAGGGGGACAGAAGGGAAGGTTGAGGACAGCACAGAAGTTAAAGAGAGCAAAGGCAATGTCAGTAATCCTAGTACCAGACAGATCAGGCAAAAGCAAGACAGAGAGTGAGGGAAGTCCAGGTTTAAATACATTCAATGCAAGAGGCCTGATGGGCAAGGCAGATAAACTCAGGGTATGGATGGGTACGTGGGACTGGGATATTATAGCAATTACTGAAACATGGCTAAGGGAGGAACAGGACTGGCAGCTCAATGTTCCAGGGTACAGATGTTATAGGAAAAATAGAACAGGAGGGAAGAGAGGAGGGGGAGTTGCACTTTTGATTAGGGAAAACACCACGGCCGTACTGAGATGGGATACAAAGAACAAAGAACAACACAGCACGGGAAACAGGCCCTTCGGCCCAATGAGCCCGCGCCGCCGTCCCATTGTCAGTGACCTATTCATGATTTTAGTCTAATTCGGATATATCCGAATGTTCGGCCACTGGGTCTATTTGGGTAGAACTGAGAAATAAGAAGGGGGAAATCACTTTGATAGGGTTGTACTGTAGGCCCCCAAATAGTCAGCAGGAAATTGAGGAGCAAATATGGAAGGAGATTACAGATAGATCCAAGAAAAATAGGGTGGCAAAAGTAGGGGATTTTAAGTTTCTCAACATTGACTGGGACAGCCATAGTGTTAGAGGGTTGGATGGAAAGAAATTGGAGCCAGAACTTGATCTCCTCTTGGGAAATAAGCAAGGGCAGGTGACAGAAGTATTAATGAGGGATCACTTTGGGACCAGTGATCATAATTCTATTAGTTTTAAGATAGCTCTGGAGAATGATAGGTCTGTCCCAAAATTAAAAATTCTAAATTGGGGCAAGGCCAATTTTGTAGCTATTAGGCAGGAACTTTTGAAAGTTGATTAGGAAAGTCTGTGGGAAGGCAAAGGGATGTCTGGTAAGTGGCATGCTTTCAAAAGTGTGTTAACCAGGGTTCAGGGTAAACACATTCCTCTTAGAGTGAAGGGCAAGGCTGGCAGAAGTCGGGAATCCTGGATGACTCGGGATATTGAGGCCCTGGTCAAGAAGAAGAAAGAGGCACATGACATGCATAGGCAGCTGGGATCAAGTGAATCCCTTGAAGAGTATAGAGGGTTTAGGAGTAAAGTTAAGAGAGAAATCAGAAGGGCAAAAAGGGGACACAAGATTGTTTTGACAGATAAAGCAAAGGAGAATCCAAAGAGTTTCTACTAATACACAAAGAGCAAAAGACTAACAAGGAAGAGAGTAGGGCCTCTGAAGGATCAACAAGGTCATCTAAGTGCGGATCCACAAGAGATGATTGAGATCCTAAATGAATATTTCTCATCAGTAATTACTGTTGAGAAAAGCATGGATGTTAGGGAACTTGGGGAAATAAATAGTGATGTCTTGAGCAGTGTACATATTACAGAGAAGGAGGTGCTGGAAGTCAGAAAGCGCATCAAGGTAGATAAATCCCCAGGACCTGATGAAGTGTATCCCAGGACGCTAGGGAGGAAATTGCGGGTCTCCAGCTGAAATATTTGAATCATCGATAGTCACGGGTGAGGTGCCTGAAGATTGGAGAGTGGCAAATGTTGTGCCTTTGTTTAAAAAGGGCTGCAGGGAAAAGCCTGGGAACTACAGGCCAGTGAGCCTCACATCTGTGGTGGGTAAATTGTTGGAAGGTATTTCAAGAGACAGAATCTACAGGTGTTTACAGAGGCAAGAACTGATTAGGGACAGTCAGCATGGCTTTGTGAGTGGAAAGTCATGTCTCAAGAATTTGATTGAGTTTTTTGAAGGGATAACTAAGAAGGTAGATGAGAGCAGTGCAGTTGATGTTGTCTACGTGGACTTTAGCAAGGCCTTTGACAAGGTACCGCATGGTAGGTTGTTGCATAAAGTTAAATCTCACAGGATCCAGGGTGAGGTAGACAATTGGATACAAAATTGGTTTGACAACAGAAGACAGAGGGTGGCTGTTTTTCAATCTGGGGGCTTGTGACCTCAAGGATCAGTGCTGGGTCCACTATTATTTGTCATTTATATTAATGATTTGGATGAAAATTTAGGAGACATGGTTAGTAAGTTTGCAGATGACATCAAAATTGGTGCATAGTGGACAGTGAAGAAGGTTAGCTCGGATTTCAACGGGATCTTGATCAATTGGGCCAGTGGGCCGATGAGTGGCAGATGGAATTTAATTTAGACAAATGCGAGATGATGCATTTTGGGAGCTCAAACCAGGGCAGGACTTACTCAGTTAATGGTAGGGTATTGCGGAGAGTTACAGAATAAAGAGATCTCGGGGTACATGTTCATAGCTCCTTGAAAGTGGAGTCACAGGTGGACAGAGTGGTGAAGAAAGCATTCGGCATGCTTGGTTTCATTAGTCAGAACATTGAATACAGGAGTTAGGACGTCTTGTTGAAGTTGTACAAGACATTGGTAAGGCCACACTTGGAATACTGTGTACAGTTCTGGTCACCTTATTATAGAAAGGATATTATTAAACTAGAAAGAGTGCAGAAAAGATTTGCTAGGATAGTACTGGGATTTAATGGTTTGAGTTATAAGGAGAGGCTGGATAGACTGGGATTTTTTTTTCTGGACCGTAGGAGGCTGAGAGGTGATCTTATAGAGGTCCATAAAATAATGAGGGGCACAGATCATCTAGATAGTCAATATCTTTTTCCAAAGTTAGGGGAGTCTAAAACTAGAAGACATAGGTTTAAGGTGAGAGGGGAGAGATACAAAAGTGTCCAGACGGGCAATTTTTTCAGAGGTAGTAGTCGAGGCAGGTATAATTTTGTCTTTTAAGAACATAAGAAATAGGAGTAGGAGTAGGCCATCTGGCCCTTCGAGCCTGCCCCGCCATTCAATAAGATCATGGCTGATCTGTCATGGCTCAGTTCCACATTCCTGCCCTCTCCCCATAACCCTTAATCCCCTCACTTATCAAAAACCCATCAACTCGCATCTTAAAAATATTTAGCGAGGCAGCCTCCACCACTTCAACGGGCAGAGAATTCCAGAGATTCACCACCCTTTGAGTGAAGAAGTTCCTCCTCAACTCCGTTCTAAACCGCCCCCCCTTTATCTTGAGGCTGTGCCCCCTAGTCCTACTGTCCTTTCTGAGCGGGAAGAGTCTCTCCACCTCTATCCTATCCATCCCATTCATCATCTTATACGTCTCAATGAGATCTCCCCTCATTCTTCTAAACTCTAACGAAGTATCTAGACAGTTACATAGGTAAGATAACTGGGACTAGTTTCATAGTAAAAACTGGACAGCATGGACACTTTGGGCTGAAGGGCCTGTTTCCATTCTGTAAACCTCTATGACTCTATAACAAAGAAACAGACTGATAAATTGAAAGAAAATTATCAAAGAGTAATCTCACTCGACAAATGGAATGCTAGTCTGTTTATTGGCAGTATTTATTGCCCATTTCTAATTAACCTTAAGAGGATGATGTTGAGCCAACATCTTGACTGCTGGAGTCTGTGTGGTGTAGGTACACCCACAGTACTATTACGGATGGAGTTCCATGATTTTGACCCAGGGACAATGAAGGAATGGCCCAGTGAAGGAATTGGGCCATTATAGTTCATATACAATGAACTATAATGGCCCGATATAGTTCCAAGTAAGAATGTTGTGTGGCTTATTGGAGACCTTGCAGGTGCTGATGTTCCCATGTGCCTGCTACCTTTGTTCTAGGTGGTATAAGTCATGGGTTTGGAAGGTACATTTGAAAGAGCCTTGGTGACATTGGCTGAGGGGTGATCTTATGGAGGTCTGTAACATAATGAGGGGCATGGATCAGCTAGATAGTCGATATCTTTTCCCAAAGGTAGGGGAGTCTAAAACTAGAGGGCATAGGTTTAAGGTGCGAGGGGAGAGATACAAAAGTGAATGTTGCCAGAGGTAGTAGTAGAGGCGGGTACAAATTTGTCTTTTAAAAAGTATTTAGACAGTTACATTGGTAAGGTGGGTATAGAGGGATATGGGCCAAATGTGGGCAACTGGGACTAGATTAGGGGTTTAGAAAAGAAGGTTGACATGGACAAGTTGGGCCGAAAGGCCTGTTTCCATGCTGTAAACCTCTGTGACTCAAATGTTGGCAGTGCCAGCGATACCCAAAAGAAAAATTTAAAATAATCTCAAGTAACTTGAAATGGGCACAGACAATTCTATAGTCAGGAAGGGAACATTATTGGAAGCAGCAAAACTACAACAGAGGGTGGCACGGTGGCACAGTAGTCAGCACTGCTGCCACACAACTCCAGAGACCTGGGTTCGGTTCCTAGCTTGAGTCATTGTCTGTGTGGAGTTTGTATGTTCTCCCTGTGTCTGCGTGGGTTTCGTCCGGGTACTCCCGTTTCCTCCAGCCCAGTCCAAAGATGTGTGAGTGAAGTGGATTGCCCACGCTAAATTGCCCCTTAGTGTCCCAAAATGTGTAGATAAGGTGGATCAGCGGGAGTTAAATGCATGGAATTACAGGGATAAGGCTCCGGTGGGGTGATCTGTAGGAGAGTCAGTGCAGACCCGATGGGACAAATGGCCTTCTTCTGCCGTTTAGTTATTCTAGGAATGATTCTCTGAACATTTAAAAATGATGCACTCAGAATGAAGTACTTATTCTGAAACTTATACATAAATCTGTGCCTGCAAAGCCGGGAAGGAGACTACACACAAAATGTTATAATCGCAATTCAATTTTACCTTCTTAATATCTCATCCCACCACTTCACTGTTGTCGACTGAATATTTTCATCTATTTTTATTTGCGCACACTTGTCGTATGTTTTCATGCTTACACCCTGACCATTTGTTCTATATTTGATATTTTTTTTCTTCTCTGCGAGCTACTCTGCGATTTAGCCCTCAGGCTGGGAATGTGCTTCTCGAATGAAATCCCATTGTCAAAATGGTAATTTAGCAAAATAATTCCCCGTTTCTATCTTTTCAAATCAGTGGGGTGTTTTTATTGTGCCTTGTTTAGGAGTGGTGTTCCAGTAATTACCTGATTGGGAACACACACATCGACCTGCAGGCCACATACACCTGGTTATTTGGACATGAGTTCCGCTCAGTAGCAGGTGGCAGGGAGCTGAGGAAATATTCACAATTGGTGAGTGTGTTGGGGTTGGAATGGTGCCAGGGAGTGAGCTGTGTGACAACCCACTTCTAAACCTCCACTTCTCCTCGTAAAGGTCAAGATCGACTGAGATTTTACAACTCAAACCATCATCGCCCCCGGGATTCACCAGAACCTCATCTGCCTCTGCAGGTCAGAGGACTAAAACCTGATGTTGTCAGACTTTTTACTGTGGTCAGACTCTCTGCAGAGATTAGCAAAGCAGAACAGTCCAATGCGGGAAAAGCCCAACCCACAGCACAAAATCGCACACTGCTGACATTCTGAATAAAAAAAAACTATCAAATTACTTCCCCCTGAGTCAATTAAATTCTGTGCAACGCGACTGGCAATTGCAACCTCATAAAAAAATAGGATTAAAAATCTTTAGCCATCGTGTAAAGCTGTCACCATCGAGAGCTTTTCAGATTGTTAGAATGAATTATATTCTTATAATTGAATCCACTGCTCACACTTTCCACTCACAGGGTTGTTGAACAGAATAAGCAAGTTAACTGATAATTACAAAGATTGTCGGTTTCCCGGATAGGTACAAAACAAAACATTTAGTAATGCACCGCAGCTTTCTGCTAATGAACAAACAGATCGAGGAAGTTAGCAAATGGGGAAAATATACACCAGATGTTATGTTACATTCACAACATCATCTCTTTTGGCTTTGTGTTCTCTGAGGTGTCATCACAGTCTCCGAAAACAACTGGAAGAGATTGCTTACAAATAATATTGCAGCTAAAACTGGTCTTTGGAAATGTCTGCTCTGAGTGAAGATAATAAATGTAGACATGACTGAGAGCCAGATCCAATAATTATTGGACTCATGTTGCATACAAGTAAGAGGCGATTAAAGATTATTGTCGCTGTGTCCTCAATTTCTTTTCACTTGAAGATCCTGGAGAGTCAAGGACAGAAAGAATTGACAGGGTTTTTACTTTTAATGGGATGTAATTTTCCTCAGAGGAACAGTCCAGCTAACTCAGTCTGTAATCAAAGCACTTAGCAAAGCAAACATAACAGTGCAGCAACTGACCCACTCTAGTTAAAAGGATAGACGGGGAGAGGTCACTTCAAAGGCCATATCCCTGTCTGAATGATCGGAAGGAGGAAAGCCCATCAATAGAAAATGAGGCTAGTGGCGAACTGTGCAGGCAGCATTCTCAATAACTGGAGCCCTGTTGATTTCATTCCATAATTAAGTCCACCTTGTTGACCAGCAAGGGGCATGCGTGCGGCAGGTTGTAGTGGGCTGCTCTTGGATGTTGCTTCGGGAGTTGTCTACTGCTTCATGTCGTTGGTGTGCTTAAACTGGACCATCTCGAGGGCAACATGACAGCTCAGAGACTATCTCTGTTGCTGTGCGGACACATGGATTTGGGCCTGTGTCTGTGGGAGTTTGCACGTTCTCCCCGTGGTTGCGTGGGTTTCCTCCGGGTGCTCCGGTTTCCTCCCACACCCCAAAAATGTGCTTTTAGGCTGATTGATTGGGTAACAAATTGTCCCTATATTGGACCTCCCTGATCCTCACACATTAGGCATAGACTAAAATCATGAATAGGTCACTGACCATGGGACGGCGGCGCGGGCTCGTTGGGCCGAAGGGCCTGTTTCCCGTGCTGTGTTGTTCTTTGTTCTAAATTCATATTCCCATGAAACCAACACAGCTGCAAGCATCAGTATTCCAAAGTCATCCCAATCAGCGTTCCGCCCAGACCAAGGGATCGGATCTGTATCATTTCTCCAGCTTCCCTGAGAGGGCACAAACCTCCATTGTATTCAGAGCAGGGTGTAGGAGGGAGTGGGGAACCTGAGGTCGGAAACAAACTGCCCTGAGCTCGTATCATAAAAGTGAGGAAGGGCTTGACTCTTAGACCTCATGCACTTGGGCCTCGGTCAGTGTCTAGACAGTGTCTAGACGGAAGCTGGACAGGAGCTCCAACAGGCAGGATTGGATTGCCAGGGAAGGTGGCTCGCATGGACCATGGGGATGATTCCCCCCATGGCTCAAATGAGTCACAAAAAGTGGCTGTCCAGAGGGATTCACAATGAGGAGGGAGCAGCCCAGGATAGACAGGGCTGAACACTCCACAGGGAGCAGCCCAGGATAGACAGGGCTGAACACTCCACAGGGAGCAGCTCAGGATAGACAGGGCTGAACACTCCACAGGGAGCAGCCCAGGATAGACAGGGCTGAACACTCCACAGGGAGCAGCCCAGGATAGACAGGGCTGAACACTCCACAGGGAGCAGCCCAGGATAGACAGGGCTGAACACTCCACAGGGAGCAGCCCAGGATAGACAGGGCTGAACACTCCACAGGGAGCAGCTCAGGATAGACAGGGCTGAACACTCCACAGGGAGCAGCCCAGGATAGACAGGGCTGAACACTCCACAGGGAGCAGCCCAGGATAGACAGGGCTGAACACTCCACAGGGAGCAGCTCAGGATAGACAGGGCTGAACACTCCACAGGGAGCAGCCCAGGATAGACAGGGCTGAACACTCCACAGGGAGCAGCTCAGGATAGACAGGGCTGAACACTCCACAGGGAGCAGCTCAGGATAGACAGGGCTGAACACTCCACAGGGAGCAGCCCAGGATAGACAGGGCTGAACACTCCACAGGGAGCAGCCCAGGATAGACAGGGCTGAACACTCCACAGGGAGCAGCCCAGGATAGACAGGGCTGAACACTCCACAGGGAGCAGCTCAGGATAGACAGGGCTGAACACTCCACAGGGAGCAGCTCAGGATAGATAGGGCTGAACACTCCACAGGGAGCAGCCCAGGATAGACAGGGCTGAACACTCCACAGGGAGCAGCTCAGGATAGACAGGGCTGAACACTCCACAGGGAGCAGCCCAGGATAGACAGGGCTGAACACTCCACAGGGAGCAGCTCAGGATAGACAGGGCTGAACACTCCACAGGGAGCAGCTCAGGATAGACAGGGCTGAACACTCCACAGGGAGCAGCCCAGGATAGACAGGGCTGAACACTCCACAGGGAGCAGCCCAGGATAGACAGGGCTGAACACTCCACAGGGAGCAGCTCAGGATAGACAGGGCTGAACACTCCACAGGGAGCAGCCCAGGATAGACAGGGCTGAACACTCCACAGGGAGCAGCCCAGGATAGACAGGGCTGAACACTCCACAGGGAGCAGCCCAGGATAGACAGGGCTGAACACTCCACAGGGAGCAGCCCAGGATAGACAGGGCTGAACACTCCACAGGGAGCAGCCCAGGATAGACAGGGCTGAACACTCCACAGGGAGCAGCCCAGGATAGACAGGGCTGAACACTCCACAGGGAGCAGCTCAGGATAGACAGGGCTGAACACTCCACAGGGAGCAGCCCAGGATAGACAGGGCTGAACACTCCACAGGGAGCAGCCCAGGATAGACAGGGCTGAACACTCCACAGGGAGCAGCCCAGGATAGACAGGGCTGAACACTCCACAGGGAGCAGCCCAGGATAGATAGGGCTGAACACTCCACAGGGAGCAGCTCAGGATAGACAGGGCTGAACACTCCACAGGGAGCAGCCCAGGATAGACAGGGCTGAACACTCCACAGGGAGCAGCCCAGGATAGATAGGGCTGAACACTCCACAGGGAGCAGCCCAGGATAGAGAAGGCTGAAATCTCCGGAGGGGGTTCAGGAAGCACTGCTATTCCCATCATGGCCACTTAGGGAAATTTCAAACAAAACTTTTAGAAAGTATTCCCTCGTACCTCCTCCCACTGGATTGAGCTGATGGGAAAGACACAACTACTTCCCAACTCAGTCAAGCTTCAAGTATCTCATCAGACTCGATCTGATGATGAAAATACCTCACCGAGGTCTGTGCAATCACCTTCTAGTCTGCTGTGTAAGAGAGAATATCAGCCAATGGGAGAGAGCTGACATTAGTGATCAAGCCTCATACCGACAAACTGAGAGCAGGGTTAAAATTACCCAACAAAACTGTTCAAATCTCCACTATGCACCGTCAAAGATATTTCTAGTCTTATATAAAAGCAACTTATTGCAGATGCTGCAAGTCTGAAATAAAAACAGAAAATGCTGGAGATACTCTTGCTGGAAGATTTACAAGGATGTTGCCTGGACTGGGAGGCATGCCTTATGAAGATAGGTTGAGGGAGCTGGGACTCTTTTCCCTAGAGAGGCAAAGGTTGAGAGGCGACCTGATAGAAGTTTATAAAATGTTGAGAGGAATAGATAGGGTGGACTCTCAGAGGCTATTTCCCCGGGTTGAAATGGTCGCTACGAGAGGACACAGATTTAAGGTGCGGGGAGGGAAGTACAGAGGTGATGTTAGGGGTAAGTTTTTCACTCAGAGGGTGGTGAGTGAATGGAATCGGCTGCCGTCATTGGCGGTGGAGGCGAACTCGCTGGGGTCTTTTAAAAGACTTCTGGATGAGTATATGGGGTTTAATGGGATTGGGGGTTATAGATAGGTCTATAGATTGGTGGGGTTGATGTGATCGGCGCAACTCGAGGGCCGAAGGGCCTGTTTGTGCTGTAATGTTCTATGTTCTACTCAGTAGGTCAGGAGAGAAGCAGAGATACCGGGCAGGATATTTCACCAGTGGAGTTTCCTGGTCCACCACTCGAAAGATTCTCTGCTGACCTACAAGGCACTGGTCAGGAGTGTGATGGAATATCCCCCACTTGCCGGGATGGGAGCAGCTCCAACAACACTCAAGAAGCTCAACACCATCCAGGACAAAGCAGCCCCACTTGATTAGCACCACATCCACAAACATCCACTCCCTCCACCACCCACGCTCAGTAGCAGCAGTGTGTACTATCTACAAGATACACTGCAGCAATTCACCAAAGATCCTTAGACAGCACCTTCCAAACCCACAACCAACTTCCATCGAGAAGGACGAGGACAGCAGATACATGGGAATACCCCCACCTGCAAGTTCCCCTCCGAGCCACTCACCATCCTGACTTGGAAATATATCGGCCGTTCCTTCATAGTCACTGGGTCAAAATCCTGGAATTCCCTCCCTAACGTTTGGGTCAACCCACAGCATGTTTCACCAACACCTTCTCCAGAGCAACTAGGGATGGGCAATAAATGTTGGCCAACCAGCAACACCCATACCCCACGAATGTATTTGTAAAAAGATACTGGCTGCCTCGCAGCTGATTAATGCACTAACCAGTGTTCATTAGCTGAAGATGGGACTTCTGGAGGTGGTTCTGTCTCAGAGAGTTCCGTTGGGAGCAGTCCCTAGATTCAAAGTTCCAGGAGCCTAGGGGAAGGTACACACGGGGAGGGGGGTGGGGGGAAGTGAGGGGGGGCTGTGGGGGCAGAGAATGAGGGGGGGCTGTTAGAATGTAAAGGGAAGGTAAACCCCCTCCACCCTGATGGATCTGCTCAATGCCTTTCAATAACACCAATCAGAATTGCACAATTTTGTATTTTCAGTCATGTTATTTTTTTCCCCTTGTTCTGATTTCCTTCCAACGTCTGAAAGATGACATTATTTTCCATCATAACTGTCAGTCGCTGTGGTAACGGGAGTTACGGCTACACGTCACTAATCTTCGAGAGGGAACTGCTCACACACTCACTGACCACAGCAACGAACTTCCATTTCCAAATTCATTCCACCACGCTAAACCGAACCAACACCAATAAACAGTGAGTTCAATGCTGCATTATCATAAATAATTGGATTTGAGTCAATAAGTATTTTGTCGTGCAGGGTTACAGAAACACTTTAGTGGAATTGCAGTCCCCGTGATTTGGCTGACAGTGTACACTGATCTAATATTACATTTGTTTATAACATAAGCCTTGCTTCATTGAATAAAAAGAACAGCAGGATTATTCAGAGTACATCTTGTACTTGACTGCTTTGCCTGAAGCCAGTTCCTGCCCACAGTTCCTATGGCCATTACCATGGGTAGGGTGAGGAGAAAGATCCCAAATCTATTCCCACTGGAATAGGAATCAAATCCCTTGCTGTTGGCACCAGTCTGATTTACACTGACTGCCCCACCAACTGATCTGACTGCATCACTCTCCATGCCACCCCATCCCCACCCCCAACATCCGCAACCCCTTCCACCCCACTCCCCCCTCTCTCTGTCCCCCCACTGTGAGATTCTCCAGCCTCTCCTCAACACTTTTTCTTGGCAGAAGGAACGAGTCCCACCACTGTCACTGGGAATTCTCATTGAGGGCCTCCCCATGTTGACAGGGAACCCACTCCTGGAGAGACCAGAAAATCCTGCCAACGCAAACGGCAAGGAAATTCCATCCCACAGACTGCAGCATGCTGTATTCTGAAACTATGAATACATAGATACTACATAGAACCCTACAGTGCAGAAACAGGCCCTTCGGCCCATCGAGTCTGCACCGAACACAATCCCACCCAGACCCTATCCCCATATCCCTACACATTTACCTGCTAATCCCTCTAACCTACACATCCCAGGACACTAAGGGGCAATTTTAGCATAGCCAATGAACCTAACCCGCACATCTTTGGACTGTGGGAGGAAACCGGAGCACCCGGAGAAAACCCACGCAGACACGAGGAGAATGTGCAAACTCCACACAGGCAGTGACCCGAGCCGGGAATCGAACCCAGGACTCTGGAGCTGTGAAGCAGCAGTGCTAACCACTGTGCTACCGTGCCGCCCTATAGATCCATCATGTAGCTGACCAAGAATCCCTCCTGGTCCTAGTGTCTCCCATTGACAAGTGTTGGAAGGGTTTACAAATCAGTGCTAAATATTACGTACGGACCTTCTACGACCATCAGGTCCTAGAGTGGGACTCGAACCCGGAGCTTCTGGTTCAGGGGCACTGTGGGCCAAATTCTCCACCCTCACCCACGGCTAGGATTCTCCAGTCCCACTGCTGTGAATGAAGATTCGGCTGAGCGCCAAATTCCCCGTTCTGACTGGAAGGGCGTGAGTGGCTGGAGAATTCTAATCACAAGCTGCATTATTAGGAATGAATAAATATGTTGTGATGTTTGATTGGGTGACAATCTTACGCTGCAAAGTATTTTCTTTGTCTTCTTTCTCTATGATAGTAAAACTGCTTGTTTTGAATAATTTGCCAAGGTATATTTTAGTTCTAAGTATCCTGAATTCCAATATAAACCTTACTGCTTCCCAAATAAAATAAATATTATCTGTTCAGCTGTTACAGAACAGAAGACCTTTGTAAAAAAAGTGCATTTTTCACCCTGAGAATTGTATTCAGGAAATATTAACATAAGAACATAAGAAATAGGAGCAGGAGTAGGCCATCTGGCCCTTCGAGCCTGCCCCGCCATTCAATAAGATCATGGCTGATCTGTCGTGGCTCAGTTCCACATTCCCACCCTCTCCCCATAACCCTTAATCCCTTCTCTTATCAAAAACCCATCAACCCGTTTCTTAAAAATATTTAGCGAGGCAGCCTCCACCACTTCAACGGGCAGAGAATTCCAGAGATTCAGCACCCTTTGAGTGAAGAAGTTCCTCCTCAACTCTGTTCTAAACCGCCCCCCCTTTATCTTGAGGCTGTGCCCCCTAGTCCTACTGTCTTTTTTGAGTGGGAAGAGTCTCTCCACCTCTATCCTATCCATCCCATTCATCATCTTATACGTCTCAATGAGATCTCCCCTCATTCTTCTAAACTCCAACGAGTACAAGCCTAGTTCATTCAACCTCTCCTCATAGCTCAACCCCCTCAACTCCGGTATCAGCCGAGTAAACCTCCTCTGCACTCCCTCCAAGGCCAAAATATCTTTGCGCAGGTGTGGCGCCCAAAACTGCACACAGTACTCCAGCTGCGGCCTCACCAATGCCCTATACAGCTGCAGCAAGACCTCCCTACTTTTATATTCAATCCCCTTCGCTATGAAGGCCAGCATCCCATTCGCCTTCCTGACCACCTGCTGCACCTGCAAGCTGGGTTTTTGCGACTCATGCACAAGGACCCCGAGGTCCCTCTGCACCGTCGCCTGCTGCAGTTTTTCACCACGTAAGTAATAGAAAACCGGGGTTAGTCTCTGCAAGGCCAGGTTTTTAAATCTATTTATTAGCAGGACATGGATGTTGCTGGCTGGGTCAGCATTTATTACCCATCCCTAATTGCCCCTTGAGAAGGTGGTGGTGAGCTGCCTTCTTGAATCGCTGTAGTCCGTGGGTTGACCCACAATGCCGTTAGGGAGGGAATTCCAGGATTTTGACCCAGTGACTATGAAGGAACGGCGATATATTTCCAAGTCAGGACAGTAAGTGGCTCGGAGGGGAACTTGCAGGTGGGGGTGTTCCCATGTATCTGCTGGTCTTGTCCTTCTGGATGGCAGTGATCATAGAGTTAGGAAGGAGCAGTCTAAGGATCTTTGGTGCATTGCTGTATCTTGTAGATAGTACACACTGCTGCTACTGAGCGTTGGTGGTGGAGGGAGTGAATGTTTGTGGATGTGGTGCTAATTAAGTGGGGCTGCTTTGCCCTGGATGGTGTTGAGCTTCTTGAGTGTTGGAGCTGCTCCCATCCAGGCAAGTGGGGGATATTCCATCACACTCCTGACTTGTGTCTTGTAGATGGTGGACAGGCTTTGGGGAGTGGGGAGGTGAGTTACTCACTGCAGTATTCCCAGCCTCTGACCTGCTCTTGTAGCCACCGTGTTTATGTGGTGAGTCCAGTTGAGTTTCTGGTCAATGGTAACCCCAAGGATGTCGACAGTGGGGGATTCAGTGATGGTTCCACCATTGAATGTTAAAGGACAGTGATCAGAATGTCCCTTATTGGAGATGGTCATTGCCTGGCACTTGTGCGCCATGAATGTTACTTGCCACTTTTCAGCCCAAGCCTGGATATTGTCCGCATCTTGTCACATTTGGACATGGACTGCTTCAGTATCTGTGGAGTTGCGACTGGTGCTGAACACTGTGCAATCATCGGTGAATATCCCCACTTCTGACCTTATGACAGAGGGAAGGTCATTGATGAAGCTGCTGAAGATGGTTGGGCCTAGGACACTCACCTTAAGGGACTCCTGCAGGGATGTCCTGGAGCTGAGATGACTGACCCTCCACAACCACAACCATCTTCCGATGTACCAGGTATGACTCTAACCAGTGGAGAGTTTGTTCCCGATACCCATTGATTCCAGTTTCGCTAGGGCTCCTTGATGCCACACTTGGTCGAATGCTGCCTTGATGTCACGGGTGGTCACTCTCACCTCACCAATGCCCAATTGAACCCAGTGCCCTGGGGGAGGCTGAGGTTTCTGAGTGAAATATTCAAGTATTTAAAGATACAAAGAAAAAGTCAACGGTAAACTTGGGGAAAGAAATAAGGAACTAATTAGTATTTATTTAACACCATTAAGGGCGCACGGTGGCACAGTGGTTAGCACTGCTGCCTCACAGTGCCAGGGAGCCGGGTTCAATTCCCGGCTTGGGTCACTGTCAGTGTGGAGTTTGCACATTCTCTCCATGTCTGCGTGGGTTTCCTCCGGGTGCTCTGGTTTCCTCCCACAGTCCAGGTTAGGTTGATTGGCCATGCTAAATTGCCCCTTAAGGAGCAGGATAAATATCTGGGGTTATGGGGATAGGGCCTGGGTGGGATTATGGTCAGTGCAGGCTCGATAGAACCCTACAGTGCAGAAACAGGCCCTTCGGCCCATCGAGTCTGCACCGAACACAATCCCACCCAGACCCTATCCCCATATCCCTACACATTTTACCTGCTAATCCCTCTAACCTACACATCCCAGGACACTAAGGGGCAATTTTAGCATAGCCAATGAACCTAACCCGCACATCTTTGGACTGTGGGAGGAAACCGGAGCGCCCGGAGAAAACCCACGCAGACACGAGGAGAATGTGCAAACTCCACACAGGCAGTGACCCGAGCCGGGAATCGAACCCAGGACCCTGGAGCTGTGAAGCAGCAGTGCTAACCCACTGTGCTACCGTGCCGGCGTCGAATGATGTCCTTCTGCACTGTCGGCTTTCTTTGATTAATCACCTTTGGATGTTTACAGTGCTTCACTATCAATAAAGTACAAACTCATTGACGTAGTCATCAAGTTGTTGCAAATTATGTAATTCTTTCTAGTTTTCCATTTGTTTCAAGCCCTGTGTTGGATTTTGCAAATCTGGGTGTCTGAGGAATGGGGGTTTTGCAGCATTATGGAAGTGTTGGCTTGAATAAGCTGGAGCTTGGTGTGTTATAATTAGCTCAGAAACTTTTCAAGCGAATCAGACCTTGGACCAGGATAACGCTACAGTGAAGAGAGGGTTAAATTTAAAACAATGGGCCCGATTTGACCATTTTGACTCGAAGCACTGAGCAGACTTGAAAGTGGGAGTGTTTCAGATCAGCCTGGCAACTGCATTTAAATAGCCGTCACGCCCATTTCAGACGCAGTCCCAATTGTGTCCATTTTCGGGCCTTGGTAAAGGGGGGACTGGTGCAGGGGCGAGTGAGGCTCTCACTACTCGCCGCATGCCTGACCTTACCAACTTTCCATGCCGGGCGCAATGCGATGGTAAAATCGGGCCCTATGGTTGTCAAATACATATTTTACTCAATACAAAATCCATTATTTTCTCAATGATTTTGAATCCAGTGCAAAAAGAGGCCATTCAGCCCATCAGTTCTGCACTGACTCTCCAAAAGATCAGCTAACCCAGGCCCTATCCCCATAAAACCATGCATTTACGATGGCCATGGTGTGGCGATGCTGGTGCTGGACTGGGGTGGGCACGGTAAGAAGTCTCACAACGCCAGGTTAAAGTCCAACAGGTTTATTTGGTATCACGAGCTTTCAGAGCTCTGCTCCTTCCTCAGGTGAGTGGAGGTTAGTTCGCAAACACACCATATATAGACAGAGACACAACTTCAAGATAATTACATGTGAAGAATGGTTGGAATGCGAGTTTTAGAGGTAATTGGGTCTTTACAGGTGCTGACAGTGTGTGTGGAGAGAGGGTTAAAGAGATATGAGTTGATTCAAGGCAGGACAGTTAGTAGGATTTTGCAAACCCAGGCCAAACGGTGGGGATTAGATGTAGAGTGACATGAATCCAAAATCCCGGTGTTGGGAGACGTATTTAAGATGGTAAATTCACAAAATCATCTTAGGATATTAAGGGTCATTTTAACATGGCCCATCAACCTAACCCGCACATCTTTGGACTGTGGGAGGAAACCGGAGCACCCGGGAGGAAACCCACACAGACACGAGGAGAATGTGCAGACTCCGCACAGACAATGACCCAAGCCAGGAATTGAACCGGGATTCCTGGCACTGTGGGGCAGCAGTGCTAACCCTAAACCTTCACAATGCATCAGCCTCAGGTGAAACCTCTGGGGCATTAGAACATAGAACATAGAACATTACAGCACAGAACAGGCCCTTCGGCCCACGATGTTGCGCCGACCAGTTACAAAAACAATGACCCACTAGCCTAAACCAATCCCTTTTCATCCATAAACCTATCCACGGATCTCTTAAACGCCTCCAAACTAGGCGCATTTACAACTGCAGCAGGCAGGGCATTCCAATCCCTCACCACCCTCTGGGTAAAGAACCTACCCCTGACATCCATCTTGTAGCTTCCCCCCCTTAATTTAAAGCCATGCCCCCTCGTGCTAGCTTTCTCCATCCTAGGAAAAAGGCTATCACTATCTACCCTGTCTAAACCTCTAATCATCTTATATGTTTCAATGAGATCCCCTCTTAGCCGCCTTCTTTCCAACGAAAACAACCCCAAATCCCTCAGTCTCTCCTCATAGGACCTCCCCTCCATACCAGGCAACATCCTGGTAAACCTCCTCTGCGCCCTCTCTCCATGTAGCAAAGACACTGATTAACTTTCTACATTCGGGTACAAATCAAATAATTGTGCATTTATTAGAATGACATTGGAGACAACTTATTTTCACTGGGAAATACAATTCTGTGTAGATTATCAGCTGTGAAAGATTAATCGTACCTTACTGCGGAGAAGGCGTCAGGTATTTTGTCTTTCCGTGTTTCTGTGTTCCACTCCAGAAAATTCCGCCTGTCAGCTTTCAAAAATAGAGGGTGACAAATGTAACCATTGCAAAAACCATCACCTGCAAGGCAAAAATAGTCAGGACAAACTGCCACCTTCTCCGTCTCACTGAGTATAATCGGATCTGACCTGGAAATACCCAGATATCAAAGGACAGTGTGAAATTAGTAAGAAGATACATAAGAACATAAGAAATAGGAGCAGGAGTAGGCCATCTGGCCCTTCGAGCCTGCCCCGCCATTCAATAAGATCATGGCTGATCTGTCGTGACTCAGTTCCACCTTCCCGCCCTCTCCCCATAACCCTTAATCCCCTCTCTTATCAAAAACCCATCAACCCGTTTCTTAAAAATATTTAGCGAGGCAGCCTCCACCACTTCAACGGGCAGAGAATTCCAGAGATTCACCACCCTTTGAGTGAAGAAGTTCCTCCTCAACTCTGTTCTAAACCGCCCCCCCCTTTATCTTGAGGCTGTGCCCCCTAGTCCTACTGTCTTTTTTGAGTGGGAAGAGTCTCTCCACCTCTATCCTATCCATCCCATTCATCATCTTATACGTCTCAATGAGATCTCCCCTCATTCTTCTAAACTCTAACGAGTACAAGCCTAGTTTATTCAGCCTCTCCTCATAGCTCAACCCCCTCAACTCCGGCATCAGCCTAGTAAACCTCCTCTGCACTCCCTCCAGGGCCAAAATATCCTTGCGCAGGTGCGGCGCCCAAAACTGCACACAGTACTCCAGCTGCGGCCTCACCAATGCCCTATACAGCTGCAGCAAGACCTCCCTACTTTTATATTCAATCCCCCTCGCTATGAAGGCCAGCATCCCATTCGCCATCCTGATTATTTGATTGTGTGATGTACTGGGTAAGACTGTAAATTCACCCCTGGAAATCTTTGATGTCTGATTCCCGTGTTATCCAGAATATTGTTCCATCCACCCAGCTACTGAAGGCACAGCCATTGAAATGGAAATTGGAGAAATCCACACAAATCATAGAATCCCTGCAGAGGCCATTCAGCCCATCGAGACTGCACTGACAACAATCCTACCCAGGCCCTACCCCCAAATCCCTACACATTTTACCCACTAATCCCTCTAACCTACACATCCCAGGATACTAAGGGGCAATTTTAGCATAGCCAATGAACCTAACCCGCACATCTTTGGACTGTGGGAGGAAACCGGAGCACCCGGAGGAAACCCACGCAGACACGAGGAGAAGGTGCAAACTCTGCCTTGTCACCCCATTCTAGAATTGAACCCAGGTCCCTGGCGCTGTGAGGTAGCAGTGCTAACCACTGTGCCACCGTGCCTCATATAATAAGGAATGCAGTTACCAGTCTGAGGTTAGGTGTATAAGAACATAAGAACATAAGAACATAAGAAATAGGAGCAGGAGTAGGCCATCTGGCCCTTCGAGCCTGCCCCGCCATTCAATAAGATCATGGCTGATCTGTCGTGACTCAGCTCCACCTTCCCGCCCTCTCCCCATAACCCTTAATCCCCTCTCTTATCAAAAATCCATCAACCCGTTTCTTAAAAATATTTAGTGAGGCAGCCTCCACCACTTCAACGGGCAGAGAATTCCAGAGATTCACCACTCTTTGAGTGAAGAAGTTCCTCCTCAACTCTGTTCTAAACCGTCCCCCCTTTATCTTGAGGCTGTGCTCCCTAGTCCTACTGTCTTTTTTGAGCGGGAAGAGTCTCTCCACCTCTATCCTATCCATCCCATTCATCATCTTATATGTCTCAATGAGATCTCCCCTCATTCTTCTAAACTCTAACGAGTACAAGCCTAGTTTATTCAGCCTCTCCTCATAGCTCAATCCCCTCAACTCCGGTATCAGCCTAGTAAACCTCCTCTGCACTCCCTCCAGGGCCAAAATATCCTTGTGCAGGTGCGGCGCCCAAAACTGCACACAGTACTCCAGCAAAGAAAGACCCAGGGTCCTTTACAATCCATTTCTCTGTCTTACGTTTAACCTGGAAATGATTGAAGTGAGGGAAAGTGTTCCGTTTGACAGAACTCAACGATCTCAGTGTGAAGCTTTGTGTGGAGAGTGTGGAGGGTATTGAGGGATACCCGGAATATATTCTCAGTGCTGAGACCCAGGCCGATATCATTGATAAAAATAGCTGATAAACTGCTTCACGAGTATTCTGGACCTGAAGAAGTGACATTTCTCCTATTGTACAAAGGTTTCATGTTCAGCCTGAGGGGATGTGCTTAGTGTATTGCCAGCATCGTCTACTTAAACCTGAACTTTATTCCATAAGCTAATCGATGAGGCTTGGAATGAGGGAAGATCTCATTGAGACGTATAAGATGATGAATGGGATGGATAGGATAGAGGTGGAGAGACTCTTCCCGCTCAAAAAAGACAGTAGGACTAGGGGGCACAGCCTCAAGATAAAGGGGGGGACGGTTTAGAACAGAGTTGAGGAGGAACTTCTTCACTCAAAGGGTGGTGAATCTCTGGAATTCTCTGCCCGTTGAAGTGGTGGAGGCTGCCTCGCTAAATATTTTTAAGAAACGGGTTGATGGGTTTTTGATAAGAGAAGGGATTAAGGGTTATGGGGAGAGGGCGGGAAGGTGGAGCTGAGCCACGACAGATCAGCCATGATCTTATTGAATGGCGGGACAGGCTCGAAGGGCCAGATGGCCGACTCCTGCTCCTATTTCTTATGTTCTTATGTTCTTATGATTTGCATATTTATTCATGGGGAGGGACTGGGACCATTTTCCTGCTACAAAGCTGATCTCCTGCTCTGCCACTCGATAGGATCATGAATATTTCAGCGTTAATAAATACTCGCAGCTCTGACAATGAAAATCCCTGACAGGAACACTGCCCTCAGCTCACCCGGGACAGACAGGCAGCCACTGAACATGGCACCAAGACAGAAACAGATTGCTGTTATTGACCATAAGGCTTTAACACTATAAGACATAGCAGCAGAATTAGGCCATTCAACCCATCGAGTCTGCTCCCCCATTCAATCATGGCTGATATTTCTGTCATCCCCCATTCTCCTGCCTTTTCCCCATAACCCCTGATCCCCTTATTAATCAGGAACCTATCTATCTCTGTCTCAAAGACACTTAATGACCCGGCCCTCCACAGCCTTCTGTGGCAAAGAGTTCTACAGATTCCCCACTCTCTGGTTGAAGAAATTCCTCCTCATCTCTGTTTTAAAGGATCGTCCCTTTACCCTGAGGTTGTTCCCTCTGGTTCTAATTTTTCCTATTAGTGGAAACATCCTCTCCACATCCACTCTATCCAGGGCCTCACAGTATCCTGTAAGTTTCAATAACATCCCCCCTCATCCTTCTAAACTCCAACGAGTACAGACTCAGAGTCCTCAACCGTTCCTCATACAACAAGCTCTTCGTTCCATTGGTTATTGTGTCAGAAGATTCCAAATCCTGAAGACCATGAGGCTGATTTTTGGTCTTTTTCTGGTGGGTGGGTAAGGCTCCCGGCCAATCGTGTAGGGGAATTCGAACAGGGAACATTACAGTACAGCACAGGCCCTTCAGCCCTCAATGTTGTGCCGAGCTATGTCCAATGATTTGAGCTTCATCATGTCTGTGTGTAGTGTGTGAATGACATGCACCAAACATTGAACAAGCACTTATCCAATAAGTGTGGCACAGTGGCACAGTGGTTAACACTGCTCCCTCATAGCACCAGAGACTTGGGATCAATCCCAGCCTTCAGTGACTGTCCGTGTGGAGTTTGCACATTCTCCCCATGTCTGATTTGAGTTGATTTATTATTGTCACATGTATTAACATATAGTGAAAAGTATTGTTTCTTGCACTCTATACAGCAAAAGCATACCGTACATAGAGAAGGAAAGGAGAGGGTGCAGAATGTAGTATTACAGTCACAGCGAGGGTGTAGAGAAAGATCAACTTAATGCGAGGTAGGTCCATTCAAAAGTCTGACAGCAGCAGGGAAGAAGCTGTTCTTGAGTCAGTCGGTACGTGACCTCAGACTGACGGAAGAATCATAGAAACCCTACAGTACAGAAAAAGGCCATTCGGCCCATCGGATCTGCATTGACACAATCCCACCCAGGCCCTATCCCCATATCCCACCCACTAATCCCTCTAACCTACACATCTCAGGACACTAAGGGACAATTTTAGCATGGCTAATCAACCTAACCCGCACATCTTTGGACTGTGGGAGGAAACTGGAGGAAACCCACTCAGACACGAGGAGAATGTGCAAACTCTACACAGACAGTGACCCGAGCCGGGAATCGAACCCAGGTCCCTGGAGCTATGAAGCAGCAGTGCTAACCACTGGGCTACTGTGCCACTCCAGGAAGGTGGAAGAGAGAATGTCCGGGGTGCGTGGGGTCCGTGATTATGCTGACTGCTTTGTCGAGGCAGCAGGAAGTGTAGACAGAGTCAATGGATGGGAGGCTGGTTTGCGTGATGGATTGCGTGAGTTTCCTCCGGGTGCTCCAGTTTCCTCCCACAATCCAGAGATGTGAGGGTTAGGTGGATTGGCCATGTTAAATTGCCCCTTAGTGTCAGGGGGATCGGCAGATTCGACGCCTGGGGTTGCAGGGAGAGGGCCTGGATGGGATTGTTGTTGGTGCAGAGTCAATGGGCTGAACGGCCTCCTTCTGCACCACGGGGATTCTAAGATTCTGTGAAGAGGGAGGAAATTAACGGCTCCGTCACTCTGAAAAGCCACAAAGATATTAAAAGGAGCAATTTCTTTCTTATTGGCTACAGCAAGAAGAAGTCTGAAGAATTCTGGGAAGACGCGGGTATTCCCAAGTGTTGGATACAGCACTGATCCTGTGAGCTGGAGAAGGAGTTTGCCTCTGATGCTTGTACATTTCTTCACACTCGGAATAACTGCATTCCTCCCCCTCTTACCCAAGTTATTGCTTCTCCTAGTCTTGGAAAACACTACACTCCATCGGCATCCTCATAGACTCCCTACAGGGCAGAAGGAGGCCATTTGGCCCATCAAGTCTCCACTGACAATAATCCCACTCAGGCCCTATCCCCATATATCTACCCTGCTAATCCCTCTAACCTACGCATCCAGGACACTAAGGGGCAATTTAACCCGCAGATCTTTGGACTGTGGGAGGAAACCAGAGTACCGGGAGGAAACCCACACAGACATGGGGAGAACATGCACACTCCACACAGACAGTGACCAGAGCCAGGAATCAAATCCAGGTCCCTGGAGCTGTGAGGCAGCAGTGCCAGCCAGTGTGCCACTGTGCTGCCCCTTGAGACACTAAGGGGCAATTTAGTGTGAATTGCAGATATTGCAAGTGTGAGGTGGTCCACTTTGGTAGGAAGAATGGTAGGAAGGACTGTTACTTACGTGGCGAAAAACTGCAGCAGGCGACGGTGCAGAGGGACCTCGGGGTCCTTGTGCATGTGTCGCAAAAACCCAGCTTGCAGGTGCAGTAGGTGGTCAGGAAGGCAAATGGGATGCTGGCCTTCATAGCGAGGGGGATTGAATATAAAAGTAGGGAGGTCTTGCTGCAGCTGTATAGGGCATTGGTGAGGCCGCAGCTGGAGTACTGTGTGCAGTTTTGGTCGCCGCACCTGCGCAAAGATATTTTGGCCTTGGAGAGAGTGCAGAGGAGGTTTACTAGGCTGATACCGGAGTTGAGGGGGTTGAGCTATGAGGAGAGGCTGAATGAACTAGGCTTGTACTCGTTGGAGTTTAGAAGAATGAGGGGAGATCTCATTGAGACATATAAGATGATGAATGGGATGGATAGGATAGAGGTGGAGAGACTCTTCCCGCTCAAAAAAGACAGTAGGACTAGGAGGCACAGCCTCAAGATAAAGGGGGGGCGGTTTAGAACGGAGTTGAGGAGGAACTTCTTCACTCAAAGGGTGGTGAATCTCTGGAATTCTCTACCCGTTGAAGTGGTGGAGGCTGTCTCGCTAAATATTTTTAAGACGCGGGTTGATGGGTTTTTGATAAGAGAGGGGATTAAGGGTTATGGGGAGAGGGCGGGAAAGTGGAACTGAGCCACGACAGATCAGCCATGATCTTATTGAATGGCGGGGCAGGCTCGAAGGGCTAGATGGCCTACTCCTGCTCCTATTTCTTATGTTCTTATGCCAGGTACTGGAGGATGGACGTGGAACGAGATTGGAATGTTCAGCACAGTCAGAAATAAGAAAAACTAACAAGAGCTGTGATTTTGAGATTAAGGAAAACTGGAACTTAAGTTACAAAAAAAAGTTACTGCAAAGTTTTTTTTTCAGTAAAGGAGGAGTGGAGAGAGTGCGGAGTGTGTGCCGAGCAGTGTTTGCAAAGGGAATGAGAAAAGCCCCGAGGGACAGCAGGGAGTCGTTCGAAAGTGCAGGAAACCGGGCAGGCTGAGATTAACAGGCTCCCAATGGGATTGGAGCCTGCGGGGGTTCAAGGAAGCTATTCCCGCACTGAGACACTGCAGGCAACAAAGCCTTCAACCCCGTAAATGAAGAGAAATTCTCAACCTGGTTAAAAATAAAGTTTCAAACTTCTGAAAACAATGGCCTCTTGAGTGGTGAAAAAGCTGGAACTCCAGTGAAATCGACAGAAAAGAAACTGACGCGAGATTTATTAGGATGCTACCGGGACTTGATGGTTTAGGTTATTAGGAGAGGCTGGATAGACTGGGATTTTTTTCTCTGGAGCGTAGGAGGCTGAGGGGGAATCTTGTAGAAGTCTATAAAACAATGAGGGGCACAGATCAGCTAGGTAGTCAATATCTTTTCCCCAAGGTAGGGGAGTCTAAAACTAGAGGGCATAAGTTTAAGGTGAGAGGGGAGAGGGGAGAGATACAGAAGGGTCCAGAGGGACAATTTTTTCACACAGAGGGTGGTGAGTGTCTGGAACGATTTGCCAGAGGCAGTAGTGGAGACGGATACAATTTTATCTTTTAAAGAGCGTTTAGACAGTTACATGGGTACGATGGGTATAGAGGGATATGGGACAAAAGCAGGCAATTGGGATTAGTTTTGGGGTTAAAAAGAAAGGGGCAGCATGGACAAGTTGGGCCGAAGGGCCTGTTTCCATGCTGTAAACCTCTAAGACGTCAGAAAGAAGAGGAGTAGCGACTCTTGCAGAAGCCAGAGGGGGGAAAGGACTGCAGAGATCCAAAGGCTCATCCAGACTCGAAACATCGGCTCTATTCTCTCCCCTCGGAGGCTGTGAGACCTGCTGAGATTTTCCAGCATTTTCTGTTTGTGTTTCAGGTTCCAGTGTCTGCAGTGTTTCACTTTTATCACCAGAGGAACTTTCCAGCGCAGGAGAAGTGGAGTTTTAAAGGAAGTTTGAAGGAGGAGCAGTCAGCTTCTCTCCAAGACTTCAAAAGCCCAGGAAAAACACACAGAGAAGCTGCCGATAGCTCAGTGAAAAGATGACAGTCTTAAAGGGATAGTGAATTTAAAGTGATAATAGATTTAAAGTGGCAGTGCACTTAAAATGGTAACTATAAGAAGATACAAACAGTACTGGGCAGGAAAATTGGAGAAGGCCCCAGATAGAAGGCAACTCACAAAAAAAATCCATCAGCAGCAAAGACCTTAGAGGAGGCAATGGAGATCTTAAAGAAGAGGCAAAGCAAGAAAGAGTGCACTGAAAGATCTCAGAAGGAGGGCAATGATTGACACTAATTGATCAAAGGAAGGGCAGCAAGACAAATGCAGCATGGAAACTGGAATAGGTTTTCAGACGCAGAAGATCCTTCACCAAGATTCCTTTATTTACAATTCCAACCGAGGGCTATCAGTCAGCAATCTATCCTCAGGGGTGCCAGAGGAACTGACATGCCCGGTCAAATACAAGGAATAGACTCCCTGATTCGCCCACCAACTGACTTCTTAACCAGGAACATCTTTTGTTTTCCAACCAAATAAACAAAATCAAACTAACTCAGGGACAACTCGACAAGGGCAGCTCCCTAAAAGGCGGGGGACCTCCCCGAAACAAAAAATCAAAACGGAAAGGAAACTTAAAGCATCAAACTAAAATGTGATGAATGGGGTCAATAATACATCCCAGTCCCTGCGGTGCCCAGCGGGCATAGAAGGCATCAACGGTGCCCTCAGATACGGCATGCAACTCCTTAATCAGGAAGCTCATACTCCAGTAGACCAACCTCAATGGCCTGACTGAGGTCATTACAGAAATTAGTCAACACCTTGTCAGAGACAGACACAAACAATAGTGAAGCCAAAAGTGCTTTGATGAATCTTGGTTGATTGAATCAGGGCAGGACTTACTCTGTTAATGGTAGGGCACTGGGGAGAGTTACAGAACAAAGAGATCTCGGGGTACATGTTCATTGCTCCTTGAAAGTGGAGTCACAGGTGGACAGAGTGGTGAAGAAGGCATTCGGCATGCTTGGTTTCATCGGTCAGAACATTGAATACAGGAGTTGAGACGTCTTGTTGAAGTTGTACAAGACATTGGTAAGGCCACACTTGGAATACTGTGTACAGTTCTGGTCACCTTATTATAGAAAGGATATTATTAAACTAGAAAGAGTGCAGAAAAGATTTGCTAGGATGCTACCGGGACTTGATGGATTGAGTTATAAGGAGAAGCTGGACAGACTGGGACTTTTTTCTCTGGAGCGTAGTAGGCTGAGGGGTGATCTTATAGAGGTCTATAAAATAATGAGGGGCACAGATCAGCTAAATAGTCAATACCTTTTCCCAAAGGTAGGGGAGTCTAAAACTAGAGGCCAGAGGTTTAAGGTGAGAGGGGAGAGATACAAAAGTGTCCAGAGGGGCAATTTTTTTCACACAGAGGGTGGTGAGTGTCTGGAACGAGCTGCCAGAGGTTGTAGTAGAGGGGGGTATAATTTTGTCTTTCAAAAAGCATTTAGACAGTTACACGGGTATAATGGGTATAGAGGGATATGGGCCAAACACAGGCAACTGGGATGAGCTTAGGGGATAAAAAAAAAGTGCGACATGGATCAAAGGGTCTGTTTCCATTCTATAAACCTCACTGACTCTATGAAGGTAAGAAAATTAGAAATGAAAGGTTCATTTCTGAAATGTTAATGTATAGTCGGGAAATGATGGATTAACCTTGGAAAAACACAGAAATTAAAGACTTCAAAAGAAACTCGGGTCTATTGAGGAAAAAGAGGAATCAGCAGAAATAATTAAAGCTCTCGATCTGATAGGTAAACAATGAAATGAAATGACTGACAGCAAAATTGAAAAAAAGTCGCGAAACTTAACAAAATGAAATTCGGAACAAGGGGAAGTGAATGAGACAGTAGAACATTCGCTAAAACTCTACAAAGAAACAACCAGGGAATGACTACAAGCCCAGTGAGGATCAGCTGAATAAGAGTTTGAAGAAGGCAAGTTGGCGATAAGAAATTAACTGAAGTGGTAAAAAAATTGCCATTGACGCAGAATCAGCAAATCAGAGAGAGGAGGAAACTGAGATACATCATCAGAATGAGATTGTTGCAATGGTCGCACTGATAAAAATGTACAAGAGCCAATAGAATAAAATGAAAAAGATGCTGAACTGAAATGGTGGAAAGAGAAGAAACTCCATCACATGACCCAGGTACCAGAAACACAGCCATAGGAGACAGAGAGTGGTGGTTGATGGGAAATATTCGTCATGGAGTTCGGTTACAAGTGGTGTGCCTCAGGGATCTGTTTTGGGGCCACTGCTGTTTGTAATTTTTATTAATGATCTGGATGAGGGTATAGTTGGGTGGATTAGTAAGTTTGCTGATGACACCAAAGTCGGAGGTGTGGTAGATTGTGAGGAAGGGTGTCATAGTTTGCAGGATGACTTAGAAAGGTTGCAGAGCTGGGCTGAGAGGTGGCGGATGGAGTTTAATGTGGAGAAGTGTGAGGTAATTCATTTCGGTAGGAATAACAGATGTGTTGAGTATAGGGCTAACGGGAGGACTTTGAATAGTGTGGAGGAGCAGAGGGATCTAGGTGTATGTGTACATAGATCCCTGAAAGTTGGGAATCAAGTGGATAAGGTTGTTAAGAAGGCATACGGAGTTTTGGCGTTTATTGATAGGGGGATTGAATTTAGGAGTCGCAGCGTCATGATGCAACTGTACACATCTCTGGTGCGGCCGCACTTGGAGTTTTGTGTGCAGTTCTGGTCCCCACATTACAGGAAGGATGTAGAGGCTTTGGAGAGGGTGCAGAGGAGGTTTACCAGGATGTTGCCTGGTATGGAGGGGAGATCCTATGAGGAGAGATTGAGAGATTTGGGGTTGTTTTCGCTGGAAAGAAGGCGGCTAAGAGGGGATCTCATTGAAACATATAAGATGATTAGAGGTTTAGACAGGGTAGATAGTGATAGCCTTTTTCCTAGGATGGAGAAAGCTAGCACGAGGGGGCACGATTTTAAATTAAGGGGGGGTAGTTATAGGACAGATGTCAGGGGTAGGTTCTTTACCCAGAGGGTGGTGAGGGACTGGAATGCCCTGCCAGCTGCAGTTGTAAATGCACCTAGTTTGGGGGCGTTTAAAAGATCTGTGGATAGGTTTATGGATGAAAAGGGATTGGTTTAGGCTAGTGGGTCATTGTTTTGTAACTGGTCGGTGCAACATCGTGGGCCGAAGGGCCTGTTCTGCGCTGTAATGTTCTATGTTCTATGTTCTATGTTCTATGTTCTATGTTCTATTCCTTCAGGCCCGACACCCCCAATGGGTGCCGTCCTCTCCTGGATAAAAGTCAGGTAGAAGCCATCAAAAAAATGCTGGAAAATTTCTGCAGGTCTGACAGCATCTGTGGAGAGAGAGTAGAGCCAAGGTCTCGAGTCTGGGTGACCCTTTGTTATTCTTTCAGACTCTTTCTGGTTCTATCAGAGCTTGGCAATGCTCTTGCTCTGTCCAAGACCACAAGAAACAGTAAGATGGCAAGAAACTCAAACCAGCCTCCCACCCACTGACTCTGTCTACACTTCCCGTTACCTCGGGAAAAGCAGCCGGGATAATTAAGGACCCTGAGAAACCCGGACATTCTCTCTTCCACTTTCCTCCATCGGGAGAAAAATACAGAAGTCTGAGGTCACGTACCGACCGACTCAAGAACAGCTGCTGCTGTCAGACTTTTGAATGGACCCACCTCGCGTTAAGTTGATCTTTCTCTACACCCGAGCTATGATTGTAACACTACATTATACATTCTCTCCTTTCCTTCTCTATGAATGGTATGTTTTGTCTGTATAGTGCGCAAGAAATACTTTTCACTGTATACTAACACATGTGACAATAATAAATCAAATCAAAAAGTCAGACCTGCTGACTTTCTCCAACATTTTCTGGTTTTTGTTATGTCCAATTTAATCCAATCAAAGTCCAATTCAGAGTCCCAACAAGTTGAGACATTCCCGATCCAAGCTGACAAGACAGGGATCTCACTTCCTGTCCTGGGCTCGATCTACATGACCCAAGCTGATTGGAGTAGGTGTAGCTCCTCCTCCAAGGCTTGATCTCATTTGCATCTTGGCCAAATGACCGAGACGCTGCTTTAAAAAATTACTTCAAATGAAGTCTCAGTGTAACCTCATGATTCCAACCAACCACAGCATGTCAAGACTACACTTCATCTTAGCTGTTTCAGATTCCAGCATCCACAATATTTTGCCTTTATGTAGAAGGCATGTTGGAATTGTGACAGCAAGAAAGGGTGGCACGATAGCACAGTGGTTAGCACTGCTGCTTCACAGCTCCAGGGTCCTGGGTTCGATTCCCGGCTCGGGTCACTGCCTGTGTGGAGTTTGCACATTCTCCTCGTGTCTGCGTGGGTTTTCTCCGGGTGCTCCGGTTTCCTCCCACAGTCCAAAGATGTGCGGGTTAGGTTCATTGGCTATGCTAAAATTGTCCCTTGATGTCCTGGGATGTGTAGGTTAGAGGGATTAGCAGGTAAAATGTGTAGGGATATGGGGATAGGGTCTGGGTGGGATTGTGTTCGGTGCAGACTCGATGGGCCGAAGGGCCTGTTTCTGCACTGTAGGGTTCTATGAAACAAATCTCTGACCGTTAATCCCATTCCAACGCCGGAATCTCCGCATCATGGAATTGGGACAGTTATGGAGCTGCCAGTCTCTGTACAGATTCTCTTATGAATACAGACCCATCATGTTTCTAATGAAATCTGAATGTGCATTGTTCCGTACCTTCACCAGTTATTCAGGCTGCCGTTATATTAGAGTTTAGTATCAGTATGAAGCAGTCTTGCCTTCACAGTAACACTAAGCCTGGGTTAACGCAAATCCAATGCAAACTCACCCTAAAGTGAGCTAAAGTGAGAGCATCGCCTCCAGGGAGCCTCCTTCCATTTCACACCAGCGAGGCACGCATCCCCAGTGAAGGCACTAGCTTCAGTATTAGCTAATTAGTGCCGTAACGATGACAGTGAAGGTATTACATTTTTATGTATAGCTAACTGCGCGATTGTCAATTCTCCTCACAGCCCCTTGGAAACCATAGCTGGAGGTTGGCTAGTCTGACAACATTACTGCTAAGGCTCAGAGATGAGAAACGGGTGTTTGAGTAAGCTACAGGAAAGAATAAGAACATAGAACATAGAACATTACAGCGCAGAACAGGCCCTTCGGCCCACGATGTTGCGCCGACCAGTTACAAAACAATGACCCACTAGCCTAAACCAATCCCTTTTCGTCCATAAACCTATCCACGGATCTCTTAAATGCCCCCAAACTAGGAGCATTTACAACTGCAGCAGGCAGGGCATTCCAATCCCTCACCACCCTCTGGGTAAAGAACCTACCCCTGATATCTGTCCTATAATTACCACCCCTTAATTTAAAGCCATGCCCCCTCGTGCTAGATTTCTCCATCAGAGGAAAAAGGCTATTACTATCCACCCTATCTAAACCTCTAATCATCTTATATGTTTCAAAAAGATCCCCTCTTAGCCACCTTCTTTCCAGCGAAAACAACCCCAAATCCCTCAGCCTCTCCTCATAGGACCTCCCCTCCATACCAGGCAACATCCTGGTAAACCTCCTCTGCACCCTCTCCAAAGCCTCCACATTCTTCCTGTAATGTGGGGACCAGAACTGCACACAGTACTCCAAGTGCGGCCGCACCAGAGTTGTGTACAGTTGCAACATGACACTGCAACTCCTAAATTCAATCCCCCTACCAATAAACGCCAAGACACCGTATGCCTTCTTAACAACCTTATCTACTTGACTCCCAACTTTCAGGGATCTATGTACACATACACCTAGATCCCTCTGCTCATCCACATTATTCAAAGTCCTCCCATTAGCCCTATACTCGACACATCTGTTATTCCTACCAAAGTGAATTACCTCACACTTCTCCGCATTAAACTCCATCCGCCACCTCTCGGCCCAGCTCTGCAACCTGTCTAAGTCACCCTGCAAACTATGACACCCTTCCTCACTATCTACCACACCTCCGACTTTGGTGTCATCAGCAAATTTACTAATCCACCCAACTATACCCTCATCCAGATCATTAATAAAAATTACAAACAGCAGTGGCCCCAAAACAGATCCCTGAGGCACACCACTCGTAACCAAACTCCATGATGAATATTTACCATCTACCACCACCCTCTGCCTCCTATCCGCTAGCCAATTCCTGATCTAATTCCCTAGATCACCCCCAATCCCATACATCTGCATTTTCTGCAGAAGCCTACCATGGTGAACCTTATCAAACGCCTTACTAAAATCCATATACACCACGTCCACTGCCTTACCCCCATCCACCTCTTTGGTCACTTTCTGAAAAAACTCAATAAGGTTAGTAAGGCATGACCTACCCGCCACAAAACCATGCTGACTATCTCCAATCAATTCATTACTCTCCAAATAACTATAAATCCTATCCCAAAGAAAAAAAAAGAACAAAGAACAATCCAGCACGGGAAACAGGCCCTTCGGCCCAACGAGCCCGCGCCGCCACATCACCCTGCACCTATTCTACCCTGCATGGCTACGAATGGAACCCTACTCAGTCAGATTCAGAATAATTTTTTCTAAAACCTTGCCCACAACAGAAGTGAGACTCACCGGTCTATAATTCCCGGGGAAGTCTCTGTTCCCCTTCTTAAACAATGGGACAACATTCGCTAACCTCCAATCTTCCGGTACTATACCAGAGGCCAACGACGACCTGAAGATCAGAGCCAGAGGCTCTGCAATCACTTCTCTTGCCTCCCAGAGAATCCTGGGGTAAATCCCATCCGGACCAGGGGACTTATCTATTTTCAGTCCCTCCAGAATATCTAGCACACCCTCCTTATCAACTGCAACACTGTCAATTCTACTCCCCTGCAACCCAGTGTCCTCCTCAGCTATATCCATGTCCCCCTACGTGAACACCGAAGAGAAATATTGGTTCAATGCCTCTCCAATCTCCTCCGGTTCCACACATAACTTCCCTCTGCTGTCTATAACTGGCCCTAATCTTGCCCTAACCAACCTTCTGTTCTTGACATACCTATAGAATGCCTTAGGATTCTCCTTAACCCTATCAGCCAAAGTCTTCTCATGTCCTCTTTTAGCCCTTCTTAGCTCACTCTTCAACTCCCTCCTCGCCAATCTAAAGTTTTCTAGTGCACTACCCAAGCCCTCACGTCTCATCCGAACATAAGCCTTCTTTTTCCTCTTAAGCAACAAAAAAACTTTTTTGGTGCACCACGGTTCCCTAGCCCTACCAATTCCTCCTTGCCTGACAGGGACATACCTATCACGGACTCGCAGTAGCTGCTCCTTGAAAAAGCTCCACATTTCGGACGTTCCCAGTCCCTGTAATCTCCTAGTCCAACCTATGCTTCCTAATTCTCTCCTAATAGCCTCATAATTACCCTTGCCCCAGCTAAAACTACTGACCCGAGGTTCATGCCTATCCCTTTCCATCACTAAGGTGAACGTAACCGAATTGTGGTCACTATCACCAAAATGCACACCAACTTCCAAGTCTAGCACCTGGTCTGGCTCATTTCCCAGCACCAAATCCAATATAGCCTCACCTCTAGTTGGCCTATCTACATACTGAGTCAAAAAACCTTCCTGCACGCTTTGTACAAAAACTGACCCCTCTAATGAGCTAGAGCTATAACAATTCCAATCAATATTAGTAAAGTTAAAATCCCCCATAACAATTACCCTATTACTTTCACTCCTAACCAGGATCGTCTCCGCAATCCTTTCCTCAACCTCTCTAGAACTTTTAGGAGGTCTATAAAAGACTCCCAACAGACTCTCCTCTCCTATTTGTAATCTCCGCCCATACTACCTCAACAGACAAGTCCTCATCAAACTTCCTCTCTGACACTGTGATACAATCCCTGACCAATAATGCTACCCCTCCCCCCCCTCCTTCTCTACTCCGACTAAAACATTTGGACTCCGGGACCTGCAGCAACCATTCCTGACTCTGCAGGAGAAGCTGCTTGATTTTCCCAACCTAATATTTGCCTCACTAATTCAAGGCAGAGAACAATGACAGAGCGAGTACCGTGGGCAATCAGAATTCTTTATGGGTTAGAAACATAGAAACTAGAAGCAGGAGTAGGCCATCCAACCCTTCGAGTCTGTTCCTTCGTTCATTTTAATCATGGCTGATCATCGAATTCAATATCCTGATCCCCCTTTCCCCCCCCATATCCCTCAATCCCTTTCGCACCAGGAGCGATATCTAATTTCTTCTTGAAATCACACATTTTGGCCTCAACTACTTTCTGTGGGAGTGAATTCCACAAATTCACCACCCTCTGGGTGAAGAAATTTCTCCTCACCTCAGTTCTAAAAGGTCATCTTGAAACTATGACCCCCTAGTTCTGGACTCCCCCCATCACCGGGGAGATTCTTTCTGAATCTACCCTGTCTAACCCTGTTAGAATTTTATAAGTTTCTATGGGATCCTCTCTTACTCCTCTAAACTCCAGTGAGTATAATCCTAACCCACTTAGTCTCTCCTCATATGACAGACCTGCCATCCCAGGAATCAGCCTGGTAAACCTTCATGGTGCTCCCTCTATAGCAAGAACATCCTTCCTCAGACAAGGAGACCAAAACTGCTCACAATACTCCAGGTGTGACCTCACCTACGCCCTGAACAATTGCAGCAAAATATCCCTTTCCCGAAACTCAAATCCTCTCGCTATGAAGGCCAACAATACCATTTACCTTCTTTACTGCCCGCTGTTCTTGTAAGGGTTACCTTAAAAGCTCATCACCACTTCAGAGCTGAAGATGTAAATTGAAGGGAGATTTGGAAGCGCCATGCAGTGAAATAATGCAGCCCATTTCCCATTTCCAGTACATGTAACTAGTGTTCTGTCCAATTTATTATTATCCATTTTTTCACTTAGTGCAGAGGAAGTTGGATTAATTGAAATTAAGAGGCTTGTTTATCAGAGTTAGTTGTTTGATTAAATTTTTCCATCATAGTTCGAATTGGCCATTTACACTCTGTACGGACTCTGTGAAAGTCAGATACATGTAATTCATACCAATTAATCTCTAATCATTATCAACTAATGTACATGATATGAAATTATACACTCCAATTTTTCTTGGGAGATTAATTGTCCTGTAAGTATTTTATGACATCAATTCAGATCACCATTGATATTTTAGATTGATTTATTTGAGAGGGTCAGCTATTTAGGGAAACACGAATTTTCATAATGTACAAAGTGTTGTTTCCGCTAAGTGTTCACCAGGAAACAAAAACAATTTCTTTTGAATCATTTCCACTATTACAAATCATATTTACCATGATTTTAATGCTGCACAGTGAATTATTTTTCCTTTGTTCATATCTATTTATTGAAAAGGATTCACTTTATTGGATTAAATACGGGGACACTGTATTAGAGAGGTTTACAGCACGGAAACAGGCCCTTCGGCCCAACTTATCCATGCTGCCCTTTTTTAAAACCCATAGCTAGTCCCAGTTGCCCGCACTTGGCCCATATCCCTCTATACCAATCGTACCCATGTAACTGTCTAAATGCTTTTTAAAAGACAAAATTGTACCCACCTCTATTCCTGCCTCAGCTTATTCCAGACATTCATCACCCTTTGTGTGGAAAAATTGCCCCTCTGGACTCTTTCTCTCCCCTCTCACCTTAAACCTCTGCCCTCTAGTTTTAGACTCCCCTACCTTTGGGAAAAGATATTGACTATCTCGCTGATCTGTGCCCCTCATTATTTTATAGACTCTATAAGATCACCCCTCAGCCTCCTACGCTCCAGAGAAAAAAGTCCCAGTCTATCCAACCTCTCCTTATAACTCAATCCATCAAATCCCGGTAACATTTAATAACTTTTTTCTGCATTCTTTCTCGTTTAGTAATATCCTTTCTATAATAGGGTGACTATTCACCTGTCATCCAGTCATTTTGCTCATGGCATTCGTAATTACAATGGTGTAAGTAAGCAAAAGGATTCACAGATTTAATGTATCATCTGCCTTCCCATTTTTACGACACAAATGAGTAAGTGACTTTTCCCAGACCCCGTACGCTGGGTTTGGAGATGGGCAGGTCAGAACACTAGCAAGGAGCTAAACTGGGGTAAAGGTTAAAGAGATGTGTATTGTCTCCAGCGATCACTGAATCACTGAAACAACGATATGATGACATCAACAAGTTCCATCCCACCATCAGATTCACTAAGTGTCCTCCAAGGCGGCCTTCACGACACACGACAGCGCAGAGTCACTGAACAGTGACTGATAGCCAAGTTCCGCACACATGAGGATGGTCTCAACAGGGATCTTGGGTTCATGTCGCACTATCTGTAACCCCCGTGACTTGCCTGGGTTTGCAAAACCTCACTCACTGTCCTGTCTGGAGACAATACACATCTCTTTAAACTGTGCTTAACCCTCTCTGCACTCATATTGTCTGTACCTTTAAGACTTGATTACCTGTAAAGACTCACGTTCCAACCATTATTATGTAACTTGAGTTTGTGTTTTTATATGCCCTGTTTGTGAACAGAACAGCTTTATAGAACCTTAGTGAGGCCGCACTTGGAATATAGAGTTCAATTCTGGTCACCACACAACCAGAAGGATGTGGAGGCTTTGGAGAGGGTACAGAAAAGATTTACCAGGATGTTGCCTGGTATGGAGGGTATTAGCTCTGAGGAGAGGTTGGAGAAACTTGGTTTGTTCTCATTGGAATGACAGAGGTTGAGGGGAGACCTGATAGAAGTCTACCAGGTTATGAGAGGCAGGGACAGAGTGGATAATCAGAAGCTTTTTCCCAGGGTGGAAGAGTCAATTCCTAGGGGGGGCACAGGTTTAAGGTGCGAGGGGGTAAGGTTTAAAGGAGATGTACGAGGCAAGGTTTTTACACAGAGGGTGGTGGGTGCCTGGAACTCGTTGCCTGAGGAGGTAATGGAAGCGGATACTGTAGTGACTTCTAAGGGGTGTCCTGACAAGTACATGAATAGGATGGGAATAGAGGGATATGATCCCCGGAAGGGTAGGGGGTTTTAGGAACAACATGGCTGGTACAGACTTGGAGGGGCCGAAGGGCCTGTTCCTGTGCTGTAATTGTCTTTGTTCTTTGACTGCAGTTCGATCAGGATATATCACCAATTGTCATAGTAAAGGTCTTGGACAATATATATCGACATAGGATTATAAAGTGCTGACAGGAGCAGATTTAAACCTCACACATGACGGACACGTCATTGATAAGTATCAGTCCAGCTGGTTACATTCACTTTCAGTAAAAATGCACGTGTAATACTTAACGCAGCTCAATATAAGCTTCATTTGTCAGAAATGAGCAGCATTTAACAGTGATGTATTGCAGCGTCACTTCTTAAACGCCGCAAAGCGATACTCCCTCAGAGGGAGATAGGTATTGGTGCACCAGACAGCCAAGAGCAGCCAGTCCTACCGCAGCAGAGTGCAATGTGCCGATGGACGATCTATCTTTATCAATCAAGAGAATCTTCAGAGGCTGAGGAATTCCGACAGGGGAATATTCCTCTGGCAACAGCGCAGAGATTCCTATTTCTCCAGCACTTAGGGGGAAATCCAACTCACAAGAGTTTTCTCGCATCCATTGAAAACTAGAACGACGGCAGAATCTAAGACAGGACCTATTTATTAAACAGGCAACTTTTCCCAGAGAACAAGGTTCTCTGAGGTGAAGGATCCTCTTGGAGAGAGTGATCATTGTATGGTGGAGTTTCTGGTGCAGATGGAGGAGGAGAAAGTGGGTTCCCGGACACGCGTCCTTTGTTTGAATAGAGGGGAGTACGGTAGGATGAGAGAAGAATTGGCGAATATGGACTGGGGGAGTGCGTTGGAGGGAGGGTCGGCTGAGGAGCAGTGGAGGATCTTTAAGGAGATCTTTCTTGGTGCTCAGCAGAAATTTATTCCGATGGTCAAAAAGGACAGTAGGAGGAGAGGTAATAAGCCGTGGATAACGAAGGAGGTGAAGGAAAGTGTTAAATTAAAAGCGGAGGAGTTTAGATTAGCTAAGAGCAGTGGGCGAGAAGAGAATTGGGAGAGGTTTAAATGTCAACAAAGATTGACAAAGAAGTTGATAAAGGAGGGTAGGAGAAACTATGAAGCTGGGCTAGCGCTTAATATAAAAAAGGATAGCAAGAGTTTTTATAAATATGTAAAAAGGAAGAGGCTAGCTAGGGTGAATGTTCATCCTTTAGAGGATGAGAAAGGGAACCTAGTGGTAGGGGATGGGGATATGGCTAAGGTATTGAATAACTTTTTTGTTTCCATCTTCACGGAGGAGGACGTGAATAATTTGCCGGGTGTTAGCGATGGAAAGGTGGTAGGAATGGAGGGTCTTAATGACATTACTGTTACCAGAGAGGCGGTGCTCGACAGACTGGAGGGGCTGATTGTGGACAAGTCCCCAGGACCGGATGGAATGCATCCGAGGGTTCTGAAAGAAATGGCGGAGGTTATAGTGGATGCATTGGTGGTTATTTTCCAGACGTCGCTGGATTCCGGGGAAGTGCCGGAAGATTGGAAAGATTGGCAAAAGTTGCAGCAGGACATAGATAGGATGCAGGACTGGGCGGAGAAGTGGCAGATGGACTTCAACGCGGATAAATGCGTAGTCGTCCATTTTGGCAGAACCAACGGGATGAACGAGTACACTATCAAGGGCAGGAGTCTGAGTAGTGTTGAAGAGCAGAAGGATCTAGGGGTCCGGGTCCACAGGACTCTTAAATCGGCCTCGCAGGTGGAGGAGGTGGTCAAGAAGGCGTATGGTGTACTGGCCTTCATTAATCGAGGGATTGAGTTTAGGAGTCGGGAGGTAATGCTGCAACTTTATAAGACCCTTGTCAGGCCTCATTTAGAGTATTGAACAAGAACAAAGAACAAAGAACAAAACAGCACGGGAAACAGGCCCTTCGGCCCAACGAGCCCGCGCCGCCGTCCCATGGTCAGTGACCTATTCATGACTCTAGTCTATGCCTAATGTGTGAGGATCAGGGAGGTCCAATATAGGGACAATTTATTACCCAATCAATCAGCCTAAAAGCACATTTTTGGGATGTGGGAGGAAACCGGAGCACCCAGAGGAAACCCACGCAACCACGGGGAGAACGCGCAAACTCCCACGGACACAGGCCCAACTCCATGTGTCCGCACAGTAACAGAGATAACCTCTGTGCTGCCATGATGCCCTCGAGATAGTAAGTGCCTGTGGATAAAAAATTTCATTATTAAAGACTCTATACCCCTGAGACTAAACTGACCCCAAGCTTACAATGCTTAGTAAGGCCTGCTATATCCCCCTATATGTAAACTGCTCATGTGGCTGTCCAAGTGACTCTTGAACAACCCTAGCGTGCCTGCTTCCACCACCTCACTCGGCAGTGCATTCCACATCCCCACTACCCTTTGTGTGAAAAACTGCCCTCTAACATTAGTCTTATATCTAGCCCCCCTCAACCTAAGCCCGTGACCCCTCGTTCTATCCATTTCTAATAGCGGAAAAAGCTTATCACCATCTACTCTATCTGTCCCCTTCATAATCTTATAAACCTCTATCAAATCCCCCCTCAGCCGACGTCTCTCAAGGGAAAACAGCCCAAGTGCGTTCAATCTTTCCTCGTAAGACAGCCCTTCCATACCAGGCAACATCCTGGTAAATCTCCTCTGCACTCTCTCCAGGATCTCTACATCCTTCCGGTAGTACGGCAACCAGAACTGGACGCAGTACTCCAGGTGAGGCCTAACCAACGTTCTATACAACTGCAACATCAGACTCCTACTCTTATATTCTATACCCCTTCCTATGAAGGCTAACATGCCATACGCTTTCCTCATCACATTCTGCACCTGCACCGACACCTTCAGGGACTTGTGTACCTGCACCCCCAGGTCTCTCTGCGTATCTATACTCCGGATAGTTCTACCTTTTATCATATAACTCCCTTCCACATTATTCCGGCCAAAGTGCATCACCTCGCATTTCTCCGGATTAAATTCCATTTGCCATCTATCTGCCCAATCTACCAGCCTATCTATGTCCTGTTGCATTGCCAGGCACTGCTCCTCAGTACCCGCCAATCCAACCAACTTAGTGTCATCAGCAAATTTGCTGATCACACCACCTACCCCCTCTTCCAAGTCATTAATATATACTACAAATAGTAGAGGTCCTAGTACCGAGCCCTGCGGCACCCCACTGGTGACAGACCTCCAATTGGAAAAGGAGCCCTCCACTACTACCCGCTGTCTTCTCCTCCCAAGCCAGTTCTTCACCCATCTACATACCTGGCCTTGTATCCCATGAGCCTTCACCTTTTCTATCAGCCTACCGTGAGGGACCTTGTCAAACGCCTTACTGAAATCCATATAGACAACATCAACGGCTTGTCCTTCGTCAACCGTTTTTGTCACCTCTTCAAAAAATTCCAATAGATTCGTAAGGCACGACCTCCCTATAACGAAGCCATGCTGCGTATCCCTGATCAGATTGCAGCGCTCCAGATGCTCATACATCCTATCCTTGAGGATCCTCTCCATTATCTTGCCTATAACTGAAGTCAAGCTCACTGGCCTATAGTTCCCTGGGTTATCCCTCTGACCCTTCTTAAACAACGGTACAACATTTGCAATCCGCCAATCCTCTGGGACCTCACCTGTGTCCAAAGAAGAGGCAAAGATTTGCGTCAGAGGCCCAGCAATTTCATCCCTCACCTCCCTTAGCAGCCTAGGATAGATGCCATCAGGCCCCGGAGATTTGTCTGTCTTTATATTGTCTAAAAGTCCCAACACCTCTTCCCTCGTGATGACTATTTCCCTCAACGGATCCTCAAACTTCTCAAGCACAGCAGCAGAGGACTGACCCCTCTCCTGAGTGAATACCGACGCAAAGTATTCATTCAAGATCTCCCCCATTACCCCAGGCTCCAAGCATAGTTCCCCTCCTCTGTCCCTGAGAGGACCAATGTTCCCTCTAACCATCCTTTTGTTTCTAATATAAGAGAAAAAGAGTATTGTGCGCAGTTCTGGTCGCCTCACTGTAGGAAAGATGTAGAAGCTATTGAGAGGGTACAGAGGAGATTTACAAGGATGTTGCCTGGACTGGGAGGCATGCCTTATGAAGTTAGGTTGAGGGAGCTGGGACTCTTTTCCCTGGAGAGACGAAGGTTGAGAGGCGACCTGATAGAAGTTTACAAAATGTTGAGAGGAATAGATAGGGTGGACTCTCAGAGGCTATTTCCCCGGGTTGAAATGGTTGCTACGAGAGGACACAGATTTAAGGTGCGGGGAGGGAAGTTCAGAAGTGATGTTAGGGGTAAGTTTTTCACTCAGAGGGTGGTGAGTGAATGGAATCGGCTGCCGTCAGTGGTGGTGGAGGCGAACTTGCTGGGGTCTTTTAAAAGACTTCTGGATGAGAATATGGGGTTTAGTGAGATTGAGGGTTATAGATAGGTCTGTAGGTTGGTAGGTGTTGATGTGATCGGCGCAACTCGTGGGCCGAAGGGCCTGTTTGTGCTGTAGTGTTCTATGTTCTAAAATGGCTAATGTTACGCCGTTGTTTAAGAAGGGTGCCAGGCAAAAGGCGGGGAATTATAGGCCGGTTAGTTTAACGTCTGTGGTAGGTAAAATGTTAGAATCCGTCATTAAAGAGGAAATTGCGAGGCATCTTGAAGGGAATTGCTTGATAGAGCAGACGCATCACGGTTTCATTAAAGGGAAGTCATGTCTGAGAAATTTACTGGCGTTCTATGAGGATGTGTCTAGGGCAGTGGATAGAGGAGAGCCGGTGGATGTGGTCTTTCTGGATTTTCAGAAAGCGTTTGACAAAGTACCTCACAAGAGGTTATTGCAGAAGGTCAGGGGACTTGGAGTTGGGGGTAGGGTGTTAGCGTGGATAGAGGATTGGTTGTCTAATAGGAGGCAGAAAGTGGGGTCAACGGGTGCTATTCGGATTGGCGGATGGTGACTAGTGGAGTGCCCCAGGGGTCGGTGCTGGGGCCTTAGCTTTTTACCATTTATATAGATGATCTGGAGGAGGGAACCGAGTGTAGGGTGTCGAAATTTGCGGATGACACCAAGATTGGGGGAACGGCAAATTGTGTGGAGGGTGTGGAGAGTCTGCAGAAGGATCTAGATAGGCTGGGCGAATGGGCCAGGAAATGGCAAATGGAATTTAATGTTGGCAAGAGTGAGGTCGTCCACTTTGGAAGGAAGAATAGTAGGAAGGACTATTACTTACGTGGCGAAAAACTGCAGCAGGCGACGGTGCAGAGGGACCTCGGGGTCCTTGTGCATGAGTCGCAAAAACCCAGCCTGCAGGTGCAGCAGGTGGTCAGGAAGGCGAATGGGATGCTGGCCTTCATAGCGAGGGGGATTGAATATAAAAGTAGGGAGGTCTTGCTACAGCCCTATTGGTGAGGCCGCAGCTGGAGTACTGTGTGCAGTTTTGGGCGCCGCACCTGCGCAAGGATATTTTGGCCCTGGAGGGAGTGAAGAGGAGGTTTACTAGGCTGATACCGGAGTTGAGGGGGTTGAGCTATGAGGAGAGGCTGAATAAACTAGGCTTGTACTCGTTGGAGTTTAGAAGAATGAGGGGAGATCTCATTGAGACGTATAAGATGATGAATGGGATGGATAGGATAGAGGTGGAGAGACTCTTCCCGCTCAAAAAAGACAGTAGGACTAGGGGGCACAGCCTCAAGATAAAGGGGGGGTGTTTTAGAATGGAGTTGAGGAGGAACTTCTTCACTCAAAGGGTGGTGAATCTCTGGAATTCTCTGCCCGTTGAAGTGGTGGAGGCTACCTCGCTAAATATTTTTAAGAAACGGGTTGATGGGTTTTTGATAAGAGAGGGGATTAAGGGTTATGGGGAGAGGGCAGGAATGTGGAGCTGAGTCACGACAGATCAGCCATGATCTTATTGAATGGCGGGGCAGGCTCGAAGGGCTAGATGGCCTACTCCTGCTCCTATTTCTTATGTTCTTATGTAACAACCCTTCTACTGGCTCTGCCAGGTTGTCAAGGCAATCTATTAAGAAATAAATTCTAAATCTCCCTTTTTCCTATGATTTCTGAAGTTCTTCCTTTTCAATTTTTTTAAATTCATTCATGGAACATGGGCATCGCTGGCTGGCTAGCATTTATTACCCATCCCTAGTTGCCCCTTGAGAAGGTGGGGGTGAGCTGCCTTCTTGAATCGCTGTATTCCATGGGTTGACCCACAATGCCGTTAGGGAGGGAATTCCAGGATTTTGACCCAGCGACTGTGAAGGAACGGCGATATATTTCCAAGTCAGGATGGTGAGTGGCTCGGAGGGGAACTTGCAGGTGGGGGTGTTCCCATGTATCTGCTGTCCTCGTCCTTCTAGACGGAAGTGGTCGTGGGTTTGGAAGGAGCTGTCTAAGGATCTTTGATGAATTGCTGCAGTGTATCTTGTAGATAGCACACACTGCTGCTACTGAGCGTTGGTGGTGGAGGGAGTGAATGTTTGTGGATGTGGTGCTAATCAAGCGGGGCTGCTTTGTCCTGGATGATGTTGAGCTTCTTGAGTGTTGATGGAGCTGCTCCCATCCAGGCAAGGTGGGAATCAATAATATAACAGAATGAAAGTCTCTGCCAAGTCTATTCCAAAGCACTCATCTGAAAAGCAGAGCAGTAGAGAGTGTGAATCCAGCACCACTGGTCACTTATCCACAGGAGAATGGACACAAGGTCAGGCTGGTAGTGAATAGTAAAAATACAAAAACATGTTTTATTGCAGACTTGTTTTATTGCAAACATGTTTTATTGCACACAGCACAGTTTACACACTGTGCTGTGTGTAAACAGCACAGTGAAAGGACATGATGGTGGAATTAAACTGTGTTTCTCCTTGTGCATTCATGGAGCCTTAGAGTTACTGAAGAATGTATTGAAGTCAGTGTTACCTCGACACTGTAAAGTGAAACATCACACAGGGGATCTTCCACACTAGCAGCAGATCAAAATAATCCAGTTACCAAAAGTCCTTCTGATTAGGAGAAATGATAACTCTCATAAGGTCCAGTGGCAGAGTGGTTAGCACTGCTGCCTCCAGGGACCTGGGTTTGATACCAGCCCTGTCTGTGTATGTTCTCCCCGTGTCTGCATGGGTTTCCTCCAAGTACTCCAGTTTCCTGCCACAGTCCAAAGATGTGAAGGTTAGGTGCATTAGGCAAACTAAATTGCCCCTTAGTGTCCCAGGATGAGTAGGTTAGAGGGATTAGTGGGTAAATATGTGTGGTTATGGTGATAGGGCCTGGGTGGGGTTCTGGTCGGCACAGAGTCGATGGGCCCAAAGGCCTCTTTCTGCACTGTCAAGATTCTGTGTCCATTGGGAATCTGGAGCTCTCTGAGTTCCGGAAGATGATTATTTTACATTTTTCTTGGTTTTCAGTAAGTACACATTCTGACACTGACAGAGCAAACAGCAAAGGATCAAATGATTGTTAAAATAAGAGGATAGTTCACACATACATGAATGCAGAAAGAGAATTAAACAGCTAAGTATGAATTTAAAACACATACACTGGTATTAAATGTATTTTCGATATTGTGTGAATCACTGTTCATTTTGGCCAAAGTAAGTCATCGAAAGGCATGATGGGAAAGGTAAATCATTGAGAGCCAAAGGCCTGGGAACCCATGAGCTAGCAGAACTCATAGCTAGAAGGTTCTTACGGAGGAACATATTTCACAACAATAATGAATATGTGCAGTCACTGCCCAGACACAGAATAGATATGCTCCTGGACGCAGGAATACCTGTTAGTTCAGCTCGGCAGTGAGCCGGTAGAAGCATCCACTTTGATCCTTATGGTGGCATCTACCATAATCAGGGAATAGATAAGATAGAAGCAGGGAAATTGTTTCCACTGGCGGGTGAAACTAGAACAAGGGGGAATAGCCTCAAAATAAGGGGAAGCAGATTTAGGACTGAGTTGAGGAGGAACTTCTTCACACAAAGGGTTGTGAATCTGGAATTCCCTGCCCAGTGAAGCAGTTAAGGGTCCCTCATTGAATGTTTTTAAGGCAAGGATTTTTGAACAGTAAAGGAATTAAGGGCTATGGTGAGCAGGCGGGTAAGTGGAGCTGAGTCCATGAATAGAGTAGCTGTGATCTTATTGAATGGCGGGGCAGGCTCGAGGGGCCAGATGCCCACACTTGCTCTTAGTTCTTATGTTCTAACCAGGTAACAGGGAAGTGGCTTTAGCCAAGAAGTGAGTTAGCATCTGAGTTTAATGGATGAATGAAATACTATCCCATTGATCATTGTTCTTTAGTAATTTTTTATTTTTTGTACTGTGACATTGTTTTTCTGAGTCTAGTTGCCACCTAGGGGAGGGAAGTACAGAGGTGATGTTAGGGGTAAGTTTTTCACTCAGAGGGTGGTGAGTGAATGGAATCGGCTGCCGTCGTCGGTGGTGGAGGCGAACTCGCTGGGGTCTTTTAAAAGACTTCTGGATGAGTATATGGGGTTTAATGGGATTGGGGGTTATAGATAGGTCTATAGATTGGTGGGGTTGATGTGACCGGCGCAACTCGTGGGCCGAAGGGCCTGTTTGTGCTGTAATGTTCTATGTTCTATGTTCTATGTTCTTGTCAAAAACCCCACTAACACTTCTCCTGGTAACAGATAATGGCTAACCCAGCTGGAACTCATTTATAAGGCAGGCCGAGGACTGGGCCTGCTGAATATAGAACTAAACATGGACTGGTGTGTGTAGATCACGGTTGTGGCTTTACTTTATGTTCTGTAAATAAATGTTGTTCTTTTCCAGTCATGTTTCTTGAGTTGTTACACCAGAAGGGTATACCTGTGCAGGTATCTGATAATTGTAGCTATGACCTTCCACTCCAGGAAGGCCAACTAGTAAATGGACAAATGCCTAGCTGGATTTTAACCATTGTAGCAATCTTTATATTTTCTGGTATCTGCCTCTGTTGAATCCCCTCATTCTGTCACACCACCTGATCTAACCTACTGGGCACTCGTTAAAATTGAGGCTGCAACTTGTCTCAAAGTCTTGAGTGAGACAAAGTACAGAGCATTAGAAATTACAGAGGCCAGCTTGAGAGAGCTGTGTGAGGTGGAGGAGATCAGCAAAGCTAAAAATACTCTCCTAAAAGCAAAGAAGGTTCATGGGGGGGATTTCATAGAAGGATTTAAAAAGATGAAAGGATTCGATAGAATAAAAATGAAGGATTTATTATCATTGGCTGGACAGTCAGCATGTAGAGATGCTGATGTTGGGCTGGGATAATCACAGTAAGAAGTCTCACAACACCAGGTTAGAGTCCACAGGGATTTGAAAAAGGAACAACAACGGAGGGCAGGTGGAGATGAGCTAAATCCCTTTTTATGAATTGAATCGTTATGAAATATAAGAACATTAGAACATAAGAAATAGGAGCAGGAGTAGGCCATCTGGCCCTTCGAGCCTGCCCCGCCATTCAATAAGATCATGGCTGATCTGTCGTGGCTCAGCTCCACCTTCCCGCCCTCTCCCCATAACCCTTAATCCCCTCTCTTATCAAAAACCCATCAACCCGTTTCTTAAAAATATTTAGCGAGGCAGCCTCCACCACTTCAACGGGCAGAGAATTCCAGAGATTCACCACCCTTTGAGTGAAGAAGTTCCTCCTCAACTCCGTTCTAAACCGCCTCCCCTTTATCTTGAGGCTGTGCCCCCTAGTCCATCTGTCCTTTCTGAGCAGGAAGAGTCTCTCCACCTCTATCCTATCCATCCCATTCATCATCTTATACGTCTCAATGAGATCTCCCCTCATTCTTCTAAACTCTAACGAGTACAAGCCTAGTTCATTCAGCCTATCCTCATAGCTCAACCCCCTCAACTCCAGTATCAGCCTTGTAAACCTCCTCTGCACTCCCTCCAAGGCCAAAATATCTTTGTGCAGGTGCGGCGCCCAAAACTGCACACAGTACTCCAGCTACGGCCTCACCAATGCCCTATACAGCTGCAGCAAGACCTCCCTACTTTTATATTCAATCCCCTTCGCTATGAAGGCCAGCATCCCATTCGCCTTCCTGACCACCTGCTGCACCTGCAAGCTGGGTTTTTGCGACTCATGCACAAGGACCCCGAGGTCCCTCTGCACCGTCGCCTGCTGCAGTTTTTCACCACATAAGTAATAGTCCTTCCTACCATTCTTCCTTCCAATGTGGACCACCTCACACTTGCCAACATTAAATTCCAGTTGCCATTTCCTGGCCCATTCGCCCAGCCTATCTAGATCCTTCTGCAGACTCTCCACACCCTCCGCACAATTTGCCTTTCCCCCAATCTTGGTGTCATCAGCAAATTTCGACACCCTGCACTCGGTTCCCTCCTCCAGATCATCTATATAAATGGTAAAAAGCTGAGGCCCCAGCACCGACCCCTGGGGCACCCCACTAGTCACCAACCGCTAATCCGAATAGCATCCATTGACCCCCACTCTCTGCCTCCTATTTGACAACCAATCCTCTATCCACGCTAACACCCTACCCCCAACTCCATGTCCCCTGACCTTCTGCAATAACCTCTTGTGAGGTACCTTGTCAAACGCCTTCTGAAAATCCAGAAAGACCACATCCACCGGCTCTCCTCTATCCACCGCCCTAGACACATCCTCATAGAACTCCAGTAAATTTGTCAGACACGACTTCCCTTTAATGAAACCGTGCTGCGTCTGTTCTATCAAGCAATTCTCTTCAAGATGCCTCGCAATTTCCTCTTTAATGACGCATTCTAACATTTTTACCTACCACAGACGTTAAACTAACCGGCCTATAATTCCCCGCCTTTTGCCTGGCACCCTTCTTAAACAACAGCGTAACATTAGCCGTTTTCCAATCTTCCGGCACTTCCCCGGAATCCAGCGACGTCTGGAAAATAACCACCAATGCATCCACTATAACCTCCGCCATTTCTTTCAGAACCCTCGGATGCATTCCATCTGGTCCTGGGGACTTGTCCACAATCAGCCCCTCCAGTCTGTCGAGCACCGCCTCTCTAGTAACAGTAATGTCATTAAGACCCTCCATTCCTACCACCTTTCCATCGCTAACACCCAGCAAATTATTCACGTCCTCCTCCGTGAAGACAGAAACAAAAAAGTTATTCAATACCTTAGCCATATCCCCATCCCCTACCACTAGCTCCCCTTTCTCATCCTCTAAAGGACCAACGTTCACCCTAGCCAGCCTCTTCCTTTTTATATATTTATAAAAACTCTTGCTATCCTTTTTTATATTAAGCGCTAGCCCAGCTTCATAGTTTCTCCTACCCTCCTTTATCAACTTCTTTGTCAATCTTTGTTGACATTTAAACCTCTCCCAATCCTCTTCTTGCCCACTCCTCTTCGCTACTCTAAATGCCTCCGTTTTTAATTTAACACTTTCCTTCACCTCCTTCGTTATCCACGGCTTATTACATCTCCTCCTACAGTCCTTTTTGACCATCGGAATAAATTTCTGCTGAGCACCAAGAAAGATCTCCTTAAAGATCCTCCACTGCTCCTCAGCAGACCCTCCCTCCAACGCGCTCCCCCAGCCCACATTCGCCAACTCTTCTCTCATCCTACCGTACTCCCCTCTATTCAAACAAAGGACATGTGTCCGGGAACCCACTTTCTCCTCCTCCATCTGCACCAGAAACTCCACCATACAATGATCACTCTCTCCAAGAGGATCCTTCACCACAAGGTCCCTAATTCTACCCGCCTCATTACATAGCACCAGATCCAAGATAGCTCGCTCCCTCGTCGGCTCCAACTCACACTGTTCGAGGAAACTATCCCGGCAGCATTCCAAGAACTCCTCCTCGAGCCCCCCGTGTCCAACATGGGTCGACCAATCAATATGCAGATTGAAATCCCCCATAACTATGGCCATTCCATTCCTGCACGCTGCACTTATTTGCGCATTAACAGCCCGCCCCACCTCCAGATCATTATTCGGGGGCCTATAGACGACACCCACCAGCGTCTTCCTCCCTTTGCTGTTCCTAATCTCCACCCACAACGATTCCACCCTCTGCTCCTTGGCTCAATATCATCCCGTGCTACCACCTTGATGTTATCCTTAATCAGCAAAGCTATGCCCCCCCCTTTTCCCTCCCGCCTATCCTTCCTAAACACCTGATACCCTTGGACATTCAGCTCCCAGTCCCTGTCACCTTGCATCCACATCTCTGTAATGGCCACCAGATCATATCCATTTGTGTCGATCTGCGCCACCAGCTCATCCACTTTATTCCGAATGCTTCGTGCATTCAGATACAGCGCTTTCATCCCAGCCTTCACCTGGACCCTATTTGCCGTAACACCACCAACCCTACTCACGCCCCCTACTCCCTCTATTATTGGGACATCCTCAGCCTCTTCCCTTACCTGTACCCTCTCCTTAACTTTAGACCTCGTAAGGTCACCTATCCTCGCACCCTCCCCCCCCGAATTAGTTTAAAGCCCTGTCTACAGTCCTCTTTACTGTTGCCTGAATGACTCCAGAGCCCCATGTATTTACCCCAGTAATCTCCCTGATCTACACTTCCTGGCACAGTAAGGGTCAATTTAGCATGGCCAATCCACCAAACCTATACATCTCTAGACACTAAGGAACAATTTAACACGGCCAATCCACCTAACTTGCACATCCCGGACTGTGGGAGGAAACCAAAGCAGACAGTGGGAGAACGTGAAGACTCCACACAGACAGTGACCCAAAGCTGGAATTGAATCCGGGTCCCTGGAACTGTCAAGAAGCCAATTTTGTAACCACTTAGATACCTCACCCTGGATCCCGTGAGATTTAACCTAACACAACAACCTACCGTGTGGGAATTAGTCATTATATTAACATAACGTTTTAACACTAGATAGTTTTAGCCCTGGAAATAACTAATAACCATTTAGGTTGAATAAATTCTCCTACAGATTGAGTTATCCAGCAGGAGGTTCAAGCATTCAGAACCCTGTGAGTCTGAGAGCTCCTTATGCACCCCTGATGGAGTATAACTGATCAGAAAGCGTATTTGCATCTCAAAGCATCTGCAAAACTGACAAAGCAGCAATGAAGTATCCCATCAATCTGAGGCCTAACAATACCTTTTCCCATCCCGCCTGCCGTAGTGGACCAGGCGTGGGGGGGTTGACCACGCAGCGATCTGTTGATCTCAGGTGGGATTTTCCAGTCTGGGGGTGAGCGTAGCTGGAAAATCCCACCCCAGGTACCAGAGAGAAGAGGAATTACAAATTACTTTCAGAAGAGCCACAGTCACCTGTGACTTACGGTCATATACTTGGATCTTAACCATCTGAATTTAAAATAAATCACTCCTGGGACGAGGGGCACTCCTTATGGGCTCCTGCTCTGCCCAAGATCACAAGAAATTACAAAAGATTGTGAATGTAGCCCCAATCCATCACACAAACCAGCCTCCCATCCATTGACTCTGTCTACACTTCCCACTGCCTCGGCAAAGCAGCCGGGATAATTAAGGACCCCACGCGCCCCGGACATTCTCTCTTCCACCTTTTTCCATCGGGAAAAAAGACACAAAAGTCTGAGGTCCCGTACCGACCGACTCAAGAACAGCTTCTTCCCTGCTGCTGTCAGGCTTTTGAATGGACTTATCTAAGTTGATCTTTCTCTACACCCTAGCTATGACTGTAACAATATAATCTCCATTCTCTCATTTCCTTCTCGATGAATGGTATGCTTTCTTTATATAGCGTGAAAGAAACAATACTTTTCACTATATACTGATATACGTGACAATAATAAATCAAATCAAATCAAAATTGCCCATCCCTGGTTGCTCTCGAACTGAGTGGCTTGTTAGGTCAGTTCAGAGGGCAGTTAAGAGTTACGCACGTTGCTGTGGATCTGGAGTCACGTGTAGGTCAGACTGGGCAAGGACAACAGATTTCCTTCCCTAAAGGACATTAGCAGAATCTCAGCTGATCTTATAAGTGAAGTGGAGCTCGGTCACATCACACTGTGGGTAGTGGGAAGGTGCACAGGCCACCTTCTTTCATTCTACATTCTCTGACATTATCCGACTTCACCAGGGGAGCCCAATCTCCTACTCCGATCCAAGTGGTTGGAATGAATTGTATCTGGAATGATGCGGGATAAAAGGCAAGTGTACAAATCCCCACAGAATAGTCTTTGTTCAAAAATTAACAATGTTCCTTTTAAGCATTTTATATCAAAGGCAAAACCTGATTTTCAAGTGCTCTAAAATTAACCCTGTTTATTAGTTAATCTAAAAGCCATTTTTGAAACATAATTGTTCCAAATTTGTTGCCAATTTTGTTTTAAACACGTTTAATTTAGAAATTTAACTAAATGGAAAGACAGAGGCTGAGGGGAGACCCAACAGAGGTCTGTAAGATTGTGAGAGGCAGAGACAGGGTGGAGAGTCAGAGGGTGGAAGTGTCAATTACACGGGGGGGCACAGGGTTCAAGGTGAGAGGGGGACAGGGTAAGGGAGATGTGCGGGGGGGGAAGTTTTTCACGGAGGGAGTGTTGGGAGCCTAGACCACACTGCCAGAGGAGGTGGTGGAAGCAGGAACATTAACAACAACATTGAACATCTGAATGGGGACATGAATAGGGAGGGAATAGAGGGATACAGACTGAGTAAGGGTGGAAGGGTTTTTTTAATTTAGTTAGGGCATCATGATCGGCACGCGATTGGAGGGCCGAAGGGCCTGTTCCTGGGCTGTAATTTTCTTTGAAAAGAAGTGAGAGATGGGAAGGTAATAATTTGTCATTGCAGCTTCCGAGTGATTCCACAAGCAGATATTTCACAGGCGTATTTCTGAAATCTAAACTTTCCCTTCACTCTTTGAGTAAAGTGACGCTCGATAAAGGACAATGTGGAATAATCCGAATACAACCCAGAAACATCAGATAAATGATGCTCATTAACCTGGCTCCTCTTGTAATTCCTCATAATCCGGTTAACAGGAGTCCAATCGGCAGTGATATTTCACTCCACAGTTGCGTTATAAATGCAATTCTTGCAAATGGAATTACATTATTGATTTCAATGAAACTTCATAAATAACCAAAAAATGAGCTACTGCCCGCAAAAATACACCGTCTGAATTGAATTTCCAGTGCAGTATACTTTACACTGAATACCGCAGAAACTAAGCGCCAAGGAAAGCCCATTATAAACTGTTACAAAATTCTTTTCACTGCTGCTTTTATAACCGGGACATCTCGCTCCGCTATCCAATCTCCCAAGATGGCCAAATGAAGCAGTGAGGTGCAGCAGTGCTGAGCGGACAGGTTGGGTTGGTAAACTCACTGGTCTGACACTGATGGTCACAATTAGACTTCTGGTCACCCGTCACCTTCCGTCCTGAAGAGATTGGGTTGAGTTTGGTTCATTGTCTTCAAAGGAGATGGTGGCGCAGTGGTTAACACACAGAGAGCCGGGTTCAATTCCGGCCTTGGGTCACTGGCTGTGTGGAGTCTGCACATTCTCCCCATGTCTGGGTGGGTTTCCCCCGGGTGCTCCGGTTTCCTCCCACACTCCAAAGATGTTTGGGTTAGATGGATTGATGTGGGTATGCCGGCGTTGGACTGGCGTAAACACAGTAAAAAGTCTGACAACACCAGGTTTTAGTCCAACCGATTTATTTGATAATATTCTCACAAGCTTTCGGGGTTAGCCCCTTCGTCAGGTGAATGGAGAGTTCTGGCCTCAGACAGAGCATATAAAGCACAGACAGTTTAGAGATTGCTGATTAGAATGCGAATCCTTACACCTAACCTGCTGTTCAAGACCTAAAGTGGCTGATAATGTGAGTGGAAGGAGCACTGATCACAGTTTAAAGAGATGTGTATTGTCTCCAGACAGTACAGTAAGTGAGGTTTTGCAAATCCAGGCAAGTCACGGGGGTTACAGATAGTGCGACATGAACCCAAGATCCGCACACAAGAGGACGGTCTCAACAGGGATCTGTCTGTGCTTTATATGCTCTGTCTGAGGCCAGAACTCTCCATTCACCTGACGAAGAGGGTAACCTCGAAAGCTTGTGAGAATATTATCAAATAAATCGGTTGGACTAAAACCTGGTGTTGTCAGACTTTTTACTTAGATGGATTGGCCATGGTAAATTGATCATTGGTGTCCCAAGATATGTAGATTAGAGGGACTAGCAGGATTACAGGGATTGGGGAGAGCGGTGGGCATGGATAAGATGCTCTGTCAGAGAGTCAGTGCAGACTTGATGGATCGAATGGCCTCCTTGTGCACTGTAGGGATTCTATGAGGTCAAAGTATCTCCGCTGTTGGAACAGTTGTTTCTCTATCCTGTACATATCCTAGGATTCTATCCATCTGGATGGTGGGTTGGTACCAGATGTATTTAGAACATAGAACACTACAGCACAAACAGGCCCTTCGGCCCACAAGTTGCGCCGATCATATCCGTACCTACCAGGCCTATCTATAACCCCCAATCCCATTAAACCCCATATACTCATCCAGAAGTCTCTTAAAAGACCCAGCGAGTTCGCCTCCACCACCACCGACGGCAGCCGATTTCACTCACTCACCACCCTCTGAGTGAAAAACTTATCCCTGACATCTCCTCTGTACTTCCCTCCCCGCACCTTAAACCTGTGTCCTCTCGTAGCGACCATTTCAGCCCTGGGAAACAGCCTCCGAGAATCCACCCTATCTATACCACTCAACCTTTTATAAACCTCTATCAGGTCGTCTCTCAACCTTCGCCTCTCCAGGGAGAAGAGACCGAGCTCCCTCAACCTATCTTCATAAGGCATGCCTCCCAGTCCAGGCAACATCCTTGTAAATCTCCTCTGCACCCTTTCAATAGCTTCTACATCTTTCCTATAGTGAGGCAACCAGAACTGCGCACAATACTCTAAGTGGGGTCTGACAAGGATCTTATAAAGTTGCAGCATTACCTCCCGACTCCTAAACTCAATCCCTCGATTAATGAAGGCCAGTACACCATACACCTTCTTGACCACCTCCTCCACCTGCGAGGCCGATTTAAGAGTCCTGTGGACCCGGACCCCGAGATCCTTCTGCTCTTCAACACTACTCAGACTTCTGCCCTTGATAGTGTACTCGTTCATCCCGTTGGTTCTGCCAAAATGGACGACTACGCATTTATCCGCGTTGAAGTCCATCTGCCACTTCTCCGCCCAGTCCTGCATCCTATCTATGTCCTGCTGCAACTTCTGACATCCCTCCAGACCATCCACAACACCACCGACCTTCGTGTCATCAGCGAACTTACTTACCCATCCTTCCACTTCCTCATCCAGGTCATTTATGAAAATGACAAACAGCAAGGGTCCCAGAACAGATCCCTGGGGCACTCCACTGGTGACTGACCTCCATTCCGAAAAAGCCCCATCCACAACCACTCTCTGCCTTCTGCAGGCAAGCCAGTTCTGGATCCACAAGGCCAAAGGCCCTTGGATCCCATGCCCTCTCACCTTCTCAAGAAGTCTTGCATGGGGGACCTTATCAAACGCCTTGCTGAAGCCCATGTACACCACGTCCACGGCACTTCCTTCGTCAATGTGTTCAGTCACATTATCGAAGAACTCAACTAGGCTCGTAAGGCACGACCTGCCCTTAACAAAGCCGTGCTATTTCTGATCATTGTAAACTTCTCTAAATGCTCATAAATCTTGTCCCTCAGTATCCTCTCCATCAGCTTACCAACCACTGAGGTCAGACTCACCGGTCGGTAATTTCCCGGGCTATCCCTGTTCCCTTTCTTGAAAATAGGAACTATATCCGCAATCCTCCAATCTTCCGGAACCTCTCCCGTCTCCATCGATGATGCAAAGATCATCGCCAGGGGCTCTGCAATCACCTCCCACAGTAACCTGGGGCGAACACGATGGTAAAAGGGAAATGTTGGTAAATGTGGGCGAGCAGGTCACTAATTCAATTTAAATGCATGCAAATACATTCAAATCACTGTCGTGCCTGTTTCGGGTGCGATTCGGATTGTGGCCATTTTCAGGCCTTGGTCAAGTGGGCATCTGCCCGAACACAAATTGCCCTAATCACCTCACACCCAACTTTACCACGATTTCACGCAGATAATCGGGCGTGACGCAATCAGGCCCATGAGCGCTCATTCTAGCAGCTGACCAAATGTTTGGAAGTGTGGAAGCATCAAACTTTATTTTCACAAATGGAACAATCCTTAAAAAAAATACATGAAGCATTCTGTCCAAAGAATAGGCTTAAATTAAAAACACTTACATTTATATAGAACATAAGAACATAAGAAATAGGAGCAGGAGTAGGCCATCTAGCCCTTCGAGCCTGCCCCGCCATTCAATAAGATCATGGCTGATCTGTCGTGACTCAGTTCCACCTTCCCGCCCTCTCCCCATAACCCTTAATCCCTTCTCTTATCAAAAACCCATCAACCCGTTTCTTAAAAATATTTAGCGAGGCAGCCTCCACCACCTCAACGGGCAGAGAATTCCAGAGATTCACCACCCTTTGAGTGAAGAAGTTCCTCCTCAACTCTGTTCTAAAACGCCCCCCCTTTATCTTGAGGCTGTGCCCCCTAGTCCTACTGTCTTTTTTGAGCGGGAAGAGTCTCTCCACCTCTATCCTATCCATCCCATTCATCATCTTATATGTCTCAATGATTTGCTTTGTATCCCAGTGAATGTTCATCCCGGACTCTCTGTTCATTTATCTCCTTGCTGTTTGTGGGATAGAACATAGAACATTACAGCACAAACAGGCCCTTCGGCCCTCGAGTTGCGCCGATCACATCAACCCCACCAATCTATAGACCTATCTATAACCCCCAATCCCATTAAACCCCATATACTCATCCAGAAGTCTTTTAAAAGACCCCAGCGAGTTCGCCTCCACCACCGACGATGGCAGCCGATTCCAATCACTCACTACCCTCTGAGTGAAAAACTTACCCCTAACATCACCTCTGTACTTCCCTCCCTGTACCTTAAATCTGTGTCCTCTCGTAGCAACCATTTCAACCCGGGGAAATAGCCTCTGAGAGTCCACCCTATCTATTCCTCTCAACATTTTATAAACTTCTATCAGGTCGCCTCTCAAGGATCTGGGATCATTTTGAAAACCATTCATGAGCTGTCCAGTGCTTTTGAACATCCTAAGGCCATGAGAGATAGAAATACAAATACTTCCGGTTACAGTGACATGATATATTTTTTCTTGCAATCTTACCAATCACGAACCTACGTAACCGTTTTAAATATACTCAGTGACCCAGCCTCCACAACCTTCTCTGGCTACGAATTAGATAGATTCCCTCTGGCTGAAGACATTCCTCCTTATCTCCGTTCTGAAGGGTTGTCCCTTTACTCTGAGGCTGTGCACTGGGATCCTGGTCCCTGTCACTAATGGAAACATCTTCCCCATGTCCGCTCTATCCAGCCGATAGCTTGTGCACCAGTCAGGGCAGGAATTGTAATGGATTCTACCTGGAAATTAAGAGATATGTGGGCCACGATCGACACGCAAGAACTAACCTGTTCTCCTTCCCCACTCAGAAATTATTCACCTCACTGTCTTCACACAACGCCCATAAAAGGGCAGTGCACGACAGGATTCTCAACATCATCATAGATCAGCCCCATTTCAAAGACTCAGCCCTGATTTATTGTAATGTCTAAACTCCAAACCGAACAATCTCAATTACTCCACTATATCGACTGATTATACCCGTCTTCTCCCAAACCATTTCTTTTTTAAATCTTAAGCGCGGTCCAGTCTCTGATTTAAGAAAGTGGTTTTATTGGTTAGTATTCCATAGAAACCCTACAGTGCAGAAGGAGGTCCAAACTGACAGCAATCCCACCCAGGGCCCTATCCCCATATCCCCACATATCCACCCTGCTAATCCCTGTAAACTGAGCATCCTGGGACACTAAGGGGCAATTTAGCACGGCCAATCAACCTAACCCGCACATTTTTGGACTGTGGGAGGAAACCGGAGCACCCGGAGGAAACCCACGCAGACATGGGGAGAATGTGCAAACTCCACACAGACAGTGACCCGAGCCGGGAATCGAACCCAGGTCCCTGCTGCAGTGAGGCAGCAGTGTTAACCCACTGTGCCACTGTGCCACCCTTGAAAGATTCATTGCCACAGCCTGAATTTGAGATTCCGCCTGTTTCCATTTTTTCCCAAAGTCGTCAAGAACCTTTATCGGAATCGACTTTTAGTTATAAATATAGAAATAATAATTTCACATCCTAAAAAAATGTCCGAGTCCCAATCCTGGAAATTGGATGAGCCGGAAGTTTACCTGCAGTTTATTTTTCCCGGAACGCAGTTTTGAGTCAGTTGAGTTAAAACAATAATCGTTCCATTTTGCTGAAATTGCTAATGAGTTCTCCACCCTTTCCCTAAAGAGCAAAAATACTAACAGCTGCCACTGTAATCCCAGCTATCCTGTGACTTGTGCCTCTTGCTGCCTGTCTGTTTCCAGGATCATGCATTAATTATTCTCCTATTATTTGCAAAGATTGCAGAAAAGCTCTGGTGTCCATCTGAGATCTTAAAATAATAACCTTATTCAGGTGTGCATTAATCTGCAGAACAGGAATATGGAACAGGAAGCGGGCAGCCTTCTCCCCAGCTCCTTCTACTATTCAATACATCCTAATTGATCTGTATCTCAATTTCATTTATTTAAACCTTGTTTATTTGTCACAAGTCGGCTTACATTAACACTGCAATGAAGTTACTGTGAAAAGCCCGTAGTCTCCCTCGGGTACACTGAGGGAGAATTTAGCACGGCCAATCCACCCTAACTAGCACACCTTTCGGACTGTGGGAGGAAACCGGAGCACCCGGAGGAAACCCACGCAGACACGAGGAGAACATGCAGACTCCACAATGACCCAAACTGCCTTTGCTCTTTTTTTAAATCTATAACCTAACAGAAATCTGGTGATTTTGGTTTTGATCATTTCAATTGCCTCAATTCTGTGACAAAGTGGGTGAGAACGTTCCAGATTCTCACTCCCTGGATGAAAAAAATGCTTCTTGATTTCACTCCAAGAACACTTTGCTCGAGAAATTTGGAATGATGCTCCCTTGTTCTGGAACTCTCCCCCACCCCCATCTCTCTTCCGGAGGAAATCATTCCTCGATGTTAGCACTTTGAGAAAACTGGGTTGATCTGCACCTGTCCTCTGAATTGAACCCTTTAACCAGGGGAGCTTCTGGTGATCTTGCATCATAACTCCCTCCAAGATCAATGTACCTCTCCGGAGATTCAGTCCTGAAGCTGGACCAGGAAAGTACAACAGAGGTAAGACCTCCTCTCTTCGCATTTCCATCCCCAGTTCTGGATTTTTGTGAGTTTGCATTGAGGCTCCAACTCCCAAATCTCTCTGCACCGTCACAACGCTCTGATTGTCCTCATCACATCCAAATATATAATTACTTTTTTGGCAGAGTGTTATTGACAATGGACTCGTAATCCAGAGACCCAAAGTATTATTCTGGGGACCTGGGTTCAAATCCCACCACGGCAGATGGTGAATTCGATGAAAGAAATCTGGAATTAAGAATCTACCATGAAACAATTGTCAATTGAAGAAAAACCCATCTGGTTCACTGATGTCCCTTTAGGGAAGGAAATCTGCCGTCCTTACCCGGTCTGGCCTACATGTGACTCCAGATCCACAGCAATACGGTTGACTCTTAAATGCCCTCTGAACAGGCTGAGTAAATCACTCAGTTGAAGGGCAATTAGGGATGGGTAACAAATGCTGGCCCAGCCATTGACCCCCACATCCCAATAAACAAAATAATCGTTTCACACTTCCCCATGTTTTGTCCACTCACCTGGTCTGGTTACTGGGTTGGTACCTGGAATGAGCGAGTAATGAGGGAAGCTTGGGCAGAATGGTCTCGTTCGCACTGGAGTTTAGAGAGTGAAGGGTGATTGACCGTTACTGGGGCAGAGGCTGGGCGAGGGGCTAGGGATGGAGGGTGCGGAGGGTAGAGGAGTTTTTATATAGGGCTGGAATAGAGAATAGATGAGTTTTTAAGAATTAACTTGGGCTGTTTTCCCTTGAGAGACGTCGGCTGAGGAGGGATCTAATAGAGGTCTATAAGATTATGAAGGGGATAGATAGAGTAAATGGTGGTAAGCTTTTTCCGCTATTAGAAATGATTAGAACGAGGGGTCACGGGCTTAGGGTGAGGGGGGCTAGGTATAAGACAAATATTAGAGGGCAGTTTTTCACACAAAGGGTAGTGGGGATGTGGAATGCACTGCCGAGTAAGGTGGTGGAAGCAGGCATGCTAGGGTTGTTTAAGAGTCACTTAGACAGCCACATGAGCGGTCTACATATAGGGGGATATAGCAGGCCTTACTAAACATTGTAGGCTTGGGATTCCGTTTTTGCCTCAGGGATGTTACAGTCTTTGCCTGTTTAATAATGAATTTTTTGTCTCCACAGGCATTTAAGTCCACCTTGTTGACCAACAAGGGGCATGCATGTGGCAGGTTGTAGTGGGCTGCTCTTGGATGTTGCTTCGGGAGTTGCCTATTGCTTCATGTCGTTGGTGTGCGTAAACTGGACCATCTCGAGGGCAACATGACAGCTCAGAGACTATCTCTGTTGCTGTGCGGACACATGAATTTGGGCCTGTGTCCGTGGGAGTTTGCGCGTTCTCCCCGTGGTTGCGTGGGTTTCCTCCGGGTGCTCCGGTTTCCTCCCACATCCCAAAGATGTGCTTTTAGGCTGATTGATTGGGTAACAAATTGTCCCTATATTGGACCTCCCTGATCCTCGCACATTAGGCGTAGACTAAAATCATGAATAGGTCACTGAGACAATGGGACGGCGGCGCGGGCTCGTTGGGCCGAAGGGCCTGTTTCCCGTGCTGTGTTGTTCTTTGTTCTTTGAAGTTTATAAGATCCTGAACAATTTCGACAAGGTGGATGTGGGGAGGGTGTTTCCCCGTGTGGGGGGGGAGTCCAGGACTGGGGGGCACTGTTTTAAAATGAGGGGTCACCCTTTTAGGGGAGAGATGAGGAGAATTTCTCTCAGAGGGTTGTGTGATTTTGGAACTCTCTGTCTCAGAAGGTGATAAAGGCAGGGCTCACTGAATCTTTCCTAAGGCAGGGGTTCGAGTTCACCAAGGAAAGCGAAGCTTATTGGGGTAGATGGGAATGTGGAACATCAAACGCAACACATCAGCTGGAGACCGAGCGATCACATGACAACATGGCTCCCACGAGGATCACATGACAGGAGCAACTGTTGTAATGGGCCATCTTAAGACAATTTTAAAGAAGCCTTGTCACACTGTGCCTGTGACTGCAGTGATTCTAACGCTGCAGTATTCCAATCTCAGCATCACTACAAGCCTGGTGAGGAGCTCCTCCTTCCCTGATGCCCTCTCCAAAGCTTTCTTACCCACCACAGAGCAGGCAGACTGTGAGGAAGGCACAGACAACATGACAAGAGGGGACAACATGGGATTCCGGAGAGGGCGAGGCTGGTAAAATCTTGCCTGAGACCAACAGAGAATTCCATCCTGTGAGCCACGGGTAAAATTCCCTCAAGTTGCCTTCTCGCAGAATCCAGGGATGGAAAGACGCCTTACGGACGACCATCACGTACACACCCAACATCATCACCATGAGAGGGTGACCAGAGTCTTTGTGTGAAATTCCCTCCAGAGGTACTGCACCCAGCAACCTCATCAGGGACATCCCGGCATGGGAGCGATCCAATACAGGGCCAAGGAATCACTGTCCTGACGCGATGGGCTACACACCAGCTGCAACCTGTGCCCCAGCACATGTGAACATTGTAAGCCTGTTTAATCTGTATTGTTTGCACCCAGTTTCTGTTTGTGCACACTGTTACATCTCATGCCGCAGGTTGAACTAACTCAACGAGAAAGGTGGAGACTGAGTGGTCACATGATGTATTGGGAGCATGGGAGTTCTCTTCGAGGCTTTGGACAAACTCAATGTAATCGCTCAGCGAGCGAATAAACAATTCTTTGCTGCAATTCCTGTTAGTGTTTCAGGAACCCAACACAATTACACCAGCCATGATCTTACTGAATCTGGAGCAAACTGGAGGGGCTGAATGGCCTATTTCTGCTCCTGCTTTGTACGTTCCTACATCTACTTCTTGCTTCTATCCACACGCCATTCTGTGCCTCCTAACTGAGAGTCCTGTAAAACCCACTGAGTGGAATTTCCCAGCCGTTCATTGCCCCATGGCAAGCGAGGATTGAGAACCTGGCACTCTGACAAACCTCTGTCCACTGCAGAGACACCAGAGAATCCCATTGGTGTGAACGGCCAGAGAATTCAGCCACTATTCCTCCACCCTAGACATTAATATATACAGTGAAAATCTAAAGTTCCGGTACAAATCCCTGAGCAACTCTGATCGATACCTAATCACCAATCAGTAGACATCTTCCTCTTATCTCCCAAACTCAAGGTCAGCAATAAATCCAAATGCTCTCGTATTTTGTGAATAACCTCTTTATGTTGAAGCTAAATGCCAGCTGGAAATCCTACGTGTACAGATACACCCCTATCCAGTGAGAGTGACTTCCTCAATACACTCCGCTGGAATAATCTCTCTTAGATCACTCTGGGTTTAGCCGATGCTCACTCACTAGAGGTGGATTTGGCTGGAAGGGTTTTATCATCTTCCAGCTAATCTTTCCTTTAAATGGTTAAACAGTGAAATTAAATTACTCTGCTCCAGAATCTCAGGCAGGCAATGGCTGAGACTCTTAATCCAGAAACTCAGCTAATGTTCTGGGGACCCGGGTTCGAATCCCGCCACAGCAGATGGTGGAATTTGAATTCAATTAAAAAAAATCTGGGATTAAGAATCTACTGATGACCATGAAACCATTCTTGATTGTTGGAAAAGCCCATCTGGTTCATTAATGTCCTTTAGGGAAGGAAATCTGCCGTCCTTACCCAGTCTGGCCTACATGTGACTCCAGAGACACAGCAATGTGGTTAACTCTCATTTGTACACCATTGTAAATGCACCTAGTTTGGGGGCGTTTAAGAGATCTGTGGATAGGTTTATGGACGAAAAGGGATTAGTTTAGGCTAGTGGGTCATTGTTTTGTAACTGGTCGGTGCAACATCGTGGGCCGAAGGGCCTGTTCTGCGCTGTAATGTTCTATGTTCTATGTTCTAAGGGAAACTGGAGATGGGCAATAAATACTGGCCCAGACAGTGATGCCCATGTCCCAGGAATGAATAAAAACTATATTGTTATGTTTCGATTCCCAGCAGTAAATGAAAATGCTACTCTGTTAGTCTGTCTGAGATATAAACAGCATTGTGAATTCCCCGGAATCTCTCAATAACCTTCAATTTTCTTAACTTGGAGAACGAGCCTGGTGTATCAGATGGATATCTTCAGTTACCCAAGCACATCACCAGGAAACTCTTAAACCCATCCATTGACTCTGTCTACACTTCCCACTGCCTCGGAAAAGCAGCCAGCATAATTAAGGACCCCACTCACCGGGATGTATGCTCTTGAAAAGCCATCCAGATCAGAAAGGAATGCTTTTCATGCGGGGAGCTGTGAGTTAACTGCCGTAAAGTCAAAGTGGTTGAGACTACTTATGAATACAATTATTACAAAGGGTTGTGAAGGTAGCCCAATCCATCACGCAAACCAGCCTCCCATCTATTGACTCTATCCACACTTCCCGCTGCCTCAGCAAAGCACCCGGCATAATTAAGGACCCCACACTGCCCCGGACATTCTCTCTTTCACCTTCTTCCATCGGAAAAAAGATCCAAAAGTCTGAGGTCACGTACTTTTGGTGCAGTACAGTGGCACAGCGGTTAGCGCTGTGGACCCGGTTTCGATTCCTGGCTTGGGTCACTGTCTGTGTGGAGTTTGCACATTCTCCTCATGTCTGCGTGGGTTTCCTCCGGGTGTTCTGGTTTTCTCCCACTGTCCAAAGACATGCAGGTTAGGTGGATTGGCCATGCTAAATTGCCCCTTAGTGTCTCAGGATGCAAAGGTTAGAGGGATTAGTGGTATAAATATGGGGGATATGGGGGTAGGGCCTGGGTGGAATTGTGGTCAGTGCAGGCTCGAAGGGCCAAATGGCCTCCATCCACACGGTAGGGATTCTATGAACTGACTCAAGGAACAGCTTCTTCCCTGCTGCTGTCAGACTTTTGAATGGACCTACCTCGCATTAAGCTGATCTTTCTCTACACCCTCGCTGTGACTGTAACACTACATTCTGCACCCTCTCCTTTCCTTCTCTATGAATGGTATGCTTTGTCTGCACAAGAAACATAAGAACATAAGAAATAGGAGCAGGAGTAGGCCATCTGGCCCTTCGAGCCTGCCCCGCCATTCAATAAGATCATGGCTGATCTGTCGTGACTCAGCTCCACCTTCCCGCCCTCTCCCCATAACCCTTAATCCCTTCTCTTATCAAAAACCCATCAACCCGTTTCTTAAAAATATTTAGCGAGGCAGCCTCCACCACTTCAACGGGCAGAGAATTCCAGAGATTCACCACCCTTTGAGTGAAGAAGTTCCTCCTCAACTCTGTTCTAAACCGCCCCCCCTTTATCTTGAGGCTGTGCCCCCTAGTCCTACTGTCTTTTTTGAGCGGGAACAGTCTCTCCACCTCTATCCTATCCATCCCATTCATCATCTTATACGTCTCAATGAGATCTCCCCTCATTCTTCTAAACTCTAACGAGTACAAGCCTAGTTTATTCAGCCTCTCCTCATAGCTCAATCCCCTCAACTCCGGTATCAGCCGAGTAAACCTCCTCTGCACTCCCTCCAGGGCCAAAACATCCTTGCGCAGGTGCGGCGCCCAAAACTGCACACAGTACTCCAGCTGCGGCCTCACCAATGCCCTATACAGCTGCAGCAAGACCTCCCTACTTTTATATTCAATCCCCTTCGCTATGAAGGCCAGCATCCCATTCGCCTTCCTGACCACCTGCTGCACCTGCAAGCTGGGTTTTTGCGACTCATGCACAAGGACCCCGAGGTCCCTCTGCACCGTCGCCTGCTGCAGTTTTTCGCCCCGTAAGTAATAGTCCTTCCTACCATTCCTCCTACCAAAGTGGACCACCTCACACTTGCCAACATTAAATTCCATTTGCCATTTCCTGGCCCATTCGCCCAGCCTATCTAGATCCTTCTGCAGACTCTCCACACCCTCCGCACAATTTGCCTTTCCCCCAATCTTGGTGTCATCAGCAAATTTCGACACCCTGCACTCGGTTCCCTCCTCCAGATCATCTATATAAATGGTAAATAGCTGAGGCCCCAGCACCGACCCCTGGGGCACCCCACTAGTCACCAACCGCCAATCCGAATAGCATCCATTGACCCCCACTCTCTGCCTCCTATTTGACAACCAATCCTCTATCCACGCTAACACCCTACCCCCAACTCCATGTCCCCTGACCTTCTGCAATAACCTCTTGTGAGGTACCTTGTCAAACGCCTTCTGAAAATCCAGAAAGACCACATCCACTGGCTCTCCTCCATCCACTGCCCTAGACACATCCTCATAGAACTCCAGTAAATTTGTCAGACACGACTTCCCTTTAATGAAACCGTGTTGCGTCCGCCCTATCAAGCAATTCCCCTCAAGATGCCTCGCTATTTCCTCCTTAATGACGGTTTCTAACATTTTACCTACCACAGACGTTAAACTAACCGGCCTATAATTCCCCGCCTTTTGCCTGCCACCCTTCTTAAACAACGGCGTAACATTAGCCGTTTTCCAATCTTCCGGCACTTCCCCGGAATCCAGCGACGTCTGGAAAATAACCACCAAGGCATCCACTATCACCTCCGCCATTTCTTTCAGAACCCTCGGATGCATTCCATCCGGTCCTGGGGACTTGTCCACAATCAGCCCCTCCAGTCTGTCGAGCACCACCTCTCTAGTAACAGTAATGTCATTAAGACCCTCCATTCCTACCACCTTTCCATCGCTAACACCCGGCAAATTATTCACGTTCTCCTCCGTGAAGACAGAAACAAAGAAGTTATTCAAGACCTTAGCCATATCCCTATCCCCTACCACTAGCTCCCCTTTCTCATCCTCTAAAGGACCAACGTTTATCCGAGCCAGCCTCTTCCTTTTTATATATTTATAAAAACTCTTGCTATCCTTTTTTATATTAAGTGCTAGCCCAGCCTCATAGCTTCTCCTACCCTCCTTTATCAATTTCTTTGTCAATCTTTGTTGACATTTAAACCTTTCCCAATCCTCTTCTCGCCCACTGCTCTTAGCTACTCTAAACTCCTCCGCTTTTAATTTAACACTTTCCTTCACCTCCTTCGTTATCCACGGCTTATTACCTCTCCTCCTACTGTCCTTTTTAACCATCGGAATAAATTTCTGCTGAGCACCAAGAAAGATCTCCTTAAAGATCCTCCACTGCTCCTCAGCAGACCTACCTTCCAACGCGTTCCCCTAGTCCACATTCGCCAATTCTTCTCTCATCCTACCGTACTCCCCTCTATTCAAACAAAGGACGCCCAAAACTGCACACAGTACTCCAGCTGCGGCCTCACCAATGCCCTATACAGTACTTTTCACCGCATCTTAATACATGTGACAATAACAAATCAACTCAAAATTGATCACGAGAAGCTGAAGTCTTTGCAGATGATGGAAATCTGGATCAAAAGCAGACGGGACAGTACGGGCTGACACAAAACCAAAGCACTGTAGTACCACCAAATGGCAGGAGGAAGAATTTCGACTTCACAAGCAGGAGGTTATAGAACATAGAACATAGAACATTACAGCGCAGAACAGGCCCTTCGGCCCACGATGTTGCACCGACCAGTTACAAAACAATGACCCACTAGCCTAAACCAATCCCTTTTCATCCATAAACCTATCCACAGATCTTTTAAACGCCCCCAAACTAGGCGCATTTACAACTGCAGCTGGCAGGGCATTCCAGTCCCTCACCACCCTCTGGGTAAAGAACCTACCCCTGACATCTGTCCTATAACTACCCCCCCTTAATTTAAAATCGTGCCCCCTCGTGCTAGCTTTCTCCATCCTAGGAAAAAGGCTATCACTATCTACCCTGTCTAAACCTCTAATCATCTTATATGTTTCAATAAGATCCCCTCTTAGCTGCCTTCTTTCCAGCGAAAACAACCCCAAATCTCTCAATCTCTCCTCATAGGATCTCCCCTCCATACCAGGCAACATCCTGGTAAACCTCCTCTGCACCCTCTCCAAAGCCTCCACATCCTTCCTGTAATGTGGGGACCAGAACTGCACACAAAACTCCAAGTGCGGCCGCACCAGAGTTGTGTACAGTTGCATCATGACGCTGCGACTCCTAAATTCAATCCCCCTACCAATAAACGCCAAAACTCCGTATGCCTTCTTAACAACCAAGGTTGTTAAGTTCTTAACTATCAAGGTTACTAATACACCGTGTATAACCAGCATTGCTCCTGTTACTGTGACTTGTCCCAAGGCCAGTAAGAGCAAAAAGATAACTTGCCAGGATATTTTTTAAGTAACAGGAAATCCCACTTAGTTAATGCCACTCCCAGTGCTGAGTAATTACACCCAGATAATCACACCTTTAACACGCCCTGACCCGCTGTTCAAAACCGTTTGCAGATCTGCTTTTTGCCAGACCCCAGCAGACACTCTCTGAACCGGTAATCGAAGGGCAGGTGATTATTGAACTACTCGAAACAGGGCAGACGCTCCATTCCTTATCAGAAGCGCCTTCGAATCGACTGGGCCCGTGAGGGTAAATTGTTAGCACGGTCCAGCTGATATAGACAGCTGTCAGAGTTAGAGCTGGGCAGTGTGAATGGTGGGGAACCGATTCTCATTCACTTTGCAATGTGGCAGGGATAGTGGGGAAATGGATAATCTGTTACTGATGGAACAGCGTCGGGATGCACTGTGGGTGTGGGAACACCAAAATATGTGTCCGCTATGAATGGACCCACCTCGCATTAAGCTGATCTTTCTCTACACCCTCGCTGTGACTGTAACACTACATTCTGCACCCTCTCCTTTCCTTCTCTATGAACGGTATGCTTTGTCTGTACAGTGCGCAAGAAACAATACTTTTCACTGTGTCCCAATACATGTGACAATAATAAACCAAATCAAATCAATCAAAATACTATAGATTTGATAGAAGGTGAAAATTGTAGGAGTGTAGGAGGCTGAGGGGTGATCTTATAGAGGCCTATAAAATAATGAGGGCTAGATCAGTTAGTCAATATCTTTTCCCCAAAGGTAGGGGAGTCTAAAACTAGAGGGCAGAGGTTTAAAGGTGAGAGGGGAGAGATACAAAAGTGTCCAGAGGGGCAACTTTTTCACGCAGAGGGTGATGAGTGTCTGGATCGAGCTGCCAGAGGCAGTAGTAGAGGGGGGTATAATTTTCCCTTTTAAAAAGCGTTTGTATAGTTACATGGGTACGATGGGTATAGAGGGATATGGGGCAAACGTGGGCAATTGGGATTAGCTTAATAGTAATCACATTTCAATGTTGGGCTGTAGGGCCTGTTTCCATGTTATATACCTCTAGGATTCTATGTAATAAAACCTAGTGTCACACCCACTCATACTACCAGAGACCTTCCAGTAATGTATGGAATATATGAATATACGATAAAGGAATAGGCCATTTGGCCCTTCGAGTCTGCTCTGCCATTCAATAAGATGCTGGCTGATCTGTTTGAGTTTTGATTTTTACGTTCCCCTCTACCCCCCAATAATTTTAGAATCCTTTGCCTAACAAGAATCTATCTCTGCCTTAAAGCACTCAGCGAGCCCACCTCCATCACCTTCTGAGACAGAGAGTTCCAAACTCACACAACCCTCTGGGAGAAAAATTCTCCTCCCATCTCTCCTAAAAGGGTGGCCCCTCATTTTAACACAGTAAAAAGTCTGACAACACTAGGTTTTAGTCCAACCTATTTATTTGATAATATTCTCACAAGCTTTCAAGGGGACTGCCTCTTCGTCAGGTGAATGGAGAGTTCTGGCCTCAGACAGAGCATATAAAGCACAGACAGTTTAGAGATTACTGATTAGAATGCGAATCCTTACACCTAACCTGCTGTTCAAGACCTAAAGTGGCTGATAATGTGAGTGGAAGGAGCACTGATCACAGTTTAAAGAGATGTGTATTGTCTCCAGACAGTACAGTAAGTGAGGTTTTGCAAAACCCAGGCAAGTCACGGGGGTTACAGATAGTGCGACATGAACCCAAGATCCCTGTTGAGACCGTCCTCATGTGTGCGGAACTTGGCTATCAGTCTCTGTTCAGCGACTCTGCACTGTCGTGTGTCATGAAGGCCGCCTTGGAGAATGCTTACCCGAAGGTCAGAGGCTGAATGCCCGTGACCACTGAAGTGTTCGCCAACAGGAAGGGAACAGTCTTGCCTGGTGACTGTCGAGCGATGTTCATTCATCCGTTGTTGTAGCGTCTGCATGGTCTCCCCAATGTACCATGCTTTGGGACATCCTTTCTTGCAACGTATCAGGTAGACAATGTTGGCCGAGTTGCAAGAGTATTTACCATGTACCTGGTGAATGGTATTCTCACGTGTGATGATGGTATCCATGTCGATGATCCGGCATGTCTTGCAGAGGTTGCTGTGGCAGGGTTGTGTGGTATTGTGGTCACTGTTCTCCTGAAGGCTGGGTAGTTTGCTGCGAACAATGGTCTGTTTGAGGTTGTCTGAAAGCAAGAAATGGGGGTGTGGGGATAGCCCTGGCGAGATGTTCGTCCAGTACTTCACCGGAGCGGAGAAGCTACGACATCTTCTCCGGAGTCTTCAACATATCATCTCGCTGGTATCAGTCTGGTGAACTTCCTCCAATGCATTTATATCCTTCCATAGTTAGGAGAACAAAATGGCACCCAACATTCAAGATGTGCTCTCACCATGCCTACATCTTCACACTCACACTATTTGTCCGCTTGGGGAAATAATGGCAGAAAGATGTCCTGAGCTGATTGAACCTCACTATCAACCCTCCCTCTATGGCCAACAGATCCTGAGGCTGGACTTGAACTTGAAGCGTCTGACCCTGAGGTAGGGGCGCTATCACTGTGTCACAAGGACTCCATCATTTCTCCCTGTGTAACTGAAGCATAATATCCTTATCTCTATGTTCAACTCCTCTCATCATAAAGGATAGAATTCCACTGGTCTTCCTGATTACACGCTGTACCTGCACGCTAATCTTTGCTGCCTCCCACAGGAAAACACGCAAATCCCTCAGAATTCTGCAGCCGTTCTGCATTTCAGGAGTACTTACTTTTCATATTCTTCCTGCCGGAGTGAACAACTTTACATTTTCCCACATTATTCTCTATCCATTAGATTTTTCCCACCCACCTATTCTGTACCCATCTTCCAACTCTGCATGTCTAATTCACAGTAAGAAGTCTCGTGACACCAGGTTAGAGTCCAATAGGTTTATTTGATAATAAACACCACTTCGGAACACTGTTCCTTCGCCAGGTGAATGGAGAGTGGAGAACTCTCCACTCACCTGACGAAGGAACAGCATTCTGAAAGTTTGTGGTGTTTACTATCAAATAAACCTGTTGGATTTTAACCTGGTGTCGCGAGACTTCTTACTGTGTTTACCCCAGTCCAACGCCGGCATCTCCACATCATGTCTTATTCACAACATACTTTCCTGTCTATCTCTCTCTTCGCTCCTCTCAGCTGGGTTGTTGATGTCAACAGTAAACAGTAAAAAATAAAATCCCTGTGGGATTTTACTTTACCAATCAGACAAAGGCCCATTTGTGCATACTCTCTGTTTCCTGCCAGCCAATCTTCATAGAACATAGAACATAGAACATTACAGCGCAGAACAGGCCCTTCGGCCCACGATGTTGCGCCGACCAGTTACAAAACAATGACCCACTAGCCTAAACCAATCCCTTTTCATCCATAAACCTATCCACAGATCTCTTAAACGCCCCCAAACTAGGTGCATTTACAACTGCAGCTGGCAGGGCATTCCAGTCCCTCACCACCCTCTGGGTAAAGAACCTACCCCTGACATCTGTCCTATAACTACCCCCCCTTAATTTAAAATCGTGCCCCCTCGTGCTAGCTTTCTCCATCCTAGGAAAAAGGCTATCACTATCTACCCTGTCTAAACCTCTAATCATCTTATATGTTTCAATGAGATCCCCTCTTAGCCGCCTTCTTTCCAGCGAAAACAACCCCAAATCTCTCAATCTCTCCTCATAGGATCTCCCCTCCATACCAGGCAACATCCTGGTAAACCTCCTCTGCACCCTCTCCAAAGCCTCCACATCCTTCCTGTAATGTGGGGACCAGAACTGCACACAAAACTCCAAGTGCGGCCGCACCAGAGATGTGTACAGTTGCATCATGACGCTGCGACTCCTAAATTCAATCCCCCTACCAATAAACGCCAAAACTCCGTATGCCTTCTTAACAACCTTATCCACTTGATTCCCAACTTTCAGGGATCTATGTACACATACACCTAGATCCCTCTGCTCCTCCACACTATTCAAAGTCCTCCCGTTAGCCCTATACTCAACACATCTGTTATTCCTACCGAAATGAATTACCTCACACTTCTCCACATTAAACTCCATCCGCCACCTCTCAGCCCAGCTCTGCAACCTATCTAAGTCATCCTGCAAACTATGACACCCTTCCTCACAATCTACCACACCTCCGACTTTGGTGTCATCAGCAAACTTACTAATCCACCCAACTATACCCTCATCCAGATCATTAATAAAAATTACAAACAGCAGTGGCCCCAAAACAGATCCCTGAGGCACACCACTTGTAACCGAACTCCATGACGAATATTTCCCATCAACCACCACTCTCTGTCTCCTATCTGCTAGCCAATTCCTGATCCAATTACCTAGATCACCCCCAATCCCATACATCTGCATTTTCTGCAGAAGCCTACCATGGTGAACCTTATCAAACGCCTTGCTAAAATCCATATACACCACATCAACTGCCTTACCCCTATCCACCTCTTTGGTCACCTTCTCAAAGAACTCGATAAGGTTAGTAAGGCATGACCTACCCGCTACAAAACCATGCTGACTGTCTCTAATCAACTCATTACTTTCCAAATAACTATAAATCCTGTCTCTAATAATCCTTTCCAAAACCTTACCCACCACAGAAGTAAGACTCACCGGTCTATAATTCCCAGGGAAGTCCCTTCTCCCCTTCTTAAACAATGGGACAACATTTGCTGTCCTCCAATCTTCTGGTACTATACCAGAGACTAACGACGACCTGAAGATCAGAGCCAGAGGCTCCGCAATCACCCCTCTTGCCTCCCAAAGAATCCTAGGGTAAATCCCATCTGGACCAGGGGACTTATCTATTTTCAATCCCTCTAAAATATCCAGCACATCCCCTGTATCAACTGCAATACTATCTATTACACACCCCTGCACCCCAGTGTCCTCCTCAGCTACATTCCTGTCCCCTTGCGTGAACACCGAAGAGAAATATTGGTTCAACGCCTCTCCAATCTCCTCCGGTTCCACGCACAACTTCCCTCTACTGTCTGTAACTGGCCCTAATCTTGTCCTAACCAACCTTCTGTTCTTGACATACCTGTAAAACGCCTTAGGGTTCTCCTTAATCCTATCAGCCAAAATCATCTCATGCCCTCTTTTAGCCCTTCTTAACTCCCTCTTCAACTCCTTCCTAGCCAATCTAAAACTTTCTAATGCACTACCTGAGCCCTCAAGCCTCATCCGAACATAAGCCTCCTTTTTCTTCCTAACCAACGAATCAACTTTTTTGGTGCACCACGGTTCCCTGGGCCTACCAAATCCTCCTTGCCTGACAGGGATATACTTATCACAGACCCGCAATAGCTGCTCCTTGAAAAATCTCCACATCTGGGATGTTCCCAGTCCCTGTAATCTCCCATTCCAACCAATGCTTCCTAATTCTCTCCTAATAGCCTCATAATTACCCTTCCCCCAGCTGAAACTACTGACCCGAGGTTCATGCCTATCCCTTTCCATCACTAAGGTGAACGTAATCGAATTGTGATCACTATCCCCAAACTGTACACCAACTTCCAAGTCTAGCACCTGGTCCGGCTCATTACCGAGCACCAAATCCAATATAGCCTCACCTCTCGTCGGCCTATCTACATACTGAGTCAAAAAACCTTCTTGCACACTTTGAACAAAAACTGACCCCTCTAACGAGCCAGAGCTGTAGCAATTCCAATCTACATGAGTAAAGTTAAAGTCCCCCATAACAATTACCCTATTACTTTCACTCCTAACAAGGATCGTCTCCGCAATCCTTTCCTCAACCTCTCTAGAACTTTTTGGAGGTCTATAAAAGACTCCCAACAGGGTGAC